>OZ025265.1:0-570443 GCA_964019135.1 Arenicola marina | reverse complement strand
ATACTAAATAACCGTGAATTGGGAAATCGCCAATTTATATCATGTATCCGCCCCTTCCATGGTATGCGGGGAGTTCATCATTTAATTCATTGTGACCTGGAAATAGACATTATGTATTCTTCGTGATTTCGGAACACGCCCCCCCCCCGTTGCCCCTCCCCTTCTTTCTTCTTTCTCTGCCCGAGGGTGAGGTTATTGTTCGCACATAGGCGTACGGTCAGACTCACTCACTCACCCTATAGATTCCGGTTTATAGTGCCAGCGACCCTGTGGCGGAGCAACGTGAAGCGGTATATAATTTAAATGTACAACGAAGGACACGGATATTTTTATCTTCGACGATTATCGTCGAATATTGATTTGATTTGATTTGATTTGATTGGGGCTTGGAAGCATGAAGACGGCTTTCCATTCCTCGGTGGCTATGTCATACGTGTCTGAATATCGCGTGATGCAGCGTGCGTGGTCTTGTTCTTTACATACATTTTTTAAACATCTCTTACTTTCATTACTACAGTGTCTACCCGGTTACTCATATTTACCTCCTCGTGAACTGGGATTGCACAGTCAGTGCTAGATCTGGCTTTCATATATTTCTTCCAACTGGCAGGTATGGCTGATAATAGAGCGTGCCATTTTAAGTAACTACATATCTACATTCCCGCCTCCCGTGATCATGTCCTCAAACTCATATACATTTCCTTTTTCATCGAACATATCTTCCACAAACCATCTGATTCAACAAAATGATGCCAATAAATGCTTGAATTGTTAATCTGAATCTTGGATAGTTTTTGAATATTCTGATTATACCACATGGTAAATGGTAAACATCAAATTCCTTTTGACATATATCTTTGGCTTTGGTATAGATATGCACACGCCTGTCGCCTGCGTCATGATGGCTTTTGATCATACAAAAAAGGAGTAATTACGAGGCATTTAATTAACACCTCAAAAAAAAGTGAAGAATGTTTAACGTTACTGATAACCGTTAAGCCGATATGAAATCTACCAAAGCAAACAACAATACGAATCATATGGTATCATGGTTGACATGGTCCCATCGCGCCCGACAGGTGTGTCCCAGTACACCCCAAGGCGTCTGTCTTTGTCATCGAGACACAACGTTGTCGGCTCAACCATCACAATGTACATATATCAACATAATTGTCACAGTGTGACACGCAGCAGTTCCCAATGATATAACAGTCGATGTGTTGATGATGGCTCGACATGGCGACATCTTTGCTTGCGACCTATTAAATCCCCTTCACTGACCACTCGACTTATGTCTCACGCCAGAACACTTAATTCAGAAGTATGTAATCGGGTTGGCCCACATTGTGGTTCAAGTTGCAAAACATGTGACATGTTGGCGCAAGTGCCTGAGTACATCGTGACTGAGAAGCTGGTCCCATATATACAGTGTGACCCCGTTGGGGAGGGGGGGGGGGGCACTGCTATGCAATCCGATGGGGAGGTTCCGCTTGTGTCACTGGATGCCTGAGACATTTGTGATGAAAGAGATACCCCTAGATAGCGGATATTTCAAAACTTGCGACAGGGGGGGGGGGGGGTGCTCTGGAAATGTGCGTTTATAGAGCGGTTTATCGCGAAAAAGTACTCCTTTCGAGTGGATTTTGGCGGTAAAACGCACCGACCGGGCGAGTTTGGGTGGTGAAAAGGGAGTGGGGGGGGCGCTTTACCGCGGACCCCCTCCCCCCCCACCAACCCAGCAATGCATTAGGTAACCCCCCGCCCGAGAGTGTGACTCCTTATCGCAAAAGATCGCTAATTACCTTGACTATATTGCAAACCGGAACTTCCGGCAGAACAATAAACACATTGAGTACATTACAGACAGCTTTGCGTTAACATTTCGTGTTTTTTACGAGTTTACGCCATGTGCACGCAAACACTCTCACTCGCCAGGCGGCACCTCATTCTGCGGTAGTCTCCTAGCCGAATATGACAACGAAAAAGCAAAGAAAGTACTAAGTACTCTTCTCGCCGTTCTCCGCCCTCCCTCCGAAGCTCTTCCGACGAACTCTGCACTCCCTCAGATGCTCTTCCGGCCATTCTCCGCACTCCCTCCGAGACTCTTCACCCCATTATGCGCACTCCGAGACAATTCCCACTGGAGTCTTCGATGTGGGATGTGCTGCCATCTAGTGTGGTGTTTTGGAGAAACCAACCAACCAACCAAGCCAGTATCAACGGCAAGTATCACACATTTGATAATTACCTACGCACCGCCGTCACATTTGATCCGCCGCACTCGCCATGGTCACATTGACACCTCCATCGAGCGGCGTTCATCCAGGTAATGGCAAACCCTTGAATATCACTAATATTGGCTGGGCCGTAATATAGGCCCTAATACAGTATCGTGGAGCAAACCTGAATTGCTTTTAGAAAACTTACGACCGGGACGGGGTGACCAATTATATGGGGTGGAGAGGGGCAAGTCGATACCCGCACCCCCCCCCCCACCACCCTCAGGCCCTACACTCAGCTGATAACAGCTGACAACAGTGCTGATATCATGTATATACGGCACATTCCATGATCGTGGTGGTCGTGGCGGAGGTGATCGTCGTGACGGAGGTGATGGTCGTGGCGGAGGTGATCGTCGTGGCGGAGGTGATGGTCGTGGCGGAGGTGATGCTCGTGGCGGAGGTGATCGTCGTGGCGGAGGTGATGGTCATGGCGGAGGTGATGGTCGTGGCGGAGGTGATGGTCATGGCGGAGGTGATGGTCGTGGCGGAGGTGATGGTCGTGGCGGAGGTGATGGTCGTGGCGGAGGTGACGGTCGTGGCGGAGGTGATGGTCGTGGCGGAGGTGACGGTCGTGGCGGAGGTGATGGTCGTGGTGGAGGTGATCGTCGTGGCGGAGGTGATGGTCGGGACGGAGGTGACGGTCGTGGCGGAGGTGATGCTCGTGGCGGAGGTGATCGTCGTGGCGGAGGTGATGGTCATGGCGGAGGTGATGGTCGTGGCGGAGGTGATGGTCATGGCGGAGGTGATGGTCGTGGCGGAGGTGATGGTCGTGGCGGAGGTGATGGTCGTGGCGGAGGTGACGGTCGTGGCGGAGGTGATGGTCGTGGCGGAGGTGACGGTCGTGGCGGAGGTGATGGTCGTGGTGGAGGTGATCGTCGTGGCGGAGGTGATGGTCGGGACGGAGGTGACGGTCGTGGCGGAGGTGATGGTCGTGGCGGAGGTGCTGGTCGTGACGGAGGTGATGGTCGTGGCGGAGGTGATGGTCGTGGCAGAGGTGATGGTCGTGGCGGAGGTGATGGTCGTGGCTCAGGTGATGGTCGTGGCGGAGGTGATGGTCGTGGCGGAGGTGATGGTCTTGGCGGAGGTGATGGTCGTGGCGGAGATGATGGTCATGGCGGAGGTGATGGTCGTGGCGGAGGTGATGGTCGTGGCGGAGGTGATGGTCGTGGCGGAGGTGACGGTCGTGGCGGAGGTGATGGTCGTGGCGGAGGTGACGGTCGTGGCGGAGGTGATGGTCGTGGTGGAGGTGATCGTCGTGGCGGAGGTGATGGTCGTGACGGAGGTGACGGTCGTGGCGGAGGTGATGGTCGTGGCGGAGGTGCTGGTCGTGACGGAGGTGACGGTCATGGCGGAGGTGATGGTCGTGGCGGAGGTGATGGTCTTGGCGGAGGTGATGGTCGTGGCGGAGGTGATGGTCATGGCGGAGGTGATGGTCGTGGCGGAGGTGACGGTCGTGACGGAGGTGATGGTCGTGGCGGAGGTGATGGTCGTGGCGGAGGTGATGGTCATGGCGGAGGTGATGGTCGTGGCGGAGGTGATGGTCGTGGCGGAGGTGATGGTCGTGGCGGAGGTGACGGTCGTGACGGAGGTGATGGTCGTGGCGGAGGTGATGGTCTTGGCGGAGGTGATGGTCGTGGCGGAGGTGATGGTCGTGGCGGAGGTGATGGTCATGGCGGAGGTGATGGTCGTGGCGGAGGTGACGGTCCTGACGGAGGTGATGGTCGTGGCGGAGGTGATGGTCGTGGCGGAGGTGATGGTCATGGCGGAGGTGATGGTCGTGGCGGAGGTGATGGTCGTGGCGGAGGTGATGGTCGTGGCGGAGGTGATGGTCGTGGCGGAGGTGATGGTCATGGCGGAGGTGATGGTCATGGCGGAGGTGATGGTCGTGGCGGAGGTGATGGTCGTGGCGGAGGTGATGGTCGTGGCGGAGGTGATGGTCGTGGCGGAGGTGACGGTCGTGGCGGAGGTGATGGTCGTGACGGAGGTGATGGTCATGGCGGAGGTGATGGTCGTGGCGGAGGTGATGGTCATGGCGGAGGTGATGGTCGTGGCGGAGGTGATGGTCGTGGCGGAGGTGATGGTCGTGGCGGAGGTGATGGTCATGGCGGAGGTGCTGGTCGTGGCGGAGGTGATGGTCGTGGCGGAGGTTCAAAATTGTATGTCAAAATTCCTTTTGACATATATCTTTGGCTTTGGTATAGATATGCACACGCATTTCGCCTGCGTCATGATGGCTTTTGATCATACAAAAAAGGAGTAATTACAAGGCATTTAATTAACACCTCAAAAAAAAAGTGAAGAATGTTTAACGTTATTGATAACCGTTAAGCCGATATGAAATATACCAAAGCAAACAACAATACGAATCATATGGTATCATGGTTGACATCGTCCCATCGCGCCCGACAGGTGTGTCCCAGTACACCCCAAGGCGTCTGTCTTTGTCATCGAGACACAACGTTGTCGGCTCAACCATCACAATGTACATATATCAACATAATTGTCACAGTGTGACACGCAGTAGTTCCCAATGTTATAACAGTCGATGTGTTGACGATGGCTTGACATGGCGACATTTCTACTTACGACTTATTGAATCCCCTTCACTGACCACTCGATTTATGTCTCACGCCAGAACACTTAATTCAGAAGTAAGTAATCGGGTTGGCCCACATTGTGGTTCAAGTTGCAGGACATGGTGACATGTTGGCGCAAGTGCCCCCAGGCAAGCCCGCTTCTCTAAGGGCACAACGGTAGCAATGTTAAAATCCTTCGACGTTAGTAGGGAATCGACTGTAGCTTTTATTATAATGTGTGCTCGAACAATCATAGTGTTTACGTATTCTATATACCTTGTTCTATCATCTGACATTAATAAATTGTGTCGACACTAGGTTGTTTCGGTTATATTTTCACGAAGAAATGTCATAGTCATAGTCATAGCCCAGCAACCAGAGCCATAGCCCGGCGCCCGGAGCCTTACCCCGTCTGGAGCGATAGCCCGGGGTCATAGCCCGCAGCCATAGCTCTGAACCACAGCCCGGAACCATAGCCCTGCGACCGCTCGGAGCCATAGCCCGGCGCTCGGAGCCATAGCCCGGCGCTCGGAGTCATAGCCCGGCGCCCGGAGCCTTAGCCAGGCGACCGGAGCCATAGCCCGGCGCTCGGAGCCATAGCCCGGAGCCACAGCCCGAAGCATAGCCCGGAGCCATAGGCCGGCGACCAGAGCCATAGCTTGCGCCTGGAACCATAGCCCAGCGCCCGGAGCCTTACCCCGGCGCCCGGAGCCTTACCCCGGCGCCCGGAGCCTTATACCGGGGACTGGAGCCATAGCCCGGCGCCCGGAGCCATAACCCGGGGACCGGAGCCATAACCCGGAGCGATAGCCCGGAGTCATATCCCGGAGCGATAGCCCGGAGCCATATCCAGGAACGACAGCCCGAAGCCATAGCTCGGCGTTCAGAGCCATAGCCCGGACCCATAGCCCGGCGTTCAGAGCCATTTCCCGGAGACATAGCGCGGAGCCACAGTCTGGAGCCACAGCCTTGAGCAATATACAAGGGCCATATCCAGGAGCTATAGCCCGGAGCCATAGCCCGGAGCCATAGACCGGAGCCATAGCCCGGAGCCATAGCCCGGAGCCATAGCCCGGAGCCATAGCCCGGAGCCATAGCCCGGAGCCACAGCCCGGAGCTTGCGCGGCATTTTAACTCAATTCCGAATTTTCATTTCAATAACAGCTTCCCGTATTATGCATATATGTAAGTGTCTTCAGATCTGGTTTCCGGATTTGCTGTGTGATGGTCACCTGAGCGAAGCGAGTTTCGAATGATGTCACACATTCCACAGTGACGTGACAAGGCCGTCGACTGTCCCCTGACACTGGACGCTGTCTGTGGTGGGGCACCTGGCGATTGATTCCCTTATGGAGATGTGTGTGAAGGCCTCTTCTTTTAGCTTATTTTGAGGCAGACATTTGTGGTCAATGGAGAAAGGAAAGTATGATTGAATTATTTGGGTGTCTGGGTCCTTCAGCCTGTCTTTAACTTTCCGAGCGCTCACTTCAATGTGAACCAAAATATCGGCCCAAAACAGTGTGAACGGCATTAATAAATTTGACTATAGTCCATAGATCTTGAGGGGTGTTAAATAATGGTGTGATGATTTTTTTGAAGAATTTCCTCTGTGTCGACGTCGTAATGTCCTTGTGTGTGTAGGTAAGTCAACAACTGTTCCGAAGTAACTATTTCTATTGTATTCCGGCAACATACATTTAAGCGAATACAAGCTGACTGATAGAGACGCTTCATCTTCTCTGTTTTCCTCTCCGTCGTCTTTCTCTTCTACGTTTTCCTCTTCCTCGTCCGCCTCGTCCTCGCCCCCTGTTGCCAGTTCCACATTTTCACAGTGGTTTCCGATGTCGCAACATCCACACATTTCATTGCAGTGAACTCCCGCTTTCCTGCATGTACACCTAGCTGACTGGCATTTTGTCTTTGCGTCTCTTTACGTCACGCCCCAGCCTTATATAAAGTGTGTGTCATTATTATTACCAGTCACGTGCTCAGACAGGGATATCAGAGTGGGATCTTCAGTCTAGGATATCACACCGGGATATCACACCAGGATATCACACCGGGATATCACACCGGGATATCACACCGGGATATCAGACAGGGATATTAGACAGGGATATCAGACAGGGATATCACACCGGGAAATCACACCAGGGTATCACACCGGGAAATCACACCAGGATATCACACCGGGATATCACACGGCTGCAGGCTGTACATGCTGTGTCGCCCCATGTCTCCCCTTGTTGGAAGGTACTGCCCCACGTCTCCCCTTGTTGGAAGGTACTGCCCCACGTCTCCCCTTGTTGGTAGGTACTGCACCCATGTCTCCCCTTGTTGGTAGGTACTGCACCCATGTCTCCCCTTGTTGGGCGGTACTGCCCCCACGTCTCCCCTTGTTGGTAGGTACTGCACCCACGTCTCCTCTTGTTGGTAGGAAGTGCCCCCATGTCTCCCCTTGTTGGAAGGTACTGCCCCATGTCTTCCCTTGTTGGATGGTACTGCCCCCATGTCTCCCCTTGTTGGAAAGTAGTGCTCCCACTTCTCCCCTTGTTGGAAGGTACTGTCCCCATGACTCCCCTTGTTGGAAGGTACTGTCCCCATGTCTCCCCTTGTTGGAAGGTACTGCCCCCATGTCTCCCTTTGTTGGAAGGTACTGCCCCCATGTCTCCCCTTGTTGGAAGGTACTATCCCCATGTCTTCCCTTGTTAGAAGGTACTGCCCCCGTGTCTCCCCTTGTTGGAAGGTACTGCCCCCATGTCTCCCCTTGTTGGAAGGTACTGTCCCCATGTCTTCCCTTGTTTGAAGGTACTGCCCCTGTGTCTCCCCTTGTTAGAAGGTCCTGCCCCCATGTCTCCCCTTGTTGGAAGGTACTGCCCCCATGTCCTCCCTTGATGGCAGGTACTGCCCCCATGTCCCCCCTTGTTGGAAGGTACTGCCCCCATGTCTCCCCTTGTTGAAAGGTATTGCCCCCATGTCTCCCCTTGTTGGAAGGTACTGCCCCCATGTCTCCCCTTGTTGGAAGGTACTGTCCCCATGTCTTCCCTTGTTAGAAGGTACTGCCCCCGTGTCTCCCCTTGTTGGAAGGTACTTCCCCCATGTCTCTCCTTGTTGGAAGGTACTGCCCCCATGTCCCCCCTTGTTGGAAGGTACTGCCCCCATGTCCCCCCTTGTTGGAAGGTACTGCCCCCATGTCTCCCCTTGTTGGAAGGTACTGCCCCCATGTCTCCACTTGTTGGAAGGTACTGCCCCCATGTCTCCCCTTGTTGGAAGGCACTGCCCCATGTCTCCCCTTGTTGGAAGGTACTGCCCCCATGTCTCCCCTTGTTGGCAGGTACTGCCCCCATGTCTCCCATTGTTGGAAGGTACTGCCCCCATGACTCCCCTTGTTGGAAGGTATTATCTGCATATCTCCCCTTGTTGGAAAGTACTGTCCCAATGTCTCCCCTTGTTGGAAAGTACTGGTCGCATGTCTCCCCTTGTTGGAAGGTACTATCTTCAAATCTCCCCTTGTTGGAAGGTACTGCCCCTACGTCTCACCTTGTTGAAAGGTACTGCCCCATGACTCCCCTTGTTGGAAGGTACTGCCCCCATGTCTCCCCGTGTTGGAAAGTAAGGTCCCCATGTCTCCCTTTGTTGGAAGGCACTATCTGTATATCTCCCCTTGTTGGAAGGTACTGTCCCCATGTCACTGTCCCCATGTCCTGCCTTGTTAGAAGGTGCTGCCCCCATGTCTACCCTTGCTGGAAGGTACTGTCCCGATATCACCCATTGTTCGACGGTACTATCTGCATATCTCCCCTCGTCGGCAGGTACTGCCCCATGTCTTCCCTTGTTGGAAGGTACGGCCCCCATGTCTCCCCTTGTTGGAAGGTACTGCCCCCATGTCCCCCCTTGTTGGAAGGTACTGCCCCCATGTCCCCCCTTGTTGGAAGGTACTGCCCCCATGTCTCCCCTTGTTGGAAGGTACTGCCCCCATGTCTCCCCTTGTTGGAAGGTACTGTCCCCATGTCTTCCCTTGTTAGAAGGTACTGCCCCCGTGTCTCCCCTTGTTGAAAGGTACTGCCCCCATGTCTCCCCTTGTTGGAAGATACTGCCCCCATGTCTCCCCTTGTTGGAAGGTACTGCCCCCATGTCTCCCCTTGTTGGAAGGTACTGCCCCCATGTCTCCCCTTGTTGGAAGGCACTGCCCCATGTCTCCCCTTGTTGGAAGGTACTGCCCCCATGTCTCCCCTTGTTGGCAGGTACTGCCCCCATGTCTCCCATTGTTGGAAGGTACTGCCCCTATGACTCCCCTTGTTGGAAGGTATTATCCGCATATCTCCCCTTGTTGGAAAGTACTGTCCCCATGTCTCCCCTTGTTGGAAGGTACTGTCCCCATGACTCCCCTTGTTGGAAGGTATTATCTGCATATCTCCCCTTGTTGGAAAGTACTGTCCCAATGTCTCCCCTTGTTGGAAAGTACTGGTCGCATGTCTCCCCTTGTTGGAAGGTACTATCTTCATATCTCCCCTTGTTGGAAGGTACTGCCCCTACGTCTCACCTTGTTGAAAGGTACTGCCCCATGACTCCCCTTGTTGGAAGGTACTGCCCCCATGTCTCCCCGTGTTGGAAAGTAATGTCCCCATGTCTCCCTTTGTTGGAAGGCACTATCTGTATATCTCCCCTTGTTGGAAGGTACTGTCCCCATGTCACTGTCCCCATGTCCTGCCTTGTTAGAAGGTGCTGCCCCCATGTCTACCCTTGCTGGAAGGTACTGTCCCGATATCACCCATTGTTCGACGGTACTCTCTGCATATCTCCCCTCGTTGGCAGGTACTGCCCCATGTCTTCCCTTGTTGGAAGGTACTGCCCCCATGTCTCCCCTTGTTGGAAGGTACTGCCCCATGTCTTCCCTTGTTGGAAGGTACTGCCCCCATGTCTCCCCTTGTTGGCAGGTACTGCCCCGTGTCTTCCCTTGTTGGAAGGTACTGCCCCCATGTCTCCCCTTGTTGGAAGGTACTGTCCCCATGCCCCCCCTTGTTGGAAGGTACTGTCCCCATGTCTCCCCTTGTTGGAAGGTACTGTCCCCATGCCCCCCCTTGTTGGAAGGTACTGCCCCCATGTCTCCCCTTGTTGGAAGGTACTGCCCCATGTCTTCCCTTGTTGGAAGGTACTGCCCCCATGTCTCCCCTTGTTGGCAGGTACTGCCCCGTGTCTTCCCTTGTTGGAAGGTACTGCCCCCATGTCTCCCCTTGTTGGAAGGTACTGTCCCCATGCCCCCCCTTGTTGGAAGGTACTGTCCCCATATCTCCCCTTGTTAGAAGGTACTGTCCCCATGCCCCCCCTTGTTGGAAGGTACTGTCGCCATGTCTCCCCTTGTTGGAAGGTACTGTCCCCATATCTCCCCTTGTTAGAAGGTACTGTCCCCATGCCCCCCCTTGTTGGAAGGTACTGTCCCCATATCTCCCCTTGTTAGAAGGTACTGTCCCCATGCCCCCCCTTGTTGGAAGGTACTGTCGCCATGTCGCCCCTTGTTGGAAGGTACTGACCCCATGACCTGCATATCTCCCCTTGTTGGAAGGTACTGTCCCCATGTCTCCCCTTGTTGGAAGGTACTGTCCCCATGCCCCCCCTTGTTGGAAGGTACTGTCGCCATGTCGCCCCTTGTTGGAAGGTACTGACCCCATGACCTGCATATCTCCCCTTGTTAGAAGGTACTGTCCCCATGCCCCCCCTTGTTGGAAGGTACTGTCGCCATGTCGCCCCTTGTTGGAAGGTACTGACCCCATGACCTGCATATCTCCCCTTGTTGGAAGGTACTGTCCCCATGTCTCCCCTTGTTGGAAGGTACTGTCCCCATGTCTCCCCTTGTTGGAAGGTACTGTCGCCATGTCTCCCCTTGTTGGAAGGTACTGTCCCCATGTCTCCCCTTGTTGGAAGGTACTGTCGCCATGTCCCCCCTTGTTGGCAGGTACTGCCCCGTGTCTTCCCTTGTTGGAAGGTACTGCCCCCATGTCTCCCCTTGTTGGAAGGTACTGTCCCCATGCCCCCCCTTGTTGGAAGGTACTGTCCCCATGTCTCCCCTTGTTGGAAGGTACTGTCCCCATGCCCCCCCTTGTTGGAAGGTACTGCCCCCATGTCTCCCCTTGTTGGAAGGTACTGCCCCATGTCTTCCCTTGTTGGAAGGTACTGCCCCCATGTCTCCCCTTGTTGGCAGGTACTGCCCCGTGTCTTCCCTTGTTGGAAGGTACTGCCCCCATGTCTCCCCTTGTTGGAAGGTACTGTCCCCATGCCCCCCCTTGTTGGAAGGTACTGTCCCCATATCTCCCCTTGTTAGAAGGTACTGTCCCCATGCCCCCCCTTGTTGGAAGGTACTGTCGCCATGTCTCCCCTTGTTGGAAGGTACTGTCCCCATATCTCCCCTTGTTAGAAGGTACTGTCCCCATGCCCCCCCTTGTTGGAAGGTACTGTCCCCATATCTCCCCTTGTTAGAAGGTACTGTCCCCATGCCCCCCCTTGTTGGAAGGTACTGTCGCCATGTCGCCCCTTGTTGGAAGGTACTGACCCCATGACCTGCATATCTCCCCTTGTTGGAAGGTACTGTCCCCATGTCTCCCCTTGTTGGAAGGTACTGTCCCCATGCCCCCCCTTGTTGGAAGGTACTGTCGCCATGTCGCCCCTTGTTGGAAGGTACTGACCCCATGACCTGCATATCTCCCCTTGTTGGAAGGTACTGTCCCCATATCTCCCCTTGTTAGAAGGTACTGTCCCCATGCCCCCCCTTGTTGGAAGGTACTGTCGCCATGTCGCCCCTTGTTGGAAGGTACTGACCCCATGACCTGCATATCTCCCCTTGTTGGAAGGTACTGTCCCCATATCTCCCCTTGTTAGAAGGTACTGTCCCCATGTCTCCCCTTGTTGGAAGGTACTGTCCCCATGCCCCCCCTTGTTGGAAGGTACTGTCGCCATGTCGCCCCTTGTTGGAAGGTACTGACCCCATGACCTGCATATCTCCCCTTGTTAGAAGGTACTGTCCCCATGCCCCCCCTTGTTGGAAGGTACTGTCGCCATGTCGCCCCTTGTTGGAAGGTACTGACCCCATGACCTGCATATCTCCCCTTGTTGGAAGGTACTGTCCCCATGTCTCCCCTTGTTGGAAGGTACTGTCCCCATGTCTCCCCTTGTTGGAAGGTACTGTCGCCATGTCCCCCCTTGTTGGAAGGTACTGTCCCCATGTCTCCCCTTGTTGGAAGGTACTGTCCCCATGTCTCCCCTTGTTGGAAGGTACTGTCGCCATGTCTCCCCTTGTTGGAAGGTACTGTCGCCATGTCTCCCCTTGTTGGAAGGTATTGGCCTCTGAAGACCTCTGGCTATGGGTGCGCAGTGGGCCATAAGTTTTGCGGGGCCTTTTGTTATGCAGATGACCTCTTCTTGGTGGCTCCTAATATATATTAGAGTTAAGTAAAATGAGCCAGATATGTGTCACATTCACTGAGGCGTTTGATCTGCGGTTTAATCATGGTCAGTGCCCATTGATTAAGTTCGGCAACCCAAGCAATGGCCGTGAGGTGCCTTTTTGTCTTTGACAGTATACCTGCTAGTTATTCTCAAACTGGTTTGCACCTTGTCCACATAATAGGCCCTGATAGTCATGCTAGAAAAGTTGAGGAATTATGTAAATGTTTTAACACCCGTGTGAATGCTATCGTGGCCAAATTCGGATTCTGTAACTTAAAGACATAGTGTTATGTACTCATTGTATCCTTTGGTACGAAATAAACAATAATAATAACTAAACCTTGAAACTTAACGGCATGTATATTAAGAACGATGCATAATAATATAGTGTTCATGTTTAGATGATAGTGACTCGTAAGCTGTTCAGGCTGGTTGGCCTATGTTACCCTGCTATTGTATTTCACACCTTTATATTGTATATTATGTAGTGGTTCATGCCAAGTGTCACTTAAATAAATTATTCTACTACTACTACTACTACTTGCTCATATCTCTAACTATTTGCACATATCTCAAAATATCTGCACAGATCTGTAAATGACTGCACATATCTCGTATTGCATATTTGCATATTGCATATTGCATATGTGTCTAAATAATTGCATATATGTCTAAATATTTAGTTTAAACATATTTTATTGGCAATTGGAAAACCGGCACACTGCCTATATGAATTCCTCTTGCTGAACTTGAATCAATTGCTCATACATACATATATACATATTAGTTGCGTACATCACAATGTAGTAAAAATTCCATAATTAATACATTCAGGCATAACATTAAAATACGTGATATTTAAGGGAAACGTTTGGAGGCTGCAATGAAGTCGTGAACTGCTTGAAATATACAACGGTTATCGTCAATTGATAGAGACGGATTACCAAAAAGAATGATGCAATTGACACTGAGACAATGGATTTTGCGAAATAAAATATCTCGTATAGAGTGGGCACCCGAAGAAAAAATAAACCCAGTCCTCGTTCTCGGCTCCACAGTGACAACTCAGGCTGTCTACAAGATTCATATTAAAGAAGTGAGAGTTCAGTGCGCTACAGTTCATGCGAATACGCGCGTGCAATACATTGACTCCTCTGTTTCCAAAGTAATACAATTTGCGGTTGTCAGTTACATTCCCTGACACCGTTTTATGAATATTTAAAATTGCTACTTTAAACGCTTTTGGGTCATGCAAGCTGCGTATAGTGACTGGTAATTCATTCCACATTCGTATTGCGCTAGGTAGAAATGATTTATAAAACGTTGACAACCTTGTATTAAATTGCGTAATATTAAGTGGGATAGCACTACGTAAACCATATTGAGTGCGGTCGGGCACGGACATAGGAAGTAAGCTACACACGTAGGAAGGTGCCTGGTTATAAAAAAAATTGTGAAACAAAATGAGTTTAAATCTGTCCCTCCTTTGTGACAAGGTTTCCCAACTCAACTCTTTGTAGACATGAGTGCGCCTTGCGCATTTGATTGCACCACTTACAATGCGTCCAGCCCTTATCTGTACCGATTCTACCGACCCGGCGCACACGACACATGCATATTCGAGTACAGGTCTGATGAAAGAAAAATACATCGTTTCAAGTGTTCCACGACTAAGTCTGAAACTGAGTCTAGACAGAATATCAACTCTTCTCATAGCTTTGTTGTATATTTCATTGATATGCGGGGCCAAGAAAGCTTTGAGTCAATATTAAGACCCAAGTGTTTGTGCTCTGATACGTTTGCAAGACTATTTCCACCCATACTGAGTTGTGTAGGATCTGGGTTGAGCTTATTCGTAATGTTCAGGACATTAGTCTTAGTTGCATTAAAATCTAAAAACCACTGTTTGGCCCACGTTTCAATTTTTGATAAGTCTCGCATTAACATACCGTGTGCGTCACATATATCATCTGTGGCAACAAATATAGTTGTATCATCAGCGAAAAGTCTAATATTACATTCAAGATCGTTGGCTAAGTCATTAATGTAGACTAGAAACAAATGAGGCCCCAATACCGAACCTTGGGGTACCCCTGCAGTAATTGAACCCCACTCTGAGTAAGCTGCATCAACAACAACTCTCTGCTGCCTATCACACATGTAATTACTAAACCAGTTAAATAGTTGACCATCAATTCCGATGCTACTCAGTTTACTCAGGAGACCGTCGTGCCATACCGTGTCGAAAACATTCGAATGTCACAGAAAACTACCTTTACCGTTTTTTTCTTGTCTAAAGCTTCACAAAATAAATGGTATATCCCAACAAGCTGCTGAACGGTACTTTGCCCAGGAATGAAACCCGACTGGATTAAGGTAGTTAAAAGTGTGCTTGACAATCACACGTTCTAGCAGTTTTCCTACGCAACTTAAAAGAGAAACTGGCCGATAGTTGTTGACCTGGGAACGCAGACCTTTTTTATGTATTGGCACTACGTTAGCCATTTTCCATAGTTGAGGCATCATGCATTGTTCGAGACACAAGGCAAAGAGTTTTGACAGGGGTTCAACTATGGCATTACCAGCTTCTTGTGGCATCCTCGGACTAATTCCATCATACCCCGCAGCTTTGTTTGAGTCCAAGTTATGAATTAGGTCCCGAACATCGTCTTTAGTTTCGGCTACCTGGCGAAGACCTGGATGGCGATTGCATTCAGTCTGCTCGGGGCTATCTGATATCGACCCCACACGTGGTGCTGAAAAAATAATCGTTAAGCAGTTGGGCCTTGCCTGTATTATCGGATATACTATTGCCATCTGGATCAAACAATGCCGGATAACCGGTACTTTCTTTCACCTTTAGCAGTTTTGTACTCAGTTTCTACCATTGTTTTTGAGTTATTTTGGAACTATTGTTAAGCGATTCCTCCAGACCCTTGTCATACACAGACTTTGCCTCGCGAACATTTGATACATATTGATTTATTTGATTACGGTAGGTTGCCCCCATCTGATTCGTGGTTAGTTTTCTTAGCACTTTTGTGTAAACGATCTAATTTCCGTTTTTCCCGTCGCAGGTTGTTTTATGTAGAATGGTTTGTCATCGGGGCGAATTGTAACAAAACCGTTGGGTAAATATGTCCTACAAATTTCTAAAAACTCTGAAGTCCATATTTCGCTAGCTGAATCGGGATCGTTAGTGGCGACCCATTGGTCCCAGTCGTGTGAAGCTAAAGCTGATCCAAACCCAGTAAACTTTGCTTTGTTATAGTTCCACACTAGCCGTTTATATGTTCCGTTTCTGGTAACTTTGAAATTGAGGCTGCAACAAACAGCACAATGGTCACTAGTAGTTATGGGCGTAAGCACCTCAACACCTGAAACTAGATCTGGTCGGCTACTTAATATTTGGTCCAAAATAGACTGGCAAGTGGGAGTAATTCTGTGTAAGTGATTATACGGGTCGGTTGTTTCGTCGGCATTCATGTCACCTACTATTACTATGTCTTGTATTGACATGAGTTTAGCATTGTCTAAACAGGTTTGGAGCTTTTCCCAGAATACAACTTTAGCACTCGGTGGAAACCGTCCTGCGTTGGCCCTACATTCCAACCATATACCTTCTATTTCCACGTCCTCCAGATCAGGCAATCTCTTTGCAACAAGACAGTCGCTCACCGAAATAAGCACACCTCCCCATGTAATTGAGTTACGGTCCGTACGATAGACTTGTTGATACCCAGGTAAATTCAGATCCAGCACCGATTCAGACATTATATCATAATTAAAGCTGTAGTTATTCCGTATATATAACAATTCATCTTCACCAAGTCCGTTTACATTGGCGTGGCATATCTTTAGCGAGGTAGAGTGAGATTTGACGGCCCAAGTGCCGTGTGAATTTCCAACTGCGGGGGTCGTCTCACCCTCTTTGGAACTCGCTGATTCTGTCGTTGTAAATACGCTCGAAATATCCTCCATTATACGCAGTCACCGATACCGCTGGTGAAATGAAACACCTTGCCTCTTTATGTAACATTAGGCATTTCAAGAAATTTACATGCCATCCTGAAGTTACTTTGAATGAATGTGTACTTACAATCGAGCATTTGAGCAGTTTAACGAAATTAAACAAGAAGGACGAACCAGTAACAATAAACTCCAACTGCGAGAGAAATTGGCAACAGCAGAGAAATAAGCTCGAATACATTGCAAAGTATATACATACCACTGATGTTTGTCAAGTGGTCACGCGTTCACGGTTACAGAGACGCCAATGAAGCGTGGTTCTCATAATGTGACTCGGTAGCTTTAAACGGATAACGAGGGTGCTTTGACTCGGTCCTATTTGAAACAACCGTGGCTTACGTGATACAAACAATTACAATGCCACAACGTGCTAGCACATTGCTTTTATAAATACTTAACGATAAAGCCACAATGATTAATGGAGATACTTTAAGAGACTCTATATAAATAATGGTTTAATGACCAGGTCGCTTAGTGAGGATTCAATTAGTTTGAAACCCGTGTGCCCCAGTTGACCGTTGACACAGAAAGAAATATGACCATGTTGATCTGCTGGTGACGCCTCATCAGGTAGCACAGCGATCTCCCGGCAGAGGGCGTTAAGCTTACGCCATAATCCCTCTGCCCCACGTCAAATTTAACCATCAGAATTATGCTTTATACGCGAAAATTGAAATGAATCTAATCGAAAATAAATTCGCAGTTTGGCATAAAATGCACCACTGTTTAGTATTTGCTGTGTCACTGGTACCATACCGGACGAATGCATTTGATTTCGATTAATTTAATTTCGAAATGTATATATTTTTTAAATTTTGCATCGAAAATTCAATATTTAATCTAAAAAACCATCTAAAACCATTCATGACCCCAGGACCGTTGGGGTCAACTGTGAGGTGGGCGGTGACATGGGGCAGAGGTGATGTGAGGAACGAGCTCCCTCTGCCGGCAGAGTGGTAGCGCAGATGTCTGCCGGGTCCATGTGAGCCGTCGTCCTGCCAGCCTTCCTTCAGGTCGGCGGACTTCTCTGGATCTCCCAGGCGGTACGCGGCAGCAACATGGGACGCCTCCAGCCCGGCTGGCTCCAGCATCAGGCGTCTGTAGGCTTCACGGACATCGGCCATGGACTTAACAGGGATACGGGTGGCTGTCATGGAGACACCTGGGCCGCTCACAGTGCGAGACACACACCCCTCTTGTTTGTTCTGGAGAAGCTGCTCTCGCGCAGCTACCAGGTCATGTAGGATATCCTTGATAGAAAAGTCTTTGGTACAGTCGCGGTACAGATCGCCGTTAATCCATAGCTTTTTGATGTTGCGCTCGGCAACCGTTTCGCTGTTAATCCTTCGTTTTTCCATCATGTCATTCGGATACTGCGGTGTGATTTTCCCTCGGTTGTTGCCCGGGCTTCCCCGGGCCAGCGAACGGCAAAACTGCAGCATCATGTCAGCCCCTTTCTGGGTTGCGAAGCTGGTAGACACTGGTGGGCCATATCACAATCAATATTCACTATTCATAGCAGCTGATCACTATGAAACGTTAGCACAGTGGGTTAAACATCGAATCTTTGCATCATAGAGTCGATACCTCAGCATTTGTATTCGTTTTCGGATGGCAAACCACTTTCTGTGAAACATGTGGTCCTTCCAAATGTGAGTTTTTAAAGGAAAATCCGCGATCTTGATCCGTGTGAGAATATTTTCCATAAAAACTATTTTTTCCTGAAAAATCTACTTTAATAAGGGCCCCATAGGGGCTTTTTCGACACGGCGACACGGCGATTTTTAAAATCGACAACGCGACATTGGGGTTGTCTTAGAATCGACATGCGACATAAGACTTAGCGACACGCGACATGGAACTTTTCTTAAAATCGACACGCGACATGGACCTTTTCTTAAAAACGACACGCGACATGGCTACCCCCCCTCAGGGGCCCTTTAATAGTGCTTGGCTCTTTCCTGATTGGGGGGGGGGGGGGGGTACGCCCGCCCCCCGCGCCAGGGGGGGGGGGGGCGCCCGCCCCCCGCGTCAACTCCCCCTGGATCCGCCAATCCGTACGACTTTCGTTATCTTGGATCAGATGATGCAAAAAGTTGAGAAAACGAGAGTCTTAACGCCGTTTATTGTGGACATTGTTTCTCGACGAATAAAAGGTGCGTAATCCCGGCAGCCTCAGTACGTACGCACCAGGGTCTTCGATCGGCGACTTGAAGTGCTTATTGTGGATACCGATGTCTTGACCCCGTAGAAGTGGACAGAAATAGGTCTTGTTGACACTCTTTACCAGCATGGTAATTTTATGTTTTGCATCACCAGTGTCCGCTCTCTCAGGCATCAAGATCCCCCCCCCCCCCGAACCCGCCCGGGTAATATTCAGTTGCCTTTGTTTGTTTCCTGTCGAGAGAAGGGTGGGGGGGGGGCGAGGTTTATAGGACGTCATCTGAGCAAAACATTTATACGGTTTTTCTCCCTGTGATGCTAAAAAATACTGATCTCAGACCTAAGGACCAATAGCGGGGTGAACCACTCAGCAATAGTACCAATAGACTATGACATCATGGAATATTACAAAATCTGCTTTTTGGCGGCGCGGACGGACCTCTCAGGACCGTATAAAAGGGGTGGCCGTGGGTGACCGTTTTATTCTGCAGATGAGCGTTGCGCGTATGCATTGATTCGATATTTGTTTAGGCAAAATATTCAGAGGGTCTTCAGAGAGTATCTTTATTCGAATCAACCGATCGTTGCGTGGGATACAGGGGCAAGCTGG
Organism: Arenicola marina; assembly: GCA_964019135.1. Lineage (NCBI taxonomy): Eukaryota > Metazoa > Annelida > Polychaeta > Arenicolidae > Arenicola > Arenicola marina. Next base: position 551,343 of record OZ025265.1, on the reverse strand, counting down.
GCTGAAAGAAGAGCTGTCTGATGAGGTGAGTGGTTAACATTATACAGAGGGGGGGGGGGGGCGGATACCTTTCTCGATCTCCGCGATTGGCACCCAGGATACTTGGATATTCGATCGTTATCAGTACAATGCCTGGTTGAACGTGAAGACCCATTGCTATTTTACCGCGATTCGTTCTCACTGCCAGTTTGTGAATTCCTCGATATTCGCAATATCACCATTAAGGCGTTTTTTTCACGCAGAGCGTTAAAATGTCCTCATCTTGGAGATTCCATACTGCTCTTTATAATTCTTAAGGATTCGCGATTCACAGGATATATCCCCCCCCCACCCCTCGTTTTTGTACTTCCGACATTATATATAAAGCCTGTGTCGCATAAGACCTAGCTCCACGATGTTGGGGCCGCCCGCCATTTGTGTAGACCGGTTGTTGTTCTATTTAAACGCAAGATGTGATAGTTATATTGCAAGTGTAGAGGACATCCTAGGAAGTAAGAAGATTAGGCGACACCTGCACCGATTGATGTTCAATAAGAAATTGTCCCATTTAAATCGACAGCGCACTTAATATTAGAGATATCAGAAACCAGTACCTTTCCTTCCTCGTTAAACATGTTCCACAATAAACGGCCTTGAGACTTCTACAATACAATGCTTCTTTGACCCTCTACCCTCTCTTTTCACCACTCTTTTCATCATCTGATCCAAGATAATGAAATTCGTACCTGAGTCTCTGATTTAACTCTATTGAGTAACAAATATGGTTAACGAAGCTCACAAGAGGAAGCGAGGTCATGGTCGTCCAGTCTAGGACGACGCGTCGTTTAGTGAGATGAGTGGTCAGGCTTTATGCTGACGTTGAACAAGACGGTGTGTTTGAAGTGACTTTAACAAGAATCATGGTTATCATTAACTTGACAGTAATCTTTCTTATCTAAATAAGATCATATCGTTGTAATAACATTGGAATATAAGAAATTTAACATCATCATGACATCCCAGAATATATCTCAATTGTACTTTTTCAACGTTAACCGTGCTTGCCTGGTTTGGTTTCTTTGTTAATGACATTAACTCTCTTATAATACTTTCAATGTGGTGTCACCAACTCAACCTAGATCTGGTGTGCGAGGTTGGAAAGGGACGCTCACAAAACGTAACCAAGATTAACGGGGGGCAGAACATCATGGGAGTGAGTGAGGGAGCACCGAGAGGACTATGTTTTCGGCCCACATCTGTATACTAGTCTCTACGTGACGTACTTTGCCACTCTCTGCTTTCGACTCACTCCGCTAGGGCTCCATGATATCTCAGTTGTCGCATATTTCCTCAATGCGTTCGCACAAACGCTCGCCAGGGCGGCGCTGTGTTAATTGATACGACAAATGCGCGGCGCAATTTTACAAATTAGTACTGGGGACCGAGCCTAAGCCCAATAACACATGGTATCAGTTGATGAAAAGAAAGAGTTCACTCTCAATTACGACTTTTTTCATAATAGTACAATGTGTATTTTGCTGTAGTAAATACGCAGAGCTAGTTAGTTTTATGTTTAATTCTTGAAAATTATAATGTTGCAAGAAAGCACAGCTGATTTGACCGTTTTTCAAGAATCTTGAAAGTTGCCTCCAGCCGACAGCAGCGGTATAAGCGGAGTATGCGTAGCGCCACCTAGCGAATTAAGCTTGGTACTTTGCTTGAGGTAACAGATAGTTCCGGACAAATTTTCTGAAAGTACGTCTCTACAACTTTTGTGAGAGGAAAGACAGTTGGGGGAGAGGAACATACGGCTGTATCTAGAACATAGCGTGTGATATCAAGTTGAAGCCAATAGAGCGATGTTCCCAAAACATTATCAGTTGGCATATTTGTGGTTATAATATGAAAATATAACAATGTGAAAAGAGAACTATATTTAGGGTGCATTTGTGACAGACGCACATGTCTTATGTAACTCGGCCGTTGTTGACATTTTGCTGGCTGAGCAATCACTAACGAAGAGTAGTAAAGAATCACTTTCCCTTTTTGCTCCCCCCCCCCACCCCAACTCCCCCTCATGCGCTACCGCAACCTCTATGCACCCACCCACTTTTTTCCCTCTTCGGCCCAACTTCATCACATCACACACCTAGTTTACTGTCGTTCACGACCAGGTCATACGACACCCTTTGGTCTTGACCCAAAGAGTTCATTTACACTGTGCATTCAGGTGCTAGAATGTTAATTGTTACTACTGAAAGATTGGAAAAGAAAGAAACCTTATCATAAGACAAGTTGATATATGTTACGTCCACACGGACGGCGCCTCCCCTACCGAAACTGGCCAGTAACAATGGGACGGCCCGGTGAATGAGTAAAATGCGCAAGAATACATCTTGACCAACCGTTTTGCCTAATTATGTCAGCTTTTTCATACCGAGCTTTACCTTGCTCACCTGGGTTACACATTCCTGCAGTCCGCCCTCCTGATCCCGACCCTGGGACTGCATCTTGCTGAATGCCAACGATCGGTACGACAGGGAGCATGGATCACCATCGCCGTGGTAGGTAGATATATAGCGTTACTTTATGGACTTTGTATCACGTTGTACAAACATCGCCATTGCTTTGTCTACAAGAGAGCGATGCTTTATGATTCAATAAGACGATTATAATTGGTTATGGCGCATGATAACCGGACGTCGCAAACATTTTTGTAGCACTATCACACAATGTACTAATTTTTACACCATTGATGATACAACGATATAATGATACACTGGTTAATAATCATGTCTGTCTTGTATTCATGTTGAACTAGGCATTATGACTTCCCCTCGAGTTCTGATGTTGTTCTGGCTTTTCGTGGTTACCAACCATGTCAGTGGATGGACAGGTATGTACACAGTATAATTAAGCTAATAATAAGCTACGGCACAGTAACAGACTTTGTCATAACTTAAGGTAGCTGGATGAATTCAATCGTCGTCAGAGAATTAGCTAATGTTAAAGAATTCGCTACTATATGGCGAACACTCTTTTTGCTGTATCTGGCATTGCGTCAAAATCCTTTTCATCACAACGTGGCTTTCATAATTTCAAATTTTCATATTGTGCCGTACCTAGGCATTTTACTGTTACAGTAGTTCATTAGACATAGAGTAAATGTTAACACGGTGATGTGTTTCCGTTTTGAAGAACATCTTGGCTTAACAACATAGCAATACTCGTCTTTCTCAGGTCCTAATTGTCTGCCAGAACATCTTGTGACGTGTACAATGGTTATCGATGAAAAGGATGTTGTGGAAATCAGGATCACTGGGAGCTTTCTGCACCAGGACTGTAGCTACAACAAAACAATTCATTTTTGTAAGTTAATCACGATAATAATATTATCAAAAAGTAGTTTGCTTCATCGCCATAAATAAATGTAATTTCCATTTGTGGTATTTCATTATTGTACACATATTGAAACATAACTTTCTCTAAGGTTTCCTTGTGCATATTTTCAGGACCTATAGAATGTTTTCCCATATCGCCGTATCAGCTTTGTTTTACTGAGGCTTCAGTTCAGGAGAACATCGGGTGTCCACAATGTCCCATTGAAGCAGCCTGGTGGTTGTTGAAGGTGTCATGCGAACGAGGGCAGCAAATGAAGGCTATTGACCGCTGATGATATATACCTTTGGGCACATCCCCCGCATACATGGTTAATAACTGCGCCGCATCTGTACTTTACAGACGCCCGTTGTCCGGTCAACGATCTCGTGCCGTGTACAATGATAATCGACGACACGGATGTTGGCTCTGTCCCTGTTAACACGGTGATGTGTTTCCGCTTTGATGAACATCTTGGCTGAACAAAGTAGCTTTTCTTCCTCAGGTCCTAATTGTCCGCCAGAACATCTCGTGACGTGTACAATGGTCATCGATGAAAAGGATGTTGGCTCTGTCTCGGACTTCTTAGAACAGGAAGTCAGTGTCGACCAAAAAGTCCGCTTTAAGGTGGATACTCGTCCAAAATTCCCCATTAAGGAGCTGACCTTCTCGCAGCACGGAGGCAAGAACATGATTCTCACTACTTGCACGGGCGGACACAATTGTAACGGGGGTCCCATTAACCTGACAGCATTACGCAAAGGTCGACCAGTGGAAATCAGGATCACTGGGAGCATTCGGCACGATGACTGCCGCTACCACAAAGTCATCTCTTTCCGTAAGTTAGTTCAGTGTTGAAGGTGATCCACGTAGGACGAGAGCCTCTTTCATGTTGTGAACAGTTAATGGTTTTTGGCTTACTTTGTTGCTAGTATCGTTATATCTCGAGTGTCCGAACGGTTTTATATATATATATATATCTCGCACTGAACGCAGCCATTTAACTAATTGACGTATATAACAAAGTTTCAACAACAAATTCGTGACATCAAGTATAACAATATTTATTCAGGTCTTAAATGTCCGACCGAAGACCTCTTGAACCCCACAATGGTGATTGACGACATGGTATTTCCCGCCATACCGGACTTCCTGGAACAGGAAGTTGATGTTGACCAACTCGTCGGTTTTGAAGTTCACACTGCCTCACACGTTCCCATTGTGGAGCTGAACATCACACAATATGGCGGCGTCAATCAGGGAATCAGTCGATGTAGAGGTGGACACTTCTGCTTCGGAGGTTACTTTGACCTGACCCCATTACGTATAGGTCATCCGGTAGAAATCAGGATCACTGGGAGTATGCTGCGCAAGGAGTGCACCTACCAGAAAGTCATTTCTTACCGTAAGTTGTTAAACAATTTGGGGCGATTAAATTAGATTGTACACCTATTAAGTTGGCGTCACAAAGCATTGTAGTTGTTGATGTTGTGATAGATGCAATTGTATTGTATGTGTCTGTAAATAGACGTTGTGAGTCACTGTGATCCAATGCCATCCCTCAGGCGCCATTCAATACAATGTGGCTGTAAATAGACGTTGTGAGTCACTGTGATCCAATGCCATCCCTCAGGCGCCATTCAATACAATGTGTCTGTAAATAGACGTTGTGAGTCACTGTGATCCAATGCCACCCCCAGGCGCCATTCAATACAATGTGCCTGTAAATAGACGTTGTGAGTCACTGTGATCCAATGCCATCCCCCAGGCGCCATTCAATACAATGTGTCTGTAAATAGACGTTGTGAGTCACTGTGATCCAATGCCATCCCCCAGGCGCCATTCAATACAATGTGTTTGTAAATAGACGTTGTGAGTCACTGTGATCCAATGCCATCATCCAGGCGCCATTCAATACAATGTGCCTGTAAATAGACGTTGTGAGTCACTGTGTTCCAATGTCATCCCCCAGGCGCCACTCAATACAATGTGTCTGTAAATAGACGTTGTGAGTCACTGTGATCCAATGCCATCCCCCAGGCGCCATTCAATACAATGTGTTTGTAAATAGACGTTGTGAGTCACTGTGATCCAATGCCATCCCCCAGGCGCCATTTAATACAATTTGTCTGTAAATAGACGTTGTGAGTCACTGTGATCCAATGCCATCCCCCAGGCGCCATTCAATACAATGTGTCTGTAAATAGACGTTGTGAGTCACTGTGATCCAATGCCATCATCCAGGCGCCATTCAATACAATGTGCCTGTAAATAGACGTTGTGAGTCACTGTGATCCAATGCCATCCCTCAGGCGCCATTCAATACAATGTGCCTGTAAATAGACGTTGTGAGTCACTGTGATCCAATGCCATCCCCCAGGCGCCATTCAATACAATGTGTCTGTAAATAGACGTTGTGAGTCACTGTGATCCAATGCCATCCCCCAGGCGCCATTCAATACAATGTGTCTGTAAATAGACGTTGTGAGTCACTGTGATCCAATGCCATCCCCCAGGCGCCATTCAATACAATGTGTCTGTAAATAGACGTTGTGAGTCACTGTGATCCAATGCCATCCCCCAGGCGCCATTCAATACAATGTGTCTGTAAATAGACGTTGTGAGTCACTGTGATCCAATGCCATCATCCAGGCGCCATTCAATACAATGTGCCTGTAAATAGACGTTGTGAGTCACTGTGTTCCAATGTCATCCCCCAGGCGCCACTCAATACAATGTGTCTGTAAATAGACGTTGTGAGTCACTGTGATCCAATGCCATCCCCCAGGCGCCAGGTGTCCGACCACAGACAGCGTCCAGTGTCAGGGGACAGTCGACGGCCTTGTCGTTCCCTCCACACAGGACGACCAGCTTCAAGGGGTGTTCGCCAACCAGAACGTCACTGTGGAATGCGAGACGTCACTCGACACTCGCTTCGCTGAGGTGACCATCACACAGCGGATCCAGGGGGGAGAGGAGGACAAGGAGATGTCACATTGTGAAGGCGGATACTACTGCTCCGGGGGTCCCGTGGACCTCAGGCCACTGTGTCAAGGTCACGGTGTAGTACTGGAGGTCACTGGACGGACACTACCTGGATACTGTGTCTTCAACAAGACATTGACTCTCTGTGAGTTGGCATTATCTGATAATATATGCATAATTTCATTATCACGAAACTAAATTCTCCGATTTCGCTATACTTAATTTTCTGCATACAATATGATCCATATATGCACTAATGAATCTCTCCTGTGTCTCCCAGTTAAACATATACATTAGGTCACATATTGTAATTCCACTTCACCGCTGTAAACCGATAGTCGAAAAATCTACGGATGTCAAACTGTTCCATTGGTCCTTTGGCCATTACGAGGTGTGTGTGTGACTTCAGCTGCCGCCCGTGCCATGCTGTCTGACACCGAGGCGGTTGATTGGTGTCGTGAACCTGGTGAACCCACTGAAGCAACTGACCAGGGCGATATGATGTCTCTAGAAACCGATGATAATCCCGGATTAGATGGCAAAGAACACCGTGGAACTTCGGACGCAAATGGTATCGGATTATCAGACTATCCGGATATCGAAAGTGAATCCGTATTTGCAAAAACATTTGCCATCAACTTGATTGTCATAATGGCAGTGTGGCCTGTAAATACCGTCCTGTCCTTAATCCAGACGACAGCGTAAGAGACTGTGAATACAGGTTGCCAGCCCCAGTATACAGCTACCGACTTCGTAACGACTGTATCTCCCGACAAATTATTTAAAAATAACGCTTGATCAAATTCATGTTAAATTTTCGCGTATGAAGGATAATTCTGATGGTTTAATTTGACGTGGGGCAGAGGGACTATAGCGCGAGCGGAACGCCCTCTGCCGGGAGATCGGCACGAGACGTCACTTTCCGTCATGGCTTCTCCAGCTTGTAGCCCTGGTGTTCATTATCAGTATATCAAAATACATTGATATATGCTTACATGTTTAACTGGCACATTCCTCATTTTGTAAAGTGGCGTTTTCTGTTGTTTGTGTGTAGAATTAAAAACGCGTCGGTTGTCTTTTCAGATTTATCCGCGACGACCATCAAGACGTGGTCGTTGGTTCTCACAGTAGGCGTCGCCACCTTCGTTATCTTTGTATAAAGACAGATGAGGCAGGCGTTGGGGAGATGCTGACGAGATGTTCAATATGAGTTGTACTGTCATGTATACTGGAAAGTAAATGGCATTGGCGTTGCTGAGATCATTTGCTCCAGGTGTACAACATCCTTTGGTTCAAGGGGCCGAGCCCATGGTTTACTGGGTTAGAACGCTCGCCTTGAGTGCTGTGGCCACCCGAGAGCCTGACGGCACGTGGATCCCGATTGCTACTTACTTCATAAGTAGCCCAAATCGACTGTTCTGCTGAAGATATGTCAAGCCCTTCGAGTGGTCAGTGAAGGGGATTCAATAGGTCGCAAGCAAAGATGTCGCCATGTCGAGCCATCGTCAACACATCGACTGTTATATCATTGGGAACTGCTGCGTGTCACACTGTGACAATTATGTTGATATATGTACATTGTGATGGTTGAGCCGACAACGTTGTGTCTCGATGACAAAGACAGACGCCTTGGGGTGTGCTGGGATAAACCTGTCGGGCGTGATGGGACGATGTCAACCATGATACCATATGATTCGTATTGTTGTTTGCTTTGGTATATTTCATATCGGCTTAACGGTTATCAATAACGTTAGCTATTCTTCACTTTTTTTTGAGGCGTTAATTAAATGCCTCGTAATTACTCCTTTTTTGTATAATCAAAAGCCATCATGACGCAGGCGACAGGCGTGTGCATATATATACCAAAGCCAAAGATATATGTCAAAAGGAATTTTGACATACAATTTTGAACCTCCGCCACGACCATCACCTCCGCCACGACCAGCACCTCCGCCATGACCATCACCTCCGCCACGACCATCACCTCCGCCACGACCATCACCTCCGCCACGACCATCACCTCCGCCACGACCATCACCTCCGTCACGACCGTCACCTCCGCCACGACCATCACCTCCGCCACGACCGTCACCTCCGCCACGACCATCACCTCCGCCACGACCATCACCTCCGCCACGACCATCACCTCCGCCACGACCATCACCTCCGCCATGACCATCATGTGTCTGTAAATAGACGTTGTGAGTCACTGTGATCCAATGCCATCCCCCAAGCGCCATTCAATACAATGTGTCTGTAAATAGACGTTGTGAGTCACTGTGATCCAATGCCATCCCCCAGGCGCCATTCAATACAATGTGTCTGTAAATAGACGTTGTGAGTCAGTGTGATCCAATGCCATCCCCCAGGCGCCATTCAATACAATGTGTCTGTAAATAGACGTTGTGAGTCACTGTGATCCAATGCCATCCCCCAGGCGCCATTCAATACAATGTGTCTGTAAATAGACGTTGTGAGTCACTGTGATCCAATGCCATCCCCCAGGCGCCATTCAATACAATGTGCCTGTAAATAGACGCTGTGAGTCACTGTGATCCAATGCCATCCCCCAGGCGCCATTCAATACAATGTGCCTGTAAATAGACGCTGTGAGTCATTGGTCCACTTACCCACAGTGGTTGTGTGTACGTTATCTTATCGTGGTTATATACCACGTCAGAACTGAATTGCAACAAGGAGCCTTGTAGATGGCATGATGTCTGTCCGGATAGACGCGGGCTCCTCGCGTTGACATGTCGCAGAGCTGTGGAAGTATCATTTCACTAACAGTTAGCGAGCTCGCCACCGTATATTTCACATGCTAACTTAACGATCATCTATTCGATATCTTAAATTTACGACCAACAAAAAAGGCGATTATTGGGATGCAACCATCTTCGTGCAATTTATTTTCCACCAATATTATTATGTAAAACATGTCTGTCATATAATAATGATAAATATAACATTACCGATATCAGACTTAGGGAAGTGACGCCCTGGACAGTCAGGTAGGCTCACGAGTCCTCTATCTGTCGAGCAATATGTCCTTTAAGTTTTATATTACTAATCTCTTCTCGATGTCAAATAAGTATGTTCTGTCTTGAATTTAAATCATGAAAGTCTAGGCTCTCCGGAGAGAAGCAAATTTTAGTCTTGACTCTAAAATGTAAAAAATGGGTTGGCAAGAATCCTAGATCCGAGAGAGTGTCCCGAGATACCGACATCTGGATCAGAGGCCATCGCTGGGCGGATGACGGCCGGCCAAACCCGGTGCGTCAGCACGATACCGGAGCGACCCAACAAAGCTGGGCGCGTAAGCTGTTAGAACGCTGGAGCGATCCAACAAAGCTGGGCGCGTAAGATGTTAGAACACTGGAGCGACCTAAGAAAGCTGGACGCGTAAGCTGTTAGAGCGCTGTAGCAACCCAACAAAGCTGAACGCGTAAGCTGCTAGAACGCTGTAGCTACATAGCAAAGTTGGGCGCGTAAGCTGTTAGAACACTGGAGCGACTTAATAAAGCTGAACGCGTAAGCTGTTAGAACGCTGTAGCAACCCAACAAAGCTGGCGCATAAGCTGTTAGAACACTGTAGCAACTCGAAAAAGCTGAACGCTTAAGCTGTTAGCATGCTGTAGCGACCTAACAAAGTGTAACGCGGGAACTATGCGACCCTTAGCGCCTCATGTATTCTTTTAGCGGCCCTTTCGGTATATCAGCATGTAGACAAATGTTTCCAGTGCGCTTCATTATGCACAATGTACATGTAAATACAGTCTTTGTAACGATTGCTGTTTTCGCTTGTCATGTTGAGTCGGACGGCTATAACAGGGCCAGCGGAGACTCCAGTATTCGGGCAAAGAAAGACGGGATGGGGGTTGGGGCGGTAGGGGGGCGGGGGGTGGGGGGGGGGGTCGTCATAACGGTATCAAAGCCTTATGGTTGTGAAGGAATGTGGCAGTTGCCATATCATAACGCACCCATGTCGACCTGAGTACTCACTGTTAGGTGAACTGGAGCTAACAGACGTCATGGGGCTATATTAGCGGGCGTGTTGACATGGGGTTGCATGTAAACACATCCACATCCACCCCCATACGCACACAGCACACTCTCTTCCCCTAATAAACTACGTTCCAGTATGAATTTCTCCATAGATGCATCACGGACACCGACAAATATGTTTTTTGTAAAAGAAACGTAGAAACCATAGAACATCGTTTTTCGTATTGTTACTCTGTGAATCGACGTTGGAAGAATACTACAGTATGGTTGGGACAAATAATAGAAGACGATAAACAAACTTTGGGGGATTTTATGAATATTGAAACAGTGATGCTTGGTGAAATTATAGGTAACGATCTCATAATCCTGATAAACCATGTTATATTGATAATTAAGATGTGTATATACAGATGTCAATGGAAAGACACTCTCCCTAATCTAAAAGCCGTTATCAATAACATAAGATATCATCACCATATACATAAAATGACCATGCATAGGCAAGAAAAGACCAGCGCAGAAAATCTCAATAGAAAGCGGCAGCCAATAATGCACGGATTACTGTGATCTGCATGATGGAATATCTTGAATGCTATGTACAATGTCTTTTGTCTAATGTGAACCCCCCCCCCCCCAAAAATACGTTTGTCACGTAATGAATTATCTGCTATATTTATGGTGATCTGAAAGTTCTTTCACGTGTATCAGTGCCTGCTAAGTGATGAGCTGAAGCACGAAGATACTACAACCACAAGAATATCTTTTTGTCTTTAAATACTCATTTGCACATATGTCTCAATATTTGCCAATATCTATAAATATTTGCACAAATCCCTAAATACTTGCACATATCTCTCAATATTTGTACATGTCTACAAATATGCGCACATATCTTGAAATAACTCCATATATATCTAAATATTTACACGTAACTCTTTGCAAATATCATGACAGCAGTTCAGCATATCTCTGGTAGACTCTGGTGGGCCCTATCACAATGAATATTAAATATTCAAAGCAGCTGATCACGGTGAAACCCGGTTGGCACAGTGGGCTAGACACCAGGGCCCGTAAGTTCGAACGGCGGGGGCAGAATATTTTGCCTCGCTCCATGCTAATGTCCTATTCTAGGGCGAAATATTTGGCCCCGGCCGTTTCGAACTTACGGGCCCAGATCTATTGACCGTAGAGTCGATCACTCAGCATTTGTTTTCGTGTTTTCGGATGGCGGGTCACGTTATGTAAAAAATGTGGTCCTTCCAAATGCTCACCGCCGTATCGCTTATCTTGCATTGTTGTTTTCATCTCAGAGTTGTCATCATAACGTCCACCTGTCGACTTGGCGGCCAAGACTCACTATCTCTCCGCATGGTGGCGCTCTTCTCGCACCGCTTTGGCGTCGACACAAACTTCTTTGGGCGGGGGGGGCGGGGGGGGGTGTATTTCCCTTCTTCGGGAACGGGCTTTTTATTTCACCTGAGGAAAATTATTCTTTGTGAACTGGGAATGAGATGTTAGCCGATGGTCGTGATCAATGATTTTCATTATTCGTGAGCTAAGAATGTTAATACTGTGAGGTCCTTTACTCCGGACACTTTCGTTCGCAACACCACTTTAACATAGAGATGCAACAACGTATTTCTTTTCTCGAGTTTATTCCTTTTTATAAATCCGTGCATACAGTCGGTCTCTGATCATCTCTCCTCGTCCCACCGGTCTTCCCCTCTTTATACAAGTAAAGCCCTGGGTCCCCACCTCCCTCGGGAGTACCCTGGCCACATCCCGCTCTATCTAACCTTCATAGGGCCCGCCCCACCCCTGGGAGTACCCTGGCCACATCCCGCTCTATCTAACCTTCATAGGGCCCGCCCCACCCCTGGGAGTACCCTGGCCACATCCCGCTCTATCTAACCATTATAGAGCCCGCCCCATCCCTGGGAGTACCCTGGCCACATCCCGCTCTATCTAACCATTATAGAGCCCGCCCCACCCCTGGGAGTACCCTGGCCACATCCCGCTCTATCTAACCTTCATAGGGCCCGCCCCACCCCTGGCAGTACCCTGGCCACATCCCGCTCTATCTAACCTTCATAGGGCCCGCCCCACCCCTGGGAGTACCCTGGCCACATCCCGCTCTATCTAACCTTCATAGGGCCCGCCCCACCCCTGAGAGTACCCTGGCCACATCCCGCTCTACCTAACCTTCATAGAGCCCGCCCCACCCCTGGGAGTACCCTGGCCACATCCCGCTCTATCTAACCATTATAGAGCCCGCCCCACCCCTGGGAGTACCCTGGCCACATCCCGCTCTATCTAACCTTCATAGGGCCCGCCTCACCGCTGGGAGTACCCTGGCCACATCCCGCTCTATCTAACCATCATATGGCCCGCCCCACCCCTGGGAGTACCCTGGCCACATCCCGCTCTATCTAACCTTCATAGGGCCCGCCCCACCCCTGAGAGTACCCTGGCCACATCCCGCTCTATCTAACCATTATAGAGCCCGCCCCACCCCTGGGAGTACCCTGGCCACATCCCGCTCTATCTAACCTTCATAGGGCCCGCCTCACCCCTGGGAGTACCCTGGCCACATCCCGCTCTATCTAACCATCATAGGGCCCGCCCCACCCCTGGGAGTACCCTGGCCACATCCCGCTCTATCTAACCTTCATAGGGCCCGCCCCACCCCTAAGAGTACCCTGGCCACATCCCGCTCTATCTAACCTTCATAGGGCCCGCCCCACCCCTGGGAGTACCCTGGCCACATCCTGCTCTATCTAACCTTCATAGGGCCCGCCCCACCCCTGGGAGTACCCTGGCCACATCCCGCTCTATCTAACCTTCATAGGGCCCGTCCCATCCCTGGGAGTACCCTGGCCACATCCCGCTCTATCTAACCTTCATAGGGCCCGCCCCACCCCTGGGACACCCTGGCCACATCCCGCTCTATCTAACCTTCATAGGGCCCGCCCCACCCCTGGGAGTACCCTGGCCACATCCCGCTCTATCTAACCTTCATAGGGCCCGCCCCACCCCTGGGAGTACCCTGGCCACATCCCGCTCTATCTAACCTTCATAGGGCCCGCCCCACCCCTGGGAGTACCCTGGCCACATCCCGCTCTACCCCATTCTACGCTCGGGGACCACCCTGGCCACATCCAGCAGTCACTCAACCTCACCCCGATCCTCGCACTGGGCGACCTCTCCCGCTGAACCCCTCTCCCCGCGGGTGCCTTAGATAGCTACCAGACGCGCTGTCTCCCCTACGCCCTCCACACTACGGTTCCCCTATAATACTAAATAACCGTGAATTGGGAAATTGCCAATTTATATCATGTATCCGCCCCTTCCATGGTATGCGGGGAGTTCATCATTTAATTCATTGTGACCTGGGAATAAACAATGCATTCTTCGTGATTTCGGAAGACGACCCCCGCACCCCAAACCCCCCTTGCCCCTCCCTTCTTTCTTATTTCTCTGCCCGAGGGTGAGGTTATTGTTCGCACATAGGCGTACGGTCAGACTCACTCACTCACCCTATAGATTCCGGTTTATAGTGCCAGCGACCCTGTGGCGGAGCAACGTGAAGCGGTATATAATATAAATGTACAACGAAGGACACGGATATTTTTCTCTTCGACGATTATCGTCGAATATTGATTTGATTTGATTTGGTTGGGGCTTGGAAGCATGAAGACGATTCCTCGGTGGCTGTGTCATACCTGTCTGAATATCGCCTTTGGCCTATAGACACAGCGCGCATGGTCTTGTTCTTTACATACATTTTATAAACATCTCTTACTTTCATTACTACAGTGTCTACCCGGTTACTCATATTTACCTCCTCGTGAACTGGGATTGCACAGTCAGTGCTAGATCTGGCTTTCATGTAATATTTTCTTCCAACTTGCACGTATGGCTGATAATAGAGCGGGCCATTTTAAGTAACTACATATTTACATTCCCGCCTCCCATGATCATGTCCTCAAACTCATATACATTTCCTTTTTCATCGAACATATCTTCCACAAACCATCTGATTCAACAAAATGATGCCAATAAATTCTTTAATTGTTATTCTGAATCTTGGATAGTTTTTGAATATTCTGATTATGTTGTAAATGGTAAACATCAAATTCCTTTTGACATATATCTTGGGCTTTGGTATAGATCGCCTGCGTCAGGATGGCTTTTGATTATACAAAAAAGGAGTAATTACAAGGCAATTAATTAACACCTCAGAAACAAGTGAAGAATACTTAACGTTATTGATAACCGTTAAGCCGATGTGAAATATACTAAAACAAAAAACAATACGCATCAAATGGTAGCATGGTCGATATCGTCCCATCGCGCCCGACAGATGTGTCCCAGCGCACCCCAAAGCGTCCGTCGTTGTCATCGAGACACAGCGTTGTCGGCTCAACCATCACAATGTACATGTGTCAACATAATTAGATCACACTATGACCCGCAGTTGTTCCCAATAATACAACAGTCGATGTGTTGACGATGGCTTGACATGGCGACATTTCTACTTGCGACTTATTGAATCCCCTTCACTGACCACGCGACTTATGTCTCACGCCAGAACACTTAATTCAGAAGTAAGTAATCGGGTTGGCCCACATTGTGGTTCAAGTTGCAGGACATGGTGACATGGTGACTCCTTATCGCAGCCGATCGCTGACATGTACCCACGGTAGACATTCTGGGAGTGTCACGGGCTGAGTAATCACGACCGAGAACCACGCTTATCAAACGCAGGCGAGATGGCTATGTCGAGTGGCACTGTAAAAAAACGTCTATAAGGGGTAAATGACGACACGTGATACAGGTCTTAGCTCACGCCAAAACACGAGCTTCAGAGGTAAGTAGGTTAGTAATCGGGTTGGCCCACATTGTGGGTCAAAGTGCAGGACATCGTGACTGTGAGCAGCTGGTCCCATATATAGTATGCGACTCCTTATCGCAACCGTTCGCTAACTACCTTGAATGTATTGCAAACCGGAACTTCCGGCTGAACAGTAAATACATTGAGTACATCACAGACAGCTTTGCGGTAACATTTCGCGTTTTTTACCAGTTTACGCCATGTGCGCGCAAACACTGTCACTCGCCAGGCGGCACCCCATTCTGCCGTAGTCTCGTAGCCGAATATGAAAGTTAATAATTGCTTCCCTATAGGATAACACATTCGTCTAACCTTTGTTCTTACCTCATTAAAAGGCATAAAATGCAAATTTGTATTTAGACGCGTAAAAAATTACTCGAAAATAATAACAGAGAAGTGAAGGGAGAGGGGGAGGGGGTGGGGTGGCGGGGGGGCCACTCCGTTCTTGGGGGTTTGTTGTTAGTGTATATCATATTATATCTTAGGGGTGGATATATATTATCATACCAGCTTAAATAGAAGAAACGAAAACAAAACTGTGTCCCAACTTCGGGGCATTTATTCAATTAACAAACTTATAACAGACACAAAGAATCCTCTGTGGTAACAATCATCTGAGATATAAGATGTATGTTTTATATATATATAAGTCGGCCGAACCCTTTGTGACCGCCTGACATTAGCACGGCATCGCTATACACATTGATTCCATCACCAATAAATGAAATGAAACGAAAGGTATACATCGTCCATTTCAACCAAAGGTTGGTTGTATATTCAGGACCTTTTAACCAATGCTGGTCATATCGCGTCAATGGGAGAAGGAAGGGAGAGTGGAGCCATATCCCCGGAGTAACCCCCTACTCTTTACGAAGAACGACATGGGATCTTTATCCTGCGACCACACGGACATGGCCACAGCGGGGCGCGAAGCAGCGATACAAGTACCGTTAGGCTGTCAGGTGGCCAGAGTACTCGAAGACCCTGGTGCGTACGTACTGAGGCTGCATGGATCACCAGGGCACCTTTCCTTCCTCGTTAAACCAGTTATGACAAAACATGACATCAAGATAACTTGACAAGCAAAACATCAGGATAACTTGACAAAGCAAAACATCAAGATAACTAAGCTATCGGGCCGATCTCCCGAAGACCCTCGAAGACCCTGGTGCGTGCGTACTGAGGCTGCGGGGATTACCAGCGCACCTTTCTTTCCGCCTTAAACAAGTTCCACAATGAAGAGTCATAAGACTTCTTCAAAAACAAAATACTTCTTTGGTCCTCTACCCTCTCTTTTCATCATAGGATCTAAGATAATTAAAGATATACCTCATCTCTGATCCAACTATTTCGTAAAAATGTGATTAACGGAGCTCACAGGAGGAAGCGCTGATCGCCGGGTTAAATCCTGAGATCTCAACGTGTCTGTCTGGAAAAAAATCCAGAGATGTGTCGACGTATCCATATGATATAAAACATGACATCAAGATAACGGGACAAAACAGATCAGTTCACTAGTGTTATGATCCCAGTGCAACGGTTGTCGCCGGGATCTGTACTGCAGATATTACGACGATAACTTGGTCGAGTGCATTGAGCTGGACTCCGCGGAGGAGGATCCCTTCAAGTTTCGTATCGAGGAGTCTTTGATGCTGTAAACGTGGGACTATGCTGAAGTTGGACAAGGACATGTGTTTGAAGTGACTTAACAAGCATCATGGCTATAATTAACCTGACGGTCATCTTTCATATATCACATCATTGTAACAACCTTTGAATATAAGAAATTTAACATCATCAATGACATTCTATAATATACCTGTTAATAACATTAACTCTATTAGAATACTTTCAATATGGTGCCACCAGCTCCTTGTGTACTGGGTGTAGCGTCCTACTATTTTGAACCCGATAATCGATCGACAAATCTTCCTCTTAGCGCTAATTAGTCTAGTGGCTTAAAGCAATATACTTACATGCGCCATCTTAGATTATTTACACTTTACAATCAAGACTAATGGTATCTTAAAATTATGATGCATGTATTATTTATCTCTTTGAATCTGTAACACAACAAATTTAACACAAAACTACGCGGTCGACATCACACAGAGTACCGAAGGGGCCTCAATAAATACGTGGAAATACCTGCGAAATCTTGCGCAATACTGCGAAAAACTTCGGAATTTTCGCCTAGAAGCGGTTTTCCGAAGTTTTCCGCGTTTTATGTATACGGCCCCGGGACAGCATGAGTCGGGTGGATGTTAGGAAGGGGAGGGGGGGGGTGGGGGGGGGCAGGGGCCAGTATAGTCTGGTGGGTGTTAGGACGGGGGGAGGGGGCAGGGCCAGGAGAGTGATGGGTGTTAGGACAGGGGGGGGGGTGGGGCAGGGCCAGGATAGTGATGGGTGTTAGGACAGGGGGGGGGGCAGGGCCAGGAGAGTGATGGGTCTTAGGACAGGGGGGAGGGGGGGGGGGCAGGGCCAGGAGAGTGATGGGTGTTAGGACAGGGGGGGGGGGCAGGGACAAGCTGAGCATGATTCTGGTGGGTGTTGGGAGGAGGGGGCAGGAACCTGGTAGTGTGGTGGGCAGCGGTGGCAGAGGGGCAGAGGTGCAGGGGTGCAGGAGTCAGATGGGTATCGGTGGGTGGGTGGGGTGGAGCGGGCAGGAGTGCGTAAGCCTGGTGGGTGTCTGTAGGCAGGGGGTGGGGGTGGAAATGCAGGGTTACATCAGTTTCGGCGGGGGGAGGGGGGGGGGGCAGGGTTACATCAGCCTGGCGGGTGTCGGTGGGTGGGGCGAGGGTGGGCAAGTTTGCATAAGTCTGGTGGATGTCGGTGGGCGCGGGGGAGTGGGAGGGCAGGAGTGCGTAATACTGGTGGGTGGGTGGGGGGGGGGGGGTTGGGTGGGGGGCGGCGGCCAGTAGTGTAGGAGTCTGGTGGGTGTGGTGGTCTGGGGTCTCGCACACGAGTGCAGGAGTCTGATGTGTGCCGGTGGACTGGGAGGCAGCAGGAGTCGGAACCCTGGTTGGTGTGGGTGGCCGGGAGGGGTGGGGTGGGGGGGGAGGGCGCAGCGCGATTAGTCGAAGAATTTGGTGCCGCTAGGGTGTGTGCAGGAATAGTTGATAGGGGGGTGGGGGCACAATAATTGGCACAGATATACGTTGGGGTCTGAAAGGGGGGCACATGTCTCCTGTGCACCCCCCCCCTCCACGCCCATGCAGGGTGGATGTGGATGGGCGGGGGAGGGGGCATGAGTGTTTGATTCTGGTGAGTGTGAGTGGAAGCGCTGGGAGGGATGAGTGCAGCAGTCTGGTGGATGGGTGTGGGGCGGAGGGACAAGAGTCCGTGAGGCTGGTGGGGGGCTGTGGGGGTGGGCAGCGAAACATGTTTTAGCCACTGAAATGGTTCATTTCTTATTAGCTAATGAAATATAAACAGAGAACGGACAAGACACAACGTGTCTGGCAGACAATTTCGTGATCTGTCGTATGATCATTATGTTCTTTATCTTCAAGGCGCCTCACCGTGGTGGAATGCGAGCGGGGGGCAAATTTGGGGACGCTAAGCTCAAGAACACCCTACTAAACGACGCATTACACATTTCTTGTCGGCTTATCCAAAAGACAATACACCATACACATTTAAAATCGTAACGTGTTGAGGCGTGCTAGTATACAGCCTGCTAGTATCCACACAGAAAATAAGAAGTAACATATTACTAGATATTCAATTTTGGCGACCACATAGCACGTTCAGTTGTATATCTCATTATCTCGGCTAGCTCACACTGCACTCGTTCACTTACATATGTCCCTCCCACTCCACCAGAGCCACCCGGTCGATCCTTAACCTTGCTCACCTGGGTTACACATTCCCGCAGTCCGCCCTCCTGATCCCGACCCTGCGACTGCACCTTGCTGAATACCAACTATTGGTATGACAGGGAGCATGGATCTCCATCACACTGGTAGATAGATGTATAGCATTACCTTATGGACAAAAACTTCGTATCACGTTATACAAACATCGCCATTGATTTGTCTACAAGAGAGCGATGCTTTATGATTCAATAAGATGATTATAACTGGTTATGGCGCATGATGACGGGACGTCACAAGCATTTCTGTAGCACTATCACACATAATGTACTAATTCATACATAAACGTTATTTTTGACATGGAACAAATTGTTTGAACTGGCTTAAATGTCCGGACATAATATGGTGAGGTCTTTGTGATATAATAAAACGGTATGTTTGATTAGGTCACGTTATGATGTAGCAACACGGTATGTGTGGTAAGATATTTTCAGATAAAGCTATATCACTTTGTGCCCATTTGCTGCCCTCGTTCGCATGACACCTTCAACAACCACCAGGCTGCTTCAGTCGGATATTGTGGACAACCGATGTTCTCCTGAACTGAAGCCTCAGTAAAACAAAGCTGATACGGCGATATGGGAAGACATTCTATAGGTCCTGATAATATGCTCAAAGAAACCTTAGGGAAAGTTATATTTCAATATGGGACAAACAATGAAATACCACAAAAGGAAATTACATTTATTTATGGCGATGAAACATACTACTTTGGATAACATTATTATCGAGATTAACTTACGAAAATGAATTGTTTTGTTGTAGCTGCAGTCCTTGTGCAGAAAGCTCCCAGTGATCCTGATTTCCACAGGTTGACCTTTACGTAATGGGGTCAGGTCAATATAACGCCCAGACAATAAGTGAGGATCGTGTTCACCCCACCGTGCTGCGTGAATGTCAGCTCCTTAATGGGGAAGTTTAGACGAGTATCCACCTTAAAGCGGACGGTTTGGTCGACACTGACTTCCTGTTCTAAGAAGTCCGGGACAGATCCAACATCCTTTTCATCGATGACCAGTGTACACGTCACGAGATGTTCTGGTGGACAATTATGACCTGAGGAAGGTAAGTGTTGCTATTTTGTTGAGCCAAGATGTTCGTCAAAGCGGAAACACATCACCGTGTTAACATTTACTCTATGTCTAAGGAAGTACAGTACAATGCCTAGGTGCGGCAAAATATGAAAATCCGAAGTTATGAAAGCCACGTTGTGATGACAAGGATTTTAATGCAATGTTTGATATTTAGCGATAGAGTGTTCGCCATATAGTAGCGAATTCTTGAAGTTTAGCTAATCCTCTGATATCGATTGATGATCCAGTTACCTTAAGTTATAACAAAGTATGTTGCTGTGCCGTAAATAATTATTAGTTTAATTATACTATGTACATACCTGTCACTGCACTGACATGGTTGGTAACCACGAAAAACTCCAACAACATCAGAACTTGAAGGGAACAGGTGAAAGTCATAATGCCTAGTTCAACATGAATACAAGAAATGCATGATTATGAACCACTGTATCATTCTATCGTTGTATCATCGATGGTGTAAGAATAGCTTCCTGTTCTATTTTTCAGATAAAGCCATATCATATTGTGCCCACAGCGTGACCTCATCACACATACCGTGTTATTACATCATACCGTGACCTCATCACACATACCGTGTTATTACATCCTAACGTAACATCACCATATTATGTCCGGACATCCAAGCCATCAGTTCAAACAATTTGTCTCCGGCCAAATAACGTTTATGTATGAATTAGTACATTATGTGTGATAGTGCTACAGAAATGCTTGTGACGTCCCGTCATCATGCGCCATAACCAGTTATAATCATCTTATTGAATCATAAAGCACCGCTCTCTTGTAGACAAAGCAATGGCGATGTTTTTATAGAGTTCATTTCATTTATTTAACCAAAACAAATAAATATGTTGTTACATGTATAAATACGCATTACAGAGGTATTGCAGGTTGGGAGACACAGGCTAAGATTAATTAATCGCTAACGCCTGGCCACCTTATCATATCACTTCACACAAAAAACATGCTTAGATCGCGAAACACGCAAGTAGAACATAAAAACAAACAAAACGTATCATAGAAAGGGTAAACGTTTGGAATAAATTTTAATGAACCACCCCGCATCCTTAGACCCCCCTCCCCAAAACAAACATTTGCCCTCCATAAATAAATGTTAATACTGGCATATGTAGCAGTTTTCAATGGTACAGTCGTAGGAGTAATTATCTAGAATAATGATTTTGTTGTAGTTTGCGAATCCATGTATGCTGTGCGTGTCTATTTTAGAGAGAACACTGGTCGGCTCATTATCAATTAGATCAACAAGACTATGTATGATACACTTAAGGGCAAAGGAATGTCTGGCTCTACTGGTAAAAACATACGATTTACGTCTGGTATTATGATGGTGTATATCACAAAGCAAAGTGGGCGGTAGATTCAAAAAGTATTCTGGAAGAATTCCCTTCTTTTGTTTGTAATACAATTTTAGCAACTGTAGTTTATGTATGTCTGTTATCTTTAGGCATCGCAGTTGTTTAAACAGAGGCTCGGAGTGTGCATTCCATTTACTTAACGTAATAGCGCTCATTGCCTTTTTCTGTTATCTAAACAAACTGGTGTTGTCATAACCCCATAGTACGACCCCCGTTGTTATATGAGGCAGAATCAATGAATTATACAGGCTTAGTTAAACGTGTTGGGGAAAGATATGTTTCAGTCTATGCATAATGCCAATGGATTTGTTTGTTTTGTTTGCAATTTTTCTTACATGATTATGCCACTTAAGCTGTTTATTTATGGTGATACCCAACAGATTGAATTCATCAACACACTCCAAATGCGCATTGTTAATTAACAACTCTATTGGGTTTACTTTTCTTTGTGGCGTATGAAAAAGCATATATTTAGATTTCTCTATGTTAGGAACTAGCCGATTTGCAGACAACCACTCATTTATTTTTCTAAGTTCTGCATTTATAATAACAGGGGATGTTCCAGCTGTAGATATGTTAAGTGAAAAGAAAAGCCTCGTATCATTCGCATATATTATATATTTAAAGAATTTACTACACTGTTCTATGTCATTAATATAAATTATGAATAATAATGGTCCTGGAATGGATCCTTGTGGTACACCCGTCGTTATGTTCGTCTTGTTTGACGTGACGTCATCCAGACAAACACACTGCGATCTATTTGTTAAATAGTTATCCAGCAAATTCAGGGCCATTCCGCGGATTCCGTATTGATTTATTTTTTTGATTAATATGTCGTGATCAATAGTGTCGAAGGGCTTAGAAGGATCAAGGAAAATATTAAAATGATACGAAGTTTTTTGTTTTGTTTTGTTTTCTGTGATCTCTTTTGCTACTGCCCCGATCCCCCCCCCTACCCCCACCCTCCACCCTCTCACTCCAGATCAGATCGACATACGCACTTCACAGCCAGTGGCAATGATGTTTACTTCCTTGTTTCGTTTATAGCACGCTACACCCAGTACACGAGGAACTGGTGACACAAAGTGCAAGTACACTAGTGATGTCTTTTGAGATGTCATTGATGATGTTAAATTTCTCACATTTGAAGGCTATTACAATAATATGATCTTATTTAGATATGAAAAATGACCGTCATGTTACTAATAACCATGATACTTGTCAAGTCACTTCAAGCACATCTCATTGTCCAACTTCAGCATAGTCAAGTCAATGTTCGTTTATTTTAACTATGTGCATAACCTGGTTAAGTAATAATAATAAATTTCGCAGTAAGAAAACAGAACCGGCAATATAACACACAATGTCATGGTCAACTTGACCGCAACTACGGCATCCTGGGCCGCTAGCGTCAGGGCCACCTGTAATTTGGATCTAAATCTCAAACTATCCAAGCATAAAAAGATACCCAAAACGAGATAGAGAACAAACAAAAAACAGAAAGGAACCAAAAACATAAAGCCTGACCAATCACCCCATTAAGCGATGCGTCGTCCAAGACAATCCTCTGCTCGGCCAACGTTACCAGACAACAAGCAACTCCTTGATTCTATCGAATCGACCAAAGATGGTATTATTACTCAGTAGCTATCTGAATAATACATTTTTTGTCAAGCGACATTTAGCTCACGGTCGAGGAAGAAACAGGAATAAGCCGCACTGGGCGGTGACCACTTTTTTTATCGTCGCAAACTCCTTGATACGTCACTTTAATTATTAATCCTCCTCACTCAGTCCAGCTAAGTAAACTGGACCTAGCCAACAACATCACATAATTTTAAATCGTACTGGTTTCCTTGTTCGTTTTCTTTAACAGTTATAAGAACTACCCTACAGACCCCGCCTACACCCGCTACACTGGGAGCTGCGTAGCAATCACCATGACATCATACACCCCGTTAGGGTTGGGGTCGTGAGGGCCATGCGCCAGAGCTAAGCATGACCATGAGCTTGACATTCCTCTAGATATGTGTCTCTGAAGTGCTTGTTTTAGTGGCGCAGTATTTCCTCGTCGGGTCAGCTTATATGTTTTGTCACGTTGTCTTGATGTCTTGGTTTATCACGTTAGCCTGATGTCTTGGTTGTCACGTTGTCTGGTTTTCTTGCTTTATCATGTTATCTTGATGTCACGTTTCTTTCATATGGACACGTCGAAACAGCTCAGGGTTTAGCCTGACATTCGGCGCTTCCCCCTGTGAGCTTCGTTAACCACATTTTTACCAAATAGTGTCAGATCAGAGACTTAGGTATGTCTTTCATTAACTTGGGTGAGTTAATGACAAGATACGGCAGAGGGTCAATGAAGTATTTTATTGTAGAAGTCTTAAGGCTGTTAATTGTGGAACTTGTTTAGTGAGGAAGGAAAGGTGCGCTGGTAATCCCCGCAACCTCAGTACGTACGCACCAGGGTCCTCGATCAGCTACTTGAAGTGCTTACCGTTGATACCGATGTCGGGGACCCCGTAGAACTGGACAACAATAGGTCTTGTTGACACTCTCTACCAGTATGATCATTGTTTCAAAACGCTTTTTCTAATTTGTCACAAATTATGAAGGTGGGGAAAGTTTGTCGATTCAAGTGCAAATCGTCTGCGCCGGTTTTGCATAATGATATCGCCAATTTGGTCCCATTTTCAAGAAAACTTAATTAAGAAAAAAGAATAGAGAGTAAACTTAGACATTTCTACATCAAAATTGTCTTGATGTCACTAGTATTAAGTGCGCTGTCAATTTAAACTAGACCATTTCATATTGAACATCAACCCTCCACTCAAAATGTGGCTTCGTCCAAGTGGAAGTATTCCCTAGTACCCACGACCAGTTGAGCCACAGCTCAATCTACAGCAGCGTGTTGTATTAAAAACAAATTATGTTTTTATATGAAAGTCACTATTAAAGCAAAGTGTAAGGAAGCGAACCGACGAGGCCCCTAAACTAATATTCCGATTAGTCTTAGCATAACTGATTACCATCGAGGAATTTCTTCAAAAAGTGACTAGAGTGTGACATTTTCAGCCTAAATAAGGGTTCAACTGTCAGCAAATGAAGACACAATTGCCCTAATCAGGAGTTTAATGCACAACCAACGATCAAAATCCGACCATCTAGTAAGCTTCTCAGGCTTCATGCAGTTTGTGTGTCCATGTCTGTGTGGTCGCAGGATAAAGATCCCACGTCCTTCTTCGGATGTCTTCGGAATCAAATATTCAAAGAGTAGGAGGTTACCCCCCAGGACATGGCTCCATTCTCTCTTCTTTCTTCCATTAACGCTATATCACTAAAAGTGGTTAAAGCGTCCTGAATATACAACCAGCCAATCGGAACCCATTAAACCGTTCCTACCCAAATTTGGGCTGCCCCGGTGTTGCAAAGTTTGTTGTTGCTCGTTTCCACATTCTTGAAAAATAATTACAGTTCAAACAGTAGAATAACGTCACAAAAGTAGTTTAAATGCATTTATTTATTTAACTACAGGTACAGATACAAGCAATTATCTGAGGTATAACATGTATGTACAATATTAGCCTCGTGCATCAAACCCGCCTTAGGCGGAACCCTTGCCGACCAAGTGGCATCACTACGTCGTCAATAAGTACATCTTCTTGTAAATAATGACAGGTCGCAAATGTAAAAAATATCTCTACCACATCATGCAGACACATACCAAACCTACTAATATCAGCTGCTTCTAATTACCAGCAGAGTGTACCGAAATAAATTAGGTACATATATTCGACTCCTGCCTAAGAGCGGCCAAAAAAACTACTACTATGGCATGTATAATAAACAAATACAAAATGTATAAAAAATATGGCTTTGACACCTCCGTGGTATAGGATTCCTACAAATTAGACAAACATTTCAATTCAACTCCTCCACTTTAGACTAAAAGAGTATTAGTGATTATAAATATATTCTCAATACATAGTGATTTGCCTATTTATGTGAAGGACCAAAATTCCGCTGTACGCTGTATTATATTGGACCGTTCCATGTGAAATTCTGGCAGGCACGTGTTTCGGGTAACTGTAGCTCTCTCTGCGCTTCATAACAAGGCGAATACTGAATTATAGCTGCATGGTTTTCAAAAAAATATCATGGGTTAAAAAAAAAACACACTTGGTACAGATGAATAACTTGACTATCAAATAATACCATTTTAAGAACGAGATGGAGGCATCAAGCCGAGAAAACAACTGATATAAATGCCAACCAGCGAATGCAATGGCTGATACAACGCTGTGCGTGGCAGGAAAGCGGCAATATTATAGGCTTGCTGCTATTCTTCAGGGCGGAAATAATAATCGTTCTGGCGCCTGTTTTGTCCAGATTAAGATATATTAGAAATCTGATTCAGGAATATATGTTTTGCAGAATACATAACTTGGTACCAGATGCGTGCCGATTATAACTTTTTATAAAGCGATCATGTGGACCGGTATGCACTGTCTTTTCAATACGAATCTCAGTGCACTCGAGTGGCCTTGTTGCGTAGCAACCAGAAATGTCGAACGGGGAGCTTAACACATAGGACTGTTAACCTGTTTTTAATCTAGTGAAATATAAGCTCTGATTCCATTATACAATATAATACTTACAGGAAAGTTTTTGGAGACATCTTGTGTGTTTATTATGTGAATAACGATGCCATAGAACCAACCTACCCCTGACAAAACAAACGTTGAAGCCGGGCACCTGAACTGCGGGGATTGGTTTTCTAACACGAAACACGCAGTGTATATTTTTGACGATAGATGTTGATAACACAATATACGAACATAAACTAATGCATCGGCCAAGACCGCCCATTATACTCAACCTCTTCCGGACCTGCCGCTGGGACTACGGCGTATGTCAGTAACATGTTCACACTGGTTTTGTCCGGTGCATTTGGAGGCAACGAAATCAGACAGAATATGCGTAATCGGTTTACCTCGGATATATACCCGGGTTAGCAATGAAATGCACCCTGTCTCTATACAAATATAACGATGGTGGCGACACCTATGGTGCGAACGAAAGACCACGCCTTGTCGGCAGCTGTGGCAGAATCTGAAAAGACAACCACAGATAGCTAAAGTATTCTTCAGGTCGTTGTCCATATGATCTGTGCTTTGTGAGAAGCTATCTTAGTAACATGGGGCCGTATTCATAAAACACAAGTATCTCACGCACGGAAAGTGCATTTTAGCCTCAGCCTCACTGGCTATATGTAGTGGTGCTCATGATAAAGCAATCTTCTTCGATATGATTTTAGCACTTTCCTAGTTAAGAAAATCGACCTCTTGAGAGACTACTTATGTATTGTGAACCCAATAATCGCTCGACAAATCTTCCACTTCATGCTGCTGGTGTTCTGAAACTGATGATGCTGGGAAGTTTAACAAGGCCAAATATAGACTGTTACGACAGATCTTGGAAAATATCACCGTAAATCCGATACCTTTTACGTCCCTAGTTCCATGCTGTTCTTTGTCATCTAGTCCGGGATTATCATCGGTTTCTAGAGGCATCCTATCGCCCTGGTCGGTTGCTTCAGTGGGTTCCCCAGGTTCACGACACCACTCAGCCGCCTCGGTGTCAGACAGCATGGCACGGGCGGCAGCTGAAGTCACACACACACCTCGTAATGGCCAAGTGACCAATGGAATAGTTTGACATCCGTAGTTTTCCGGCTATCTGTTTACAGCGGTGGAGTGGGATTACAATATGTGAGCTGTATTTTGTTGTGGGCCGGACAGGTCTAATGAGTTTGAGCGGCATTTTAACTCAATCTTTAATTTTCAGTTTCCCGTATTATGCATATATTGAGGTATCTTCACATCTCGTTGTTCGACTTGAGGAGCCCACTTCCGTACTACGAATTCAACGTTATGCACAAATCAATTTGCCTTTAAGCCAACAGGGCGACTAATTAGACCAACTCACAGAGAGTCAATGTCTTGTTGAAGACACAGTATCCAGGTAGTGTCCGTCCAGTGACCTCCACTACTAGTCCGTGACCTTGACACAGCGGCCTGAGGTCCACGGGACCCCCGGAGCAGTAGTATCCGCCTTGACAATGTGACATCTCCTTGTCCTCCTCTCCCCGCTGGATCCGCTGTGTGATGGTCACCTCCGCGAAGCGAGTGTCGAGTGACGTCTCGCATTCCACAGTGACGTTCTGGTTGGCGAACACCCCTTGAAGCTGGCCGTCCTGTGCCGAGGGAACGACAAGGCCGTCGACTGTCCCCTGACACTGGACGCTATCTGTGGTCGGACACCTGGCGCCTGGGGGATGGCATTGGATCACAGTGAATCACGACGTCTATTTACAGGCACATAAAATACAATGGCATATATCACAACATCACCAACTACAATGCTTTGTGACGCTAACTTAATACGTGTACAATCTAATTTAGTCGCCCCAAATTGTTTAACAACTTACGGAAAGAAATGACTTTCTGGTAGGTGCACTCCTTGCGCAGCATACTCCCAGTGATCCTGATTTCTACCGGATGACCTTTACGTAATGGGGTCAGGTCAAAGTAACCTCCGAAGCAGAAGTGTCCACCTGTACATCGACTGATTCCCCGATTGACGCCGCCATGTTGTGTGATGTTCAGCTCCACAATGGGAATGTGTGGGGCACTGTGAACTTTAAAACCGACGAGTTGGTGAACGTCAACTTCCTGTTTCAGGAAGTCCGGTATGGCGGGAAATACCGCGTCGTCAATCACCATTGTGGGGTTCAAGAGGTCTTCGGTCGGACATTTCAGGCCTAAATAGATATTGTTATTCTTGATGTCAAGCATATGCTGTTGAAGATGTGTTACATAAATCAATTAATTCAATGGTTGCCTTCAGTGCGAGATAGATATACAACCGTTTGAACGCTCGGAATATAACGATAATATCAATAAATGACGGCAAAACAACATTAATAGTTAATGACATTAAGGAGGCACTCGTCACTGTACATGGATCAGGTTCAACACTGAACTAACTCACGGATTAGAGAGATGACTTTGTGGTAGCGGCAGTCCTCGTGAAGAATTCTCCCACCGATCTTGATTTCCACTGTGTGACCTTTAACTAATGGGGTCAGGTCAATGGGACCGCCGTGACAATCGTGTCCACCCGTGCAAGTAGCGAGAATCATGTTCTTGCCACCGTGCTGCGAGAAGGTCAGCTTCTTAATGGGGAAGTCTGGAAGAGTGTCCACCTTAAAGCGGACGGTTTGGTCGACACCGACTTCTTGTTCTAACTGGTCCGGGACTGAGCGCACTTCTTTGTTGTCGATTACCATTGTACAAGACATGGGATTGTTGACCGGACAACGGGTGTCTGCAAATTACAGGTGTGGCGTAAACATTCTGAATGCATACAGTTGTTGGATGGACTGACTTGTACATTTATTAAGTTGCTAATAATGTGGATTTGCAATGGTTTCGTGATGGATTAGCCATCAAAGTTCAATGAGCGATTGTTGACAGCGAATGTCGTTTGTATTTAAGTTTCGGTAAACAAGCTGCTGCAACTTGATCTTAAAACATTCTGCTTTTGCCTCATAATATGCCTAATGAAATTTTACGGCTCAATTGAAATGGGCTAAATTATCATATATAGCAAATGACAATCATATTAAGTGATGGCGATAACCTTTAAATTGATAAGTAACTTACGAAAATGAATTGTTTTGTTGTAGCTGCAGTCCTCATGCAGAATGCTGCCAGTGATCCGGATTTCCACTGGTTCACCTTTACGTAATGGGGTCAGGTCAATATAACGCCCGTGACAGTGGGTTCCGCCCAGACAATAAGTGAGCATCGTGTTTATGCCACCGTGCTGCGTGAATGTCAACTCCTTAATCGGGAAGTTTAGACGAGAGTCCACCTTAAAGCGGACGGTTTGGTCGACACTGACTTCCTGTTCTAGGAAATCCGGGACAGAGCCAACATCCTTTTCATCGATAACCAGTGTAAACTTCACGAGATGTTCTGGCGGACAACGGGTGTCTGTAAAGTACAAATGCGGCGCAATCATTAACCATGTATACGGGGGATGTGCTCAAAGGTATATGTTAACAGTGGTCAATAGCCTTCATTTGCTGCCCTTCCTCGCAGGATACCTTCAACAATTAACCACCAGGTGGCTTTCAGTGGGATATTGTGCAAACCGCTATCATTTGAACCGAAGCTTCAGTAAAAAAACTAATACAACGATATGAGAAAACATTCTATTGGTTCCTGATAATATGCATCAAGAAACAAAGTCATATTTCAAAATGGGTAAAATAATGAAATACCACACTTCTGGCAGACAATTAGGACCTGAGGAAGACAAGTGTTGCTATTTTGTTGAGCCATGATGTTCGTCCAAGCTGAAACATATCCCCATGTTAAAATTTACTCTATGTCTAATGAACTGCAGTAAAATGCCTAGGTATGCGGCACAATATCAAATTTTGAAATTATGAAAGCCACGATGTGATGACAAGGACTGTGACGCAATGTCAGAAATAGCGAAAGAGTATTCGTTAAATAGTAGGCAATTCTTCAATATTAGATAATCCTCTGACGTCGATTGAAGTCATGCAGTTACCTTGACTTATAACAAAGTATACTACTGTGCCGTGGTTAATTATTAGTTTAATGATGATATGTACATACCTGTCAATGCGCTGACATGGCTGGTAAACACGCAAAGCCCGAACGACATCAGAACTTGAAGAAAGCATTCCCGTAATGTGAGGTAGAAGTTATAATGCCTAGTTCAACATGAATACACGACAAACATGAATATTAACCAGTGTATCATTATATCGTTTTATCATCAATCGTGAAAGAATTGCTTCGTGTTCTATTTTTCTTAGATTTTTTCAGATCAAGCCATGTCATATTGTGCCCATAACGTGACCTCATCACACATTCCTTGTTACTACATCATAACGTGACCTTACCACAAATACCGTGTTTCTAAATCATAACGTGACCTTACCACAAATACCGTGTTCCTACATCACAACGTGACCTAACCGCACATACAGTTTTATTATATTACAAAGACCCCACCAAATTATGTCCCGGACATTTAAGCCATAAGTTCAAACAATTTGTTCCCTGTCAAAAAATAACGTCTATATTTGAATTAGTACATTGTGTGATAACTCTACAAAAATGTGTGTGACGCCCCGTCATCATGCGCCATAACCAATTATGCGTCTCATTGAATCATAAAGCATCGCTCTCTTGTAGACAAAGCAATGGCGATGTTTGTATAACGTGATACGAAGTTTTTGTCCATAAGGTAATGCTGTACATCTACCTACCACTGTGATGGAGATCCATGCTCCCTGTCGTACCAATCGTTGGTATTCAGCAAGGTGCAGTGGCAGGGTCGGGATCAGGAGGGCGGACTGCTGGAATGTGTGAGCCAGGTGAGCAAGGTGAAGGTCGGTATTGAGGATCGACAGGGTGGCTCTGGTGGAGTGGTAAAGACATTTGAAAGTGACGAGTGCGGAGATAATGAGATAATGAGGTAAAACTGAACGTGCTACGTGATCGCCGAAATAATACCTATTAATATGTCACTTCTTTTTTTATTGCAGGATACTAAAAGGGCATTCGTAAATATAGTCTACAGATCTGGACCGGCAACAGAGTCATGCAGATGATGCTTGTCCTAGTTTTACCGTCTGTTCGCGGTTCATAAGATATCTTGCAACTGGTGAACAGGATTGTTAGTAATTGATAATCTGTGATTGTGCTATGTATTTTTACGCTTTGTGAGCCCCCCCCCCCGCCCCCCTGTTCCCCTCGTGTCGTTTTAAGGACGCCACAAACAGCACACTAGGAGATGGTGGCACCATATTAAAGTATTATAATATAGTTCATGTTATTAACAAATAAGCCAAGCCAGGCAAGCACGGTTACCACCATATCATACGTTAAGCTATAAGTACAATTGTGATATATTCTGGGATGTCATTGATTATTGACACATAAACCTAACCCGGCAATCACGGTTAAGGTTGTTACAATGATATGATATGTGAAAGATGACTGCCAAGTTAATTATAACCATGATGTTTGTCAAGTCACTTCAAGCACATCTCCTGGTCCAAATTCGGCATAGTCAAGTCAATGTTCATTTACTTTAACCGTGTGCATAACGTGTATAACAAAAAATCGCAGTAACAAAACAGAACTGTAAAAAAAAAACACTGTCATGGTAAAGGTGACTTCAAGTAAGGGCATCCTGGGCCGCTAGCGTCAGGCCACCTGTAATTTGGATCTAAATCTCAAACTATCCAAGCGCAAGAAAGGAAAAGCAAACCAAATCTAGAACAAACAAAAAACATAAAGGAACTAAAAACTTAAAGCCTGACCACTCACCTCACCAAGCGACGCTTCGCCCAAGACTGTCATCTGATTGGTTAACGTTACGGGACAGCAAACAACGCCTTGATTCTATCGATTCGACCAGAGATGGTCTTATTACTCAGTAGCGATCTGAATAATACGTTTAGTCTCAAGCGACATTTAGTTCGAGGATGCCACAGGAATAAGCCGCACTGGAGAACGACTCCAAAATGGCTTATAGTGGTCAAACGCCATCCAGTTGTTGGTCGAGGAAGGCACGAGAATAAACCGCATGGGACGGTGACGCGCCTTTTATAGCAACACAAAGTCCATTGAAGAGAAGTGATCCTCCTCGGTGATAAGGCCTACAACACATGGGTACTCACTCCAGCCCACCGAAGTGGACCAAATGACTCATACCCTACGATCTCATCATTTCAAATTGTTCTTTCCTCGTTTCCTTTTTCTGAAAATGGGCTTATAGAGGTCAAACGTTCAGTTCTTGGTCGAGGAAGGCACGAGAAAAAAAGCCGCACGAGACGGTGACGCGCCTTTTATAGCCGACACCCGCTACACTGGGAGCTGTGTAGCGATAACCATGACATAATCACCATACGTATGTATTTCTGAAGAGCTTGTTTTAATGGCGCAGTATTTTCTCGTCGCGTCAACTGACCTGTTTTGTCCCGTTATCTTGATGTCATTTCTTATGTCATATGGACACGTCGAGACATCTCTGCATTTAGCCTGGCGATCGGCGCTTTTTCCTGTCAGCTTCTTTAACCACATTTGTACGAAATAGAGATTGGAGATGAGGAATATCTTCCATTATCTTAGATCAGATGATGAAAAGAGAGGGTAGAGGGTCAAAGAAGTATTTTGTGTTGTATTGTAGTCTTCAAGCTGTTTATTGTGGAACTTGTTTAACGAGGAAGGAAAGGTGCGGTGGTAATCCCTGCAGCCTCTGTATGTGAGCACCAGCGTGTTCGAGGGGCCGGCCCGATAGCTCAGTGGGTTAGAGCGTTCGCCTTTAGTGTTCTGGCCACCTAGTCCCTAACGGCACGTGGATCGGTGTTTCGAGCCCCGTTGTGGCCATGTCTGCCTGGTCGCAGGATAAAGATCCCATGTCCTTCTTTGCAAAGAGTAAGGGGTTACTGCCCGCCATGTTAGGGGTTCGTCCGCCCGCCATGTTAGGGATTCGTCCGCTCGCCATGTTAGGGGTTCGTCCGCTCGCCATGTTAGGAGTCCGCCCGCCATTTTAGGGGTCCGCCCGCCATGTTAGGAGTCCGCCCGCCATGTTAGCGGTTCGTCCGCCCGCCATGTTAGGGCTCCGCTCGCCATGTTAGGGGTCCGACCGCCACTTTAAGAGTCCGTCCGCCATGTCAGGGATCCGCTCGCCATGTCGGGGTCCGCCCGAGGTGTTAAAGGTCCGCCCGCCATGTTCGGGGTCCGCTCGCTATGTTAGGGGTCCGCTCGCCACGACAGGGGTCCGCCCACCATGTTAGGGGTCCGCCCGCCATGTTACGGGTCCGCCCGCCATGTTAGGAGTCCGCCCGCCATGTTAGGGGTCCGCCCGCCATGTTAGGGGTCCGCCCGCCATGTTAGGGGTCCGCCCGCCATGTTAGGTGTCCGCCCGCCATGTTAGGGGTCCGCCCGCCTTGTCAGGGGTCCGCCCGCCATGTTAGGGGTCCGCCCGCCATGTTAGGGGTCCGCCCGCCATGTTAGGAGTCCGCCCGCCATGTTAGGGGTCCGCCCGCCATGTTAAAGGTCCGCCCGCCATGTTAGGGGTCCGCCCGCCATGTTACGGGTCCTCCCGCCATGTTAGGGGTCCGCCCGCCATGTTACGGGTCCGCCCGCCATGTTAGGGGTCCGCGCGTCGTGTTAGGAGTCGACTCGCCATGTTAGGGGTCCGACCGCCATGTTAGGGGTCCGACCGCCATGTTAGGGGTCCGCCCGCCATGTTAGGGGTCAGCACGCCATGTTAGGAATTCGTCCGCCCGCCATGTTAGGGGTCCGCCCGCCATGTTAGGGTTCCGCTCGTCAGGATAGGGGTCCGCCCGCCATGTTAGGGGTCCGTCCACAATGTTGGGGGCCCACCCGCCATGTTAGGGGTCCGCCCGCCATGTCAGGGGTCCACCCGCCATGCTAATGGTCCGCCCGCCATGTTAGGGCTCCGCCCGCCATGTTAGGGGTCCGCCCGCGATGTTAGAAATTCGCCCGCCGGCCCTGTTAGGGGTTCGTTCGCCCGCCATGTTAGAGGTTCATCCACCCGCCCTGGTACGGGTCCGCTCGCCATGTTAGGGGTCCGCCCGCCATGTTAGGGGTCCGCTCGCCATGTTAGGGGTCCGCCCGCCATGTTAGGGGTCCGCCCGCGATGTTAGAAATTTGCCCGCCCGCCCTGTTAGGGGTTCGTCCGCCCGCCATGTTAGGGTTCCGCCCGCTATGTTAGGGGTTCGTTCGCCCGCCATGTTAGAGGTTCGTCCACCCGCCCTGGTACGGGTCCGCCCGCCATGTTAGGGGTCCGCCCGCCATGTTAGGGGTCCACCCGCCATGTTAGGTGTCCGCCCGCCATGATAGGGTCCCGCCCGCCATGTTAGGGGTTCGTTCACCCGCCATGTTAGAGGTTCGTCCACCCGCCCTGGTACGGGTCCGCCCGCCATGTTAGGGGTCCGCCCGCCATGTTAGGGGTCCGCCCGCCATGTTAGGGGTCCGCCCGCCATGTCAGGGGTCCGCCCGCCATTTTAGGGGTTCGTCCGCCCGCCATGTTAGGGGTCCGCCCGCCATGTCAAGGGTCCGCACGCCATGTTAGGGGCTCGTCCGCCCGCCATGTTAGGGGTCCGCCCGCCATGTTAGGTGTCCGCCCGCCATGTTAGGGGTCCGCCCGCCATGTTAGGGGTCCGCCCGCCATGTCAGGGGTCCGCCTGCCATGTTAGGGGTCCGCCCGCCATATTAGGGGTCCGCCCGCCCTGGTACGGGTCCGCCCGCAATGTTAGGGGTCCGCCCGCCATGTTAGGGGTCTGCATGAAATGTCAGGGGTCCGCCCGCCATGTTAAAGTTCCGCCCGCCATGTTAGGGGTCCGCCCGCCATGTTAGGGGTCCGCCCGCCATGTTAGGGGTCCGCCCGCCATGTTAGGTGTCCACCTGCCATGTTAGGTGTCCGCCCGCCATGTTAGGGGTCCGCCCGCCATGTTAGGTGTCCACCTGCCATGTTAGGTGTCCGCCCGCCATGTTAGGGGTCCGCCCGCCATGTTAGGGGTCCGCCCGCCATATTAGGGGTCCTCCCGCCATGTTAGGTGTCCGACCGCCGTGTTAGGTGTCTGACCGCCATGTTAGGGGTCCGACCGCCGTGTTAGGTGTCCACCGCCATGTTAGGTGTCCGCACGCCATGTTAGGGGTCCATCCGCCATGTTAGGTGTCCGCCCGCCATGTTAGGGGTCCGCCCGCCATGTTAGGGGTCCGCCCGCCATGTTAGGGGTCCGCCCGCCATGTTAGGGGTCCGCCCGCCATGTTAGGGGTCCGACCGCCGTGTTAGGGGTCCTCCCGCCATGTTAGGGGTCCGCCCGCCATGTTAGGGGTCCTCCCGCCATGTTAGGGGTCCTCCCGCCATGTTAGGGGTCCGCCCGCCATGTTAGGGGTCCGACCGCCGTGTTAGGTGTCCGACCGCCATATTAGTCAAGTCAATAAGCATTTATTTTCACTATACATACATTTACATAATGGCAGCGAGGTAACAAATAAACAAACATCCACTATCCGGTCTGGTCGAAATAAAATGAAATTAACATATAGCTTGTTATACAGGGGTTAATAAAGATATGCATACATAACTATGCTTATAAATAGAATAATCATACAGATAATAGTGATAATTTTAAGTCATACTAATTGCCATAATGAGAAAATTAATCATATTCATATGTAATAAATAATAGTGCAGGAGACTCCAGTTAAGACCGCACAGGGTCGCTATCACTAGAGCCACCTGACAGGTTCATTTTTAATCATACACGCAATAACCAAACTGAGTGAAAAGACAATGAAAATACGCACCTATTATAATTTCTGTTTTAACAACCACAACAATAATAGAGAGAGAGAAAAAAAAAGGAGAGAATATGTTATAATAACCCAAAAGAGATTAAGTCAAATAAACGAAAACAAAAAAATGACAATAAGAAAACTACACTACTACATTCAATCAGATTTCCGTAAACCTTTCTGTGAGCACAACCAGAGACAGTTTTGGATATGGCAATCAAGTGAATATTTGCTTAAGATATAATTTTTGACATATTTTGCGAAACCTTGTAAACTATGTGTATGGACTTTATCAACAATGTCACTAGATTCTGAGTTTATAATACTAATTAAACTATATCTGATACACTTGGTTGTAAAATCACGATTGGCCCGTGTGGTGCGTACCAGTCCCTTAGTCCTTGTGTTGTAAGAATGTTGATCAGAGTTACGTATGATTGGTATTTGGGTGAAGTAATGTGGCAGGTTTGTATTGATCAATTTATGGTAAAATTTAAGCTGTTGTAGCCGATGAATATCATCTATCTTTAACAGATTTAATTTCTTAAATAATGGTTCAGTATATGAACAGAATTTACTGAGAGTTATTACCCTAACAGCTTTTTTCTGTAGTTTTGTGATCCGGGATGTACAGTAGCCCCAGGCAAGAATGCAGTAATTTAAGTGTAGCACTACAAGTGAATTATAAATTGTTTGGAGAGTACGCTCGGGTGTTGTATATTTGAGTTTGTTCAGTACAGCTATTACCTTTGAGATCTTGTTTGCTATTTTATTTGTGTGACTATGCCACTTCATATTTCTTTGTATTGTGAGGCCTAACATATTAAACTCCTCCACGCGTTCTAGACGGATGTTGTTTATGAAGAGATCGGGGGCCTGCATTTTCTTCCCGGGCATGTGAAAAACCATGAATTTAGTTTTCTTCATGTTTAATGATAATTTATTGATATTAAGCCATTCGTTTATTTTGTTCAATTCATAATTTATCACCTCACTACGGTTTACATCCGGTAAATCAGATATAAATGACCTAAGAGTGCTCAGTAATGTTGTGTCATCTGTGTGACAGAAAGCGCGGCTGTAAAAAGCGTTATTACGATTGGTCGAGGGGTATTTTGAGAGGGTTGATTCTAATTGGATGATCGTGTGCGCATGTGCGAGATGGCGCGCGGAAGAGGTTTTGTCGATGATTTGAGAGTGTGAGGATGGTGCCGGAATAAGAAGTGAAACGGATTGATAATGCCTTTCAGGGATTAATTCAACAATGCAGGTCAGTAATGTATGGAATATGATATGGCGTATGGAATATGATATGGTGTATGGAATATGGTAGATTGTAAGATGTATAAATGTAAGATGTGCGATTGTATGAATTGTAGCTTTGAGTAATTTCCTAGTACAATGATGCACTGCCCTTACATTAAGAACCGTATTTTTGTTGCAGGTTTATTCTTTATTTTAGATACCCTGTTCACCTTATGATTAAATATCGAACTCTAACGGGGATATAAATAAACAGGAACCAGAACTTTAATGTTGGTGTGAATTTATGAAACCCTGTTACATAAATGGCGACCACGACGAGACTAAGGGTGTGAAATATACAAGGGAAACCTGCATTGTGGCGTTGAACTGCTCACGGCGGTAGGAGCCGTGGACATGCCCGAGGGATTACGGTCGTGTGGATAGCCGCAAGTACGGCGGCTGTGGCAGCCACACGGTGAGCAGCAGTGGATGTGAGTTGCGGTGGGAGGCAGCAGTGGTGGTGTTAATCGCCGTCGCCAAGATCGCCGAGGTAATCTACAACGAGACCGCCGGTCTTCGTGAGTGCCTCGGACGGCCAGAGCACACAGCTTTCGTCGGGCGACCGCGTCATTCGACCTCACGGTTCAGTGAATCAACACAGGGCTGTTGGTCGACATCGCTTCGTGGGAGCCTTCCGGTAACAGAGCTGATCAACCGTTCGATCAGCTGTGTTGGAGTCATCGCGCGGGACTCAGCGACTTACACACACATCCGCAAGCGGGCGTACAGGTCAGCAGCTCAACGGTGGAATAATTGATACAGAACTGTTGATATACCGCTCATAAACCAGTGTCAATCAATGTTGTGGGTGAATGAACTATTTAAGCGTGCAATTATATGAACACTAAGCTCCTAAGGGGCGAGGACTGAAACAGACAACTGTTATAGTGATACTTGCCTTGTTATTTTGAGATTTTATTTGGTCTGGAGCCCAACGTATTGATCAAGCAGTGAGTTATCGCTTGATTTACAACTGTTTTATTTCATTGTACGCCAGTTGGCCAATAACTACAAAGGGGTCCAATGTTTCCTACCCCTGATTATGTGTGTCTTGTTATGACTCAAGTGCATGTGACTCACTTGGGAAATAGATCATTCGGAGCGTCTTAACAGGTGAAACCGAGTTCTATACTCACAGCTCTGGAGTTAGAATTTGGTCCCATGCGAGATGCGAGTGTTTTCATGATAATTGGTTTAAATTTGTGTTCATGCACGTGGTTTGTGTCATCGTACTGAAATTTTGTCGGTTACGGTAGAGACACAGAGTCGGGACTGCAATTAATTGCACTTGTAATTGTACTGGCTTTGAACCATCAGTGAGTTATACTGATAAGGAGTCATGGAAGCGTTTGCGTCACGATGTGTGAAACTGAAACCTGTCCCACAAGATGTTAGTGAGACACTTGAAGGTCTAATCCGGGAACTGGATCTCAATCCAGAGTGGTTTTATGTAGATCCTCCACATGCGTACTTATTATTTTCTGATGCAGATAGTGCTATAGACGCTGTCAAGCACTTACATCAGAAAATGATTGATAAAGTGGTGATTGATGCCGTGTTGTTGCCAATTGATTGGGCCTTAAAAGTACAGGCACTTAGACAACAACACCGGGTTAAACAAGAGGAGTCACAGGGTGACAAAGTAGCGCAAGTAATTAAGATGTTGAGAACTTTGCCTCAAGAGAGTCAGAGGGAAATCATTGCGTCACTAGATGGGTCAGATACATCAGATGGTGGCACAGGTGTGACACGGGCAGGGGGCCCACCAATGGTCTCTGGCATGTCCTATGCTGGGTCTCAAGAACATCCTACACAGATGGAAACAAATGATAGGCAATGGGGTTCTACGCTGCAGATGCCAAGGCTGTCGCTGCAGTTCAGCGGAGATGCAAACAAAGGCGATTCTTCATACGAGTTATGGAAACAGGAAGTGATGGACATGATGGCTTCCGGTGGATTCAACTCTATTCAGCTGATGTTGGCCATCCGGAAATCACTACGCGGCCTAGCAGCGGAAGTCCTCCTTCATATCGGGCCTGGGGTCACACCAGCGGCTTGCCTGAACAAGTTCGATCAGATCTTCGGAAATGTTCTTCCAGTGGAAAACATGCTAGAGAAGTTCTGGAGCAGTCATCAGACAGATGGTGAATCCGTGACAAAGTGGGCCTGTCGGCTAGAAGACTTGGTGAGCAAAGTACGGTCACGGGATCCTACCATTTTTCCTCCCGGAAATAACTCCATGATCCGAACAAGGTTTTGGTCAGGACTCAAAGAGGAACGGATGAAGACAGCTCTTCGTCACTTGATGGATAGCAACGCCACCTACGAACAGATTTTGATTTCCGCCCGAGTGACAGCGCTTGAAGATAATACTTCAAAGAAAGCACGATCCCATCAAGCAACAGAACATGAAGCCAAGCAATTAGACAAGGTCCTAGCTCTACTGGAGAAGTTAGATTCCCGTCTCAGCAAAGTGGAAAGAGAAATGAAGAAGGGAAAGCCCGCGGCTGGATCGGAACCCGAAAACCAAAGATACAGTCAGACGACAGGGACTAAGACATCAGCCCATACTGGATATCGGAGATCAATGACTTTCAAAGGAGACTGTTGGAGGTGTGGGCAACCAGGACACAGCAAGTACAATTGTCCTTTAAACTCCGAAAAGCCCTCGGAATAGGGCGTCCGAGCGGCTCTAATAGTAAAAGCCCTACCATTCTGGATCAACTGGTGGGTTCTGCCAATGAAGTACCTTGCGTGGTGAAAACCAACAACATCTATGTCTGCTGGACACTGGGTCAATGGTTAGCACCATTTCGCGGGGACTGTGTAAAGACCTGAACGTGACCATGCAACCACTGCAGGAATTGTTCGAAGTGGAGGGAGTGGCTGGATAGCGATTAGGCTACATGGGATACGTGGAGCTGGAGATGTCCTTTCCGGATCTCCCAGGAGAGGAAACAACTGCTCTGCTGCTAGTTGTTCCCGACACCACCTACCATTCTCGAGTGCCGCTACTGATTGGGACTAACGTCTTGACGCAACTGACCCTTCCACAGACCATCGATGGAAAGAGCCCGGATGATTCTACGGCTTGGAGCTAGCGTTGGGTGTGATACAAACTTATCAGAAACGAAGCAAAGTTGCTCACGTAGGGAATTTGATGACAACCAAAGCCATCACACTAGCACCTGCAGAACGTGGATTTACGAGGGCAAAAGCAACATGTTTGAGACTCAACGTAATACTCGAGGATCTTGGCCAATCCACTCTTCCAGGAGGAATCGTCGTGACTCCTACCATGCACCAGTTGCAGCCTGGGAGTTCGGGTCGTTTGGGAGCTGAGGTTACCAACTTTTCTTCGAGGACATTGACAGTCCCGGCAAAGAGTCAACTTGGGGAACTTCATCAAGTTCAGGTTGCTTCTATGAACTCATCTGTCCCGGAGTCCACCGATGTAGACGCTGCGGAAGGACCTGACTCTGCAGACCACGTTGCCGAAACCTTCCTGGAACAGTTTTCACAAGATTTACGGGAACACTTGACCGCAACCCAAGTCTCAGAAGTTGAACGACTGCTGTTGAAGTGGAAGAATGTATTCAACCAACACGATCTAGACTTAGGTAATACCAAGGCTGCAGAACACCAAATCCGATTGAAGGATGAAACACCATTCAGGGAAAGGCATCGCCGAGTACCACCTTCTATGGTGAACGAAGTACGTGATCACCTGCGAGAAATGTTAGATCTGGGAGTCATCCGTCCTTCGAAGAGTCCTTATTCATCCAACATCGTGCTGGTGAGAAAGAAGGACCAGTCCTTGAGATTCTGCATTGATCTGAGGAAGTTGAATTCATTGACGACCCGCGATGCATATGCCTTACCTCGCATCGATGAGACACTTGACGCACTGTGCGGAGCCAAGTGGTTCAGCAGTTTAGACTTGAAGAGTGGGTACTGGCAAGTACCGGTGGCAGAAGAAGACATTCCCAAGACAGCTTTCTCAGTTGGGACATTAGGCCTGTTTGAATGTATGCGGATGCCATTTGGATTAGTCAACGCTCCTGCGACGTTCCAGCGTTTGATGGAAAACTGCATGGGAGAGTTGTATTTCACGTACTGCCTTCTGTACCTCGACGACATAATCGTATATTCGAAGACATATGAAGAACACCTGGAGCGCCTGGAAGCGGTTTTTGAACGTCTAAGTCAATATGGACTGAAGCTGAATACCTCAAAGTCTCGGCTATTCAGGAAAGAATTGAAGTGTCTTGGACATGTTGTTTCAGAGAACGGGGTCGCGACCGATCCTGAGAAGATCGAGACCGTAAAGAACTGGGTAGTGCCCCGCACTGTAGTGGAGCTTCAACGCTTCCTAGGCTTTGTGGGCTACTATCGTCGCTTTGTGAAGGACTTCTCACAGATTGCGAAGCCATTACACGCTCTCACCCAGGGGTCGTGCTCATCACGGAAACGGCGACAGAAAGGCTCTCAACAGAACCCATGGGAATGGACGTCGGACCATCAAAACGCCTTTGACTGCTTGAAGGAACTCGTCACGACTGCGCCCGTGTTAGCTTTCGCGGACTACACGAAGCCATTTGTCTTGCATACTGATGCCAGCTTAGATGGATTAGGGGCAATCTTGTATCAAGAAGTCGACGGAAAGCAGAGAGTGATTGCCTACGCCAGCAGAGGCTTAAACAAGACAGAGCGGAATTACCCCGCACACAAGCTGGAATTTCTCGCTCTGAAGCGGTCTGTCACGGAGAAGTTTAAAGACTACCTCTACGGAAGACAATTTACAGCCTATACCGACAACAACCCCTTGACATACGTGTTGACATCAGCCAAGCTGGACATAGATGGGTCTCCGACTTAGCTAACTTCAATTTCAGCATTGTATACCGATCAGGACGAGCAAATCGTGATGCCGATGCACTCTCCCGGTTACAGATGACTGAGGTATCCAGAAAGACGATTCCCGTACAGATGGTCCAAGAAGTACTGAAGGCCACTGAGATAGATCTTCCTTTGGTGGAAACGCTCTGCTGTTCGCAACAGGTGGTGCCGACAGAAACCGATGGCTTTCCGGACCTTGGACGCCTCTCAAGAGATGACATCATTCAGGCACAACTAGAAGATCCAGATTTAGCTGGAGTGAGAGCAGTGTTAGAAGGTGCCCTTGCTCACAAGATCGATCTCACAGATTCTGGGAAGAAACTACTGCTAGACCGACGCCGGCTGCAGTTGCTGGATGGATTGTTGTGTCGTAAGCGTCAGGTCCCTGAAGGTCAACGTTTGCAACTCGTTCTCCCAAGCGAATTCAAGCAAATGCCATGACGACATCGGACATCTGGGTCGGGACCGAACGGTGGCACTGCTGCAAGAACGGTTCTACTGGCCGGGGATGGCACAAGCAGCTGCAGACTATGTGGCTCATTGCGGAAGGTGTATCCGGCGGAAAACTCTACCCAACCAGCGAGCACCGTTGGTGAATGTACAGTCAAGTGGACCTTTAGAATTAGTTTGTATGGATTTTCTGAAACTTGAGCCGTCCAAAGGTGGAATAGAGTCAGTCTTGGTTATCACGGATCGTTTCACCAAGTATGCACAGGCTTATCCATGTCGGAACCAGACGGCTCATCAGACTGCAAAAGTGCTGTTCGAGAACTTCATCTCGCACTACGGCTTCCCGAATCGGTTCAACCGTACACTACTGGACATGTTAGGAACACTGAACCCTGATCAGAAGACTGATTGGAAGAACCATATCACATCATTGGTTCATGCCTACAATTGCACCAAACATGACACGACGGGCTTCTCCCCCTATTATCTAATGTTTGGGCGCCAGCCACGGCTGCCTGTGGATCTCCTTCTTGGCACGGACGAATTGCAACGACAGACAGGCCAGGAACCAAGTCAGTACGTGTCCAAGATTCGCCACAACTTGGATGAAGCCTATCAGCTGGCTTCTACCAAAACGAAGACCAGTAAAGAACACCAAAAGACCCTCTATGACCTCAAGGCAAGAGGAACCACTGTCCATCCCGGTGACCATGTATTGATAAGAAATGTAGCCTTCAAAGGGACACACAAGTTGGCAGACCGCTGGCTGGAACCGGTCTACGTTGTGAAGGCACAACCAGATTCGAACATCCCAGTGTTCGAGGTACAAAGAGAAGATGGACAAGGTCACTCGAGGGTGTTACACCGAAACATGTTGCTCCCCATAGGCTGCAACGATATCGACATCGAACACCAACAGACAGACGTGTCAACGAGACTCGTCGAACAGGTACCGACTGTTGTGAGTGATGAGTAGCTCAACAAATCTGAGTCTGAGGAAAGCGAAGAGGAAGTCGTTCTGATATCCCAACCCATCGCTGAACCTCGGATACGACCTCAGCCGGCACCCCGCAAGCGTGTAACTATGCAGGATACGAACATTGAATTACCGACACAAGTTATCAGACCACAAGAAGCAAGACAAGATGATCCTGGACAGAACGGCACACCGATGGCTGTAGAGCGTCAACTGCCAGTTGACGAAATGCCGGATGTCAGACTGGAAGTCGAAGATGAGCAAGTCGTGGATGACAGTGGCTCCTCTGGATTAGATGAACCTGTCAGTCCGGAAGTACCGCCACTCAGGAGGTCAATCAGACACAAGCGAAG
This sequence comes from Arenicola marina, assembly GCA_964019135.1. Lineage (NCBI taxonomy): Eukaryota > Metazoa > Annelida > Polychaeta > Arenicolidae > Arenicola > Arenicola marina. The sequence continues at coordinate 507,330 of OZ025265.1, read as the reverse complement.
ACCAGTTCGATTCGATGCACAGTCTTATGTTATGATGCAGCAAGCGCATCAACGACGTGTCCAAAAGCAAAATCGATATCTGAGACAGTGTTTACAAGCAATGTTGCAAACTGACACAATTAACTGACGTCAGACATTGATATATTGATAAGGACAATCACTGTGTTAATGTGGTAATATTTTAATCAAATGAATGTCGGGGCGACATTTCTTAAGGAAGGGGTGTATGTGACAGAAAGCGCGGCTGTAAAAAGCGTTATTACGATTGGTCGAGGGGTATTTTGAGAGGGTTGATTCTAATTGGATGATCGTGTGCGCATGTGCGAGATGGCGCGCGGAAGAGGTTTTGTCGATGATTTGAGAGTGTGAGGATGGTGCCGGAATAAGAAGTGAAACGGATTGATAATGCCTTTCAGGGATTAATTCAACAATGCAGGTCAGTAATGTATGGAATATGATATGGCGTATGGAATATGATATGGTGTATGGAATATGGTAGATTGTAAGATGTATAAATGTAAGATGTGCGATTGTATGAATTGTAGCTTTGAGTAATTTCCTAGTACAATGATGCACTGCCCTTACATTAAGAACCGTATTTTTGTTGCAGGTTTATTATTTATTTTAGATACCTTGTTCACCTTATGATTAAATATCGAACTCTAACGGGGATATAAATAAACAGGAACCAGAACTTTAATGTTGGTGTGAATTTATGAAACCCTGTTACATCTGCATATATAATAAATTTAAAAATAGTACTAGCACAAGCAATATCGTTAATATAGATGATGAATAACAAAGGGCCAAGAATTGAGCCTTGGGGGACCCCGTGGTTATTTCAAGAAGTTCTGAGCTAGTGTCCGCAATCTGCACATACTGTTTACGTTGACTAAGGTAGCTCTCAAAAAGTGTTAACGCTATGCCTTTTACACCATAATGGTTTAACTTATGTAACAATAATTCATGATTTATCGTGTCGAAAGCTTTTGAGAGGTCCATATATATATTAATTGGAATCTCCCCGTTATTCATTTCTTGTAGTGTCCTGTCAATTAATTCAAGTGAGGCAAGTTCAGTAGAATGTTTTGGCCTGAAACCATATTGACTACTATTTAATAAATTATTCCCTTGGAAATGTTCATACATTTGGTTTGCGATAATTTTTTCAAACACTTTGGAGAAGGCAGGCAATATAGTAATGGGTCTATAATTATCGAAGATGTCATCTTCACCACTTTTAAAGACTGGTACTACCCTAGCAATTTTTAATTTATCAGGAAAAATGCCTGTTGACAGCGATTGATTGATTATTAGAGTTAGGGCAACACTTATTTCCGATGTTATCGCTTTCAATATTTGACAGAGATGTGGTCTTTACCACAACTAGTTTTTGATTTCAGCTTTTCTATTATTTTTTCTGTCATATCACTGGTGACGATCGAAAAATTGAACTCGTTAAGGCATGGATTTTTTAAGTATTTCTTAAACGCACCACTTGTGGTCGCACTCATTGCTTTAGCAAGTTTCGGACCTATATTGGTAAAGAATGTATTAAATTGATTGGCGATTTCAAACCGATCACATATAACACTATTTCCAACTTTAAAGCATTCCGGAAATTCCCTATTATTTCTTGAGCGATTTAATATGTCTTTTAATACACCCCATGTCTGCTTAATATAATTAATTAATTGTATATTACGTTTGAGTATTCCATTATAAGTGTGGAGATTAGTTTTAAGTGTATCATATGTGGCTGTGTTGCAGGGAGTCTTTATTAGATTTTTGTATAATTTGTCCCGAAATGTTATGGATTTAATAATTCCGTTTGTTATCCATGCAGACCGTTTATGTTTATACTTACAAAATTTGACGATTTTTGTTGGCAAGTACTTCTCTTTTGCACGAAGCACCTCACCTTCCAAGATGTCATAGTTAACGTTTGGATCAGCCATATTACTCTTGTCTAGTTTGCTATAAATATCAGTTGAAAGCAATTCCTGTCTTAGACGGTTTACTGCTTGTTGGTCGTATTTTTTAATCTTAATAAATTTAGGAGTAGGGCATTTAGTTTGCTCAATCGCAATTGATAAAAAGTAAGGAAAGTGATCATTGCATTGATGATGATTCTCGCAGTACTTTTCATAGTGTTTGGGGATATCTTACAGAACATGTCGTCAATAAGCGAGGCTCTTTTTTTGGATATCCTAGTTGGTAATGTGATTTTAGGCAGAAAACTGTGAGTCACAATTGTATCAAAAAATTCGCTAACTATTTGCTTCTCATCTATTTGCAGAAGATCAATATTATAATCCCCTGCTAAAATTACTTCATGTCTCATTTTTTCAAAATATGTAAATGTTTGTTTCATTTCTTCGATAAAGGTATGATAATTATCAATTAAGTCCCGTGGTGGGCGATAAATGTTTCCTATTATGATTTTCTTTTTCCGTACGTCCTTAAATACCTCAACAAATTGTCCTTCCCAAACGCTAGTTTCACCTGGATAGCTTATACTATTGTAATCATATTCGTTATGTAAATATATTATTAGCCCTCCATGTTTACTGCGTGATTTGCCTTGGGAAATGGTGGTATACCCTTGGAGTGCAAAACGTGATATATCACAGTCCTCTGAGAGCCAACTCTCTTGTAGACAAATAATGCTAAAGTGACAGCCTTTGCTCTGCAAGTTATCTATAAATATTTGAAGCTCGTCAAATTTGGCATTGATTGAACAGCAGTTTAGACTTAACATTGAAAATTGACCAGATACGCTTTTCAAGTAGTCCGCAATGCTGTCTGCTTGATAATACGGGGAATGAATAATTAGATCGGGTTCACCATTATCCTCTATGTCGTCTTTGCAATTTAGTTTTAAAACTTCCCCCAATGAATGTTTATTTAGTCCGCCATATGGATTTAATATTTCCTCTTCTACAGACACATCCATATAGTTAAATGCGTTATATTTCGTTTGCTGTAACGTATGTCATCATATACTCTCATACAGTGTTTCCCTAAGTAAAGCTCAAAAATCCAGTGTAGCACATAGTAAACAGAACAGGACACATTTCCCTCGTTTTTAAATGAATAAAACAAAAATGAATGGAACAAAAATACAGTTAACAGCCATAAACATTCAAAGTAAACTACTATTCCCGTCATACAACACTACGACGGGTTTAAACACTTGAAAGTAACTGAAGCAGACGCAACAGTGGTCTCACAAATTACGACATTAAACTTTTACAATATAAAATAAAAAGGAAGATATCCTAAGAAATATGTATAAGTCGGGGTGGGGGCGACCAGTTTAGCAAGAAAGTGGTAAACTGAGCATTTGCATTTGAGCGGTTTTGACCAGGCGACCGAGCAAGGACCTGGAGCTATGTCTGGGAACATGGGGCAACTTACTCAATGGTCCGAGCCATAGACACACAAAAAACGTGAGTGAGAAGCAGGTAATGGGGGTTAGTGGGGTGAGGGGTAAGGGCGGAGACCAATAACGGATGGAAGTGACAAAGATTGAGTCTAATTAAAAAAAGAGAATGTGGGCATTTCGAAATAGAGACACCACAATCACGGTATCCAGTTTAGACCTCCATCTATGAGTACCTTCCGACTCTCAGGTTGTGAGTTGAGTAAATTATCCCACGTGACTTTGTCACATAACAGGTAATGATGGCGGTCCCCCAAATAACTCGTTTCTACTAGCGATACTTTGAGTTGAGTTTCTAGGCCACTCAAACTGCCAACAAGTGGCTAGCACTACCTCAGTTGTTACCTTTTTCTATCTATTGTAACTAAACGTAGTTAAGTTAATAAGTACATTGTACGTAAGTTAATAAGTAATTTTCCTACAGGCAACAGATATAAAGAAAGTAATTCTGAAATGGAAACAAGACAACCAACCTTTTTGGACATACGTTGTGTTTCACAGAGTGGTACCATCAAAGTCATTTTGTTCTTTAAACTTGGTCAGCGCGGAGCTCACTGCTTTCTCCATCATGTCGAACCTCCTTCCCGGGGTGTGTTCTCCGTGGGTTTCCGTGATGAAGACAGCCATGTCCACTGTGTTATGCCGTTGCATGATGTATCTTAGTTGTCTGCCAGCGCCAGGTTGATCGTCGTCCTGCCACCCTTCCGGGTTCAGCTCAGATCTGTTTGACAAGCGGTACGCTGCGATGTAGTGCTGCGCGCCTGTGGCGATTGTGTTTAGCATCAGATTATGATATCCACATCTGACGTCCTTGACAGTCTTCACGGCCGCCACTGACGCGAAACAGCTATGTCCCGGTCCCGTAATGACGTCCCCGGTTGTCAGTGATGGTGCAGATGCTCTTACGTCGTCTCTTTCGGCGGGAGAGAGACAGATGATGTCTCGTGGCGACATTTTAGGCAGAGGATCTTTCTGTCTTTCATTGTTCAGTATCAGCGCCCTATTCGTTACCTTGATCCTGACTTTGTCTGGAGACGCTAACTCCTTTGCCATCTGAGCGCGCTCTCCAAATTCCCGGCGGCGTTCAAAAATATCCGACGGGTTGTGGGGCGTGATCTTGATGGCGTCTTTGCCTTTTGGAAATTTATCTTTGCTGAGCTGAAGGATACTCTCAGCATCTCGGAAGGAGAGAATCTTGGCCACAATTGGTCGCGGTCTCTTTGTAGATTGTGGAGTTTTGTTTCCAAGGCGATGGCACCTTTCTATTTCTGGTGTCTTGCTGATGAATTGGTCACCCCGTCCCGGTCGTAAGTTTTCTGAAAGCAATTCAGGTTTGCTCCGCGATACTGTATGAAGGCCTATATTATGGCGCAGCCATGATCAGTGATATTCAAGGGTATGCCTTTACCCCTTGCCCTGTTTACCACATGGCCATGTGAGGTCATGTGACAGTGAACACAGCGGTGAGTGGAGTACTGGCTGATCACGGTATAGCCATGGCCCCTACATGTACTTACCTTGTCGTCCCATCCGTCCCCGCTATGAGGACACTTCACCGTTATCCGCTGATATATCGCCGACTGGTAAACTTATTGCAGATAAGGGAGTGTGAAGGAAAACACCGCTGATATTGTAAACTGAAAGTCGGTCTGTGAGTGATGTCGCGATAGAAAACCGTGTCGCTGACCTCAAAGCCAATTACCCCCCGCCCCGCCCCGCCCAAGGGCAGGCATATATCAAAACGAGGCCGGGATCAACCCCTAAGATATAACACGATATCCACTAACAACGAACCTCCAAAGGACGTAGTGCCCCCCCCCCATCCCCCACCCCCTCCCCCTTCACTTCTCTGTTATTATTTTTGACTAATATATATATATATATGTGGTGTCTAACATATTTGACGCCTTTTAATGAGGTAAGAACAAGCAAAGAACGCAGCAAACTAAATAAACACTTGATTGGTTGACGTCTTCGCTCTAATACTAGCTCATCAACCTTGATTGAGAACTTCTTTAAGATATCACAATTGTCATACATAGCTGGCGTGATCTGTTAGGTAGACTACTCTAGGGATAAAGATGTTGTACATGATGCATAACTGACCTAACAGCTCTTCCTGCAAGGTCAGACAAATTATTTCAACTATTTAGCGCACATTAATCTCATTGAGACGTATTTTGATTGGAGATGGCAGGGATGGATCTAGGGGGGGGGGGCGGTTAGGGGTTGCACCCCCCCCCTTAGGGTTCTCCAAGCATACCCCTCAGAGAGAACACCCCTCGGTCGTAAGTCCCCCCCCCTCTCCCCGCTTTGCAAATTCCTAGAATGCCGCTGGATGTGATACTGCCTGACTTCTCAGCTCAGCATAAATATACTGCTCCAAATAATAGAACTGTTGATAAAAACGGCACATTTGAACCCGTGTGCATATCTATACAAAGGGCCCGGGATAACCAATTTCACTAAATAGAGCTATCACATCTAAACGTACTTATTGATGTGTTTCACATTTGGCTCAAAATGAAAGTATCGCAATTGCATACTTTTGGCTTTTCTGTAACTTGTGCATTATTTCGTTATTTGTAAACTCCTGCCGTTGTACACACGTGTTTGTCCTGCAAGGCGAAGTTACCAGCGGTCTGATATGTCAATATTTCCTACCCTAAAGCAAAGTGCGGAAGGAGGGACGGCATCTGTAAATGTCCGTTCGAAAGTAGTGTCGTGTGATCATAATTTGTGGAATCTGTGTGAATAACATGATATTGAAATGAGAGAGGGCCGAAATTTCTTTTCGTTTCACTTTTGTCTTGCACGATGGAAATCCTTGTGGATAACGTGAACACCCTCTACGGGAAGATTGCTACCACGCGAAATTTATTTAACTTGATAACAAGTTAAAAGCATTTTATCGGGACAACGATGTTGCCGTTATAACCGACGGCTAGCTCAAGAACTTTGACTAGACGACAACCCAATTTTACAGAAATGTTCTTCGAATTTTGTATGTTTAAAGCAGAATAACATAATAAATTAACAAAACAACATAACATAATATAATAATTTTGACAGTTATTTCTCAAATATCAGTTTATAATGCGAATGATGCATTATTTGAAGCGAGAACCATCCTCGGTCTGTTGAGGCGGACCCCACCATGTTGTTTACGACACGGCCCCTTTTTTCGTAACTGTCTTAGAGACGTCCCGCCATCCAAGGTGGATCCGCCCCTTCCCGTCACACAGGCTCCGCCCCTCTGTACCCGTCACCGTCAGGCTCCGCTCCTCTGTATCCTTCACAATCAGGATCTGCCTATCTGTACCCTTCATCATTGGGATCCGTCCCTCTGTACCCTTCACCATCAGGATCCGCCTCTCTGTACCCTTCACCATCAGGATCCGCCCATCTGTACCCTTCACCATTAGGATCCGCCCATCTGTACCCTTAACCATCAGGATCCGCCCATCTGTACCCTTCACCATCAGGATCCGCCCATCTGTACCCTTCGCCATCAGGATCCGCCCATCTGTACCCTTCATCATCAGGATCCGCCCCTCTGTACCCTTCACCATCAGGATCTGCCTCTCTGTACTCTCCGCCATCAGGATCCGCCCATCTGTACCCTTCGCCATCAGGATCCGCCCCTCTGTACCCTTCACCATCAGGATCTGCCTCTCTGTACTCTCCGCCATCAGGGTCCGCCCATCTGTACCCTTCGCCATCAGGATCCGCCCCTCTGTACCTTCACCATCAGGATCCGCCCCTCTGTACCCGTCACTATCAGGATCCGCCCCTCTGTACCCTTCGCCATCAGGATCCGCCCCTCTGTACCCTTCACCATCAGGATCCGCCCCTCTGTACCCTTCACTATCAGGATCCGCCCCTCTGTACCCTTCACCATCAGGACCCGCCCCTCTGTACCCTTCACCATCAGGATCCGCCCCTCTGTACCCTTCACCATCAGGATCCGCCCCTCTGTACCCTTCACCATCAGGATCCGCCCCTCTGTACCCTTCACCATCAGGATCCGCCCCTCTGTACCCTTCACCATCAGGATCCGCCCCTCTGTGCCCTTCACCATTAGGATCCGCCCCTCTGTACCCTTCACCATCAGGATCCGCCCCTCTGTACCCTTCACTATCAGGATCCGCCCCTCTGTACCCTTCACCATCAAGATCCCCCCTTGAGCTGTATGTATTAGCCATAGGAATTGTCTGATGAACTAAAAAATGTAACTAAAAAACAAGCAAAATATTGGAAAAAGCTCATTTATTCAATTGACTTGGTTAAGATATTATACTTTTCGACCGACTCACATTAGCGCGTCCTCATTATACACATTATTTATTCAACACTATAAATATAATGTCAGGCATGCAATGCATAATATCGCGTCCATTTAAACGAAAAGAACGAACGACAGTGTCTTTTTTTTCAAAATCTGTGTCGATGTCGCATGTCGATTGTTCTAATATTGCCTGTGTCGCGTGTCGCCATTTACCCCTTCCAGACCCCTATTACAGTACCACTCGACATAGCCATCTCGCCTGCGTCTCTCCAACACCAGCCATATCGGGCCTTATACCAAGACAACGAAGGTGGCGACGCCTACTGTGAGAACCAATGACCACACCTTGTCTGTGGCCGCGGGTGAACCTGAAAAGACAACGGCAGATATGGCAGCTAAAATATTTTTCTTAATACATGCGAACAATACAAGATTCCACTAGCCAGAAGAATTTTGGCAAGTGTCATTTAAACATGTGAGTAAATATCATGTTTTGATAATGAACTCCGCCACTGTGAGCTGACGTCACTTTCTCTGTTGTTGAGAGCTTTACATCAATAATTCCTTAATAATCACAAACATGGTTTCGATGTCGATGTGCGGATGGTCAGAAAATACGATGCCTTTTGCGTCCGAAGTTCAACGATGTTCTTTGCCATCTAGTCCGGGATTATCATCGGTTTCTTGAGGCATCATATCGCCCTGGTCGGTTGCTTCAGTAGGTTCACCAGGTTCACGACACCACTCAGCCGCCTCGGTGTCAGACAGCATGGCACGGGCGGCAGCTGAAGTCACACACACACCTCGTAATGGCCCAGCAACCAATGGAACAGTTTGACAGCCGTAGTTTTCCGGCTATCGGTTTATAGCTGCGAAGTGGGATTACAACATGTGAGCTCACTTTTTTTTCGTGGCGGAAAGATTGCGCGGCATTTTAAATCAATTTTGAAGTACCTTCACCTTGGTTGTGCGATTTGAGGAGCCCACGTTTGTACTACGAATTCAACGTTATGCACAAATCAATTTGCCTTTGAGCCAACAGGGCGACTAAGTATACCAACTCACAGAGTGTCAAGGTTTTGTTGAAGACACAGTATCCAGGTAGTGTCCGTCCAGTGACCTCCAGTACTACCCCGTGACCTTGACACAGTGGCCTGAGGTCTACGCGACCCCCGGAGCAGTAGTATCCACCTGCACAATGTGACATCTCCTTGTCCTCCTCTCCCCCCTGGATCCGCTGTGTGATGTTCGCATTCCACAGTGACATTCTGGTTGGCGAACACCCCTTGAAGCCGTCGACTGTCCCCTGACACTGGACGCTGTCTGTAGTCGGACACCTGGCGCCTGGGGGATGGCATTGGATTACAGTGACTCACAACGTCTATGTACAGGCACATTGTATTGAATGGCGCCTGGGGGATGGCATTGGATTACAGTGACTCACAACGTCTATGTACAGGCACATTGTATTGAATGGCGCCTGGGGGATGGCATTGGATCACCGTGACTCACAACGTCCATTTACAGGCACATTGTATTGAATGGTGTCTGGTGGATGGCATTGGATCACAGTGACTCACAACGTCTATTTACAGACACATTGTATTGAATGGTGTCTGGTGGATGGCATTGGATCACAGTGACTCACAACGTCCATTTACAGGCACATTGTATTGAATGGTGTCTGGTGGATGGCATTGGATCACAGTGACTCACAACGTCTATTTACAGGCCCATTGCATTGAATGGCGCCTGGGGGATGGCATTGGATCACAGTGACTCACAACGTCTATTTACAGGCACATTGTATTGAATGGCGCCTAGGGGATGGCATTGGATCACAGTGACTCACAACGTCTATTTACAGGCACATTGTAGTGAATGGTGTCTGGGGTATGGCATTGGATCACAGTGAGTCACAACGTTTATTTACAGGCCCATTGTATTGAATGCCGCCTCGGGGATGGCATTGGATCACAGTGACTCACAACGTCTATGTACAGGCACATTGTATTGAATGGCGCCTGGGGGATGGCATTGGATCACAGTCACTCACAACGTCTGTTTACAGACACATTGTATTGAATGGCGCCTGGGGGATGGCATTGGATCACAGTGATTCACAACGTCTGTTTACAGACACATTGTATTGAATGGCGCCTGGGGGATGGCATTGGATCACAGTGACTCACAACGTCTATTTACAGGCACATTATATTGAATGGCGCCTGGGGGATGGCATTGGATCACAGTGACTCACAACGTCTATTTACAGGCACATTGTATTGAATGGCGCCTGGGGGATGGCATTGGATCACAGTGATTCACAACGTCTGTTTACAGACACATTGTATTGAATGGCGCCGGGGGGATGGCATTGGATCACAGTGACTCACAACGTCTATTTACAGGCACATTATATTGAATGGCGACTGGGGGATGGCATTGGATCACAGTGACTCACAACGTCTATTTACAGGCACATTATATTGAATGGCGACTGGGGGATGGCAGCGGATCACAGTGATTCACAACGTCTATTTACAGGCACATTATATTGAATGGCGCCTGGGGGCTGGCATTGGATCACAGTGCCTCACAACGTCTATTTACAGGCACATAACATGTAGCAGTTTTCAATGGTACAGTCGTAGGAGTAATTATCTGGAATAATTATTTTGTTGCAGTTTGCGAATCCATGTATGCTGTGCGTGTCTATTTTAGAGAGAAGACTGGTGGGCTCATTATTAATTAGATCCACAAGACTATGTCTGATACACTTAAGGGCAAAGGAATATCTGGCTCTACTGGTAAAAACATACGATTTACGTCTGGTATTATGATGGTGTATATCACAAAGCGAAGTGCTCGGTAGATTCAAAAAGTATTATGGAAGAATTCCCTTCTTTCGTTTGTAATACAATTTTAGCAACTGTAATTTATGTATGTCTGTTATCTTTAGGCATCGTAGTTGTTTAAATAGAGGCTCGGAGTGCGCATTCCATTTACTTAACGTAATAGCCCTCATTGCCTTTTTCTGTAATCTAAACAAACTGGTGTTGTCATAACCCCATAGTAGGACCCCTGTTGTTATATGAGGCAGAATCAATGAATTATACAGGCTTAGTAAAACGTGTTGGGGAAGGATATGTTTCAGTCTATGCATAATGCCAATGGATTTGTTTATTTTGTTTGCATTTTTTTTTATACATGATTATGCCACTTAAGATGTTTATTTATGGTGATACCAAACAGATTGAATTCATCAACACACTTCAAATGCGTATTGCTAATTAACAACTCTATTGGGTTTATTTTTCTTTGTGGCGTATGAAAAAGCATATATTTAGATTTCTCTATGTTAAGAACTAGCCGATTTGCAGATAACCACTCGTTTATTTTTCTAAGTTCTGCATTTATAATAACAGGGGATGTTCCAGCTGTAGATATGTTAAGTGAAGAGAAAAGCGTGGTATCATCCGCATATGTTATATATTTAAAGAATTTATTACACTGTTCTATGTCATTAATATAAATTATGAATAATAATGGTCCTAAAATGGATTCTTGTGGTACACCTGTCGTTATGTTCGTCATGTTTGACGTGACGTCATCCAGCCAAACACATTGCGATCTATTTGTTAAATCCAGCAAACTCAGGGCCATTCCGCGGATTCCGTATTGATTTTTTTTTTGATTAATATGTCGTGATCAATAGTGTCGAAGGCCTTAGAAGGATCAAGATAAATACGAACGTGATACGAAGTTTTTTGTCCATAAAGCAATGCTATACATCTACCTCCATGCTCCCTGTCGTACCAATCGTTGGTATTCAGCAAGGTGCAATCGCAGGGTCGGGATCAGGAGGCCGGACTGCTGGAATGTGTGAGCCAGGTGAGCAAGGTGAAGGTCGGTGTTGAGGAGGTAAAGCGTGCGGATCGACCGGGTGGCTCTGGTGGAGTGGGAGGGACATATGTAAGTGAACGACTGCAGTGTGAGCTAGCCGAGATAATGAGATATACAACTGAACGTGCCATGCCCTAGTTTTACGGTTTGTTTGCGATTCGTGAGATAGCTTGCCACTGGTGAACAGGATTGTTTACTGATGCCATAAGTATTCCTCTAGGTAATTGATACGCTGTGTCTGTGATCTCTGAACGTTTTGTTAGTGGCCCCTACACCTCCCCCCCCCCTCACCCTCCACCCCCGCACTTCAGATCAGATCGACATACGCACTTCATATCAAGTGGCAATGATGGTCCTCGTTTCGTTTATAGGACGCTACACGCAGTACACGAGGAACTGGTGACACAAAGTGAAAGTACACTAGTGATGTATTTTGAGATATTATTGATGATATTAAATTTCTTACATCTGAAGGTTATTACAATAATATGATTCTATTTAGATATGAAAGATGACCGTCATGTTAATTATGACCATGATGCTTGTTAAGTCACTTCAAGCACATCTCATTGTCCAACTTCAGCATAGTCAAGTCAATGTTCGTTTATTTTAACCATGTGCATAACATGGTTAAATAATAATAATTAATTTGGCAGAAAGAAAACAGAACCGGCAATATAACACACAATGTCATGGTCAATATGACCGCAACTAAGGCATCCTGGGCCGCTAGCGTCAGGGCCACCTGTAATTTGGATATAAATCCCAAAATACCCAAGCATAAAAAAATACCCAAAACGAGATAGAGAACAAACAAAAAACAGAAAGGAACCAAAAACATAAAGCCTGACCAATCACCCCAATAAACGATGCCTCGTCCAAGACTATCCTCTGCTAGGCCAACGTTACCAGACAACAAACAACTCCTTGATTCTATCGATTCGACCAAAGATGGTATTATTACTCAGTAGCTGAATAATAATTTTTTTGTCAAGCGACATTTAGCTCACGGTCGAGGAAGAAACAGGAATAAGCCGCACTGGACGGTGACAACTTTTTTTATCGTCGCAAACTCCTTGATGCGTCACTTTAATTATTAATCCTCCTCACTCAGTCCAGCTAAGTAAACTGGACCTAACCAACAACATCACATAATTTTAAATGTACTGGTTTCCTTGTTCCTTTTCTGTAACAGTTATAAGAACTACCCTACAGACCCCGCCTACACCCGCTACACTGGGAGCTGCGTAGCAATCACCATGACATCATACACCCCGTTAGGGTTGGGGTCGTGAGGGCCATGCGCCAGGGCTGTAATCATGACCATGACCTCCCTCTAGATATGTGTCTCTGAAGTGCCAAATTCAGAGATTATTACCAAATAGAGTTATATCAGAGACTGAGGTACGTCTTTCATTAACTAGGGTGAATTGATGACAAGAGACGGTAGAGGGTCAATGAAGTATTATATTGTAGAAGTCTTAAGGCTGTTTACTGTGGAACTTGTTTAGTGAGGAAGGTAAGGTGCGCTGGTAATCCCCGCAGCCTCAGTACGTACGCATCAGGGTCTTCGATCAGCTACTTGAAGTGCTTATCGTTGATACCGATGTCGGTGGATACCGAGTCGCGTGTTTGATTACGTGCGTGCGTGAAGTTTCGTGCCCACAGGCAGGCTTCACGCTTCATCAATCGCCTTTACCAGGGAGTGGATTATGAGTTAGTTGGTCTGTGTGTTTCGGGTGTGCTTGGGTTTGGTGATTGTTTTCTGGTGACTAGTGAATGCATGTGTTAGGCCATGTTTTGTGTGGGATGAGTGGAGATCGGCCAATCCGGTTGGTATGGGTCCGGTACCCCAGCATATATGTTGCCATGTAGACTGTGTGAGGCAGAGGGTGACCGGAGACAAGACCTGCGTCGTGCTGTGTTCTGACGGGTGTCTCGCTACCGATGTCATCCCGCGTGACTGGGTCTCACGTTACCGGTGTCATCACGCGTGACTGGGTGTCTCGCTACCGATGTCATCCCGCGTGACTGGGTGTCTCGCTACCGATGTCATCCCGCGTGACTGGGTGTCTCGCTACCGATGTCATCCCGCGTGACTGGGTCTCACGTTACCGATGTCATCCCGCGTGACTGGGTCTCACGTTACCGATGTCATCCCGCGTGACTGGGTGTCTCGCTACCGATGTCATCCCGCGTGACTGGGTCTCACGTTACCGATGTCATCCCGCGTGACTGGGTCTCACGTTACCGATGTCATCCCGCGTGACTGGGTGTCTCGCTACCGATGTCATCCCGCGTGACTGGGTCTCACGTTACCGGTGTCATCACGCGTGACTGGGTGTCTCGCTACCGATGTCATCCCGCGTGACCGAGTGTCACGTTACCGCTGTCATCCCGCGTGACTGGGTCTCACGTTACCGGTGTCATCACGCGTGACTGGGTGTCACGCTACCGGTGTCGTCCGCGTGACTGGGTCTCACGCTACCGGTGTCGTCCGCGTGACTGGGTCTCACGCTACCGGTGTCGTCCGCGTTACTGGGTGTCACGCTATCGGTGTCGTCCGCGTTACTGGGTCTCACGTTACCGGTGTCATCACGCGTGACTGGGTGTCACGCTACCGGTGTCGTCCGCGTGACTGGGTCTCACGCTACCGGTGTCGTCCGCGTGACTGGGTCTCACGCTACCGGTGTCGTCCGCGTGACTGGGTCTCACGCTACCGGTGTCGTCCGCGTGACTGGGTCTCACGCTACCGGTGTCGTCCGCGTTACTGGGTCTCACGTTACCGGTGTCATCACGCGTGACTGGGTGTCACGCTACCCGTGTCGTCCGCGTGACTGGGTGTCACGCTACCGGTGTCGTCCGCGTGACTGGGTGTCACGCTGCCGGTGTCGTCCGCGTGACTGGGTGTCACGCTACCGATGTCATCCCGCGTGACCGAGTGTCACGTTACCGGTGTCATCACGCGTGACTGGGTGTCACGCTACCGGTGTCGTCCGCGTTACTGGGTGTCACGCTATCGGTGTCGTCCGCGTGACTGGGTGTCACGCTACCGGTGTCGTCCGCGTGACTGGGTGTCACGCTACCGGTGTTGTCCCGCGTGTCTGGGTGTCTCGCTACCGATGTCATCCCGCGTGACCGAGTGTCACGTTACCAGTGTCATCACGCGTGACTGGGTGTCACGCTACCGGTGTCGTCCGCGTGACTGGGTGTCACGCTACCGGTGTCGTCCGCGTGACTGGGTGTCACGCTACCGGTGTCGTCCGCGTGACTGGGTGTCACGCTACCGGTGTTGTCTCGCGTGACTGGGTGTCACGCTACCGGTGTCGTCCGCGTGACTGGGTGTCACGCTGCCGGTGTTTTCCCGCGTGTCTGGGTGTCTCGCTACCGGTGTCGTCCGCGTGACTGGGTGTCACGCTACCGTTGTCGTCCCGCGTGACTGGGTGTCGCGTTACCGGTGTCGTCCCGCGTGACTGGGTGTCACGCTACCGGTGTCGTCCCGCGTGACTGGGTGTCACGCTACCGGTGTCGTCCGCGTGACTGGGTGTCACGCTGCCGGTGTTTTCCCGCGTGTCTAGGTGTCTCGCTACCGGTGTCGTCCGCGTGACTGGGTGTCACGCTACCGTTGTCGTCCCGCGTGACTGGGTGTCGCGTTACCGGTGTCGTCCCGCGTGACTGGGTGTCACGCTACCGGTGTCGTCCCGCGTGACTGGGTGTCACGCTACCGGTGTCGTCCCGCGTGACTGGGTGTCACGCTACCGGTGTCGTCCGCGTGACTGGGTGTCACGCTACCGGTGTCGTCCGCGTGACTGGGTGTCACGCTACCGGTGTCGTTCGTGTGACTGGGTGTCACGCTACCGGTGTCGTCCGTGTGACAGGGTGTCTCACTAATTTATGTATGTATGACTTTGTGAATAGTTGAATATAAAAACTGTGAAAACCAACGGTTGTCCTTTGTTCATCCGACCGATATTGATCCCAACCTCGTCATGTGACAGTCGGGGACCCCGTAAAAGTGAACAACAATAGGTCTTGTTGACACTCTCTACCAGCATGATCATTGTTTTAAAACTCTTTTTCTAATTTATGACGAATTATGAAGGCGGGGAAAGTTTTTTTTACTGTCCTTTATAGCACGAAATTACTGTGTTCTTATATAGTAGTAACCTAAATCTATCAAATATTTATAAGAATTTATAGACGTGTGGTTGTTAAACATGAGACTACCCCCGGGGACATGGCGCCGCCTTACCTTTCCTTCTCCACTGACACGTTCTGACCAAAACTGGTTAAAGCGTCTTGATTATACAACCGAACAATCTGAACCCATTAAACCGTTCCTAGCCAAATTTGGGCTGCCCCGGTGTTGCAAAGTTTGTTGTTGCTCGTTTCCACATTCTTGAAAAATAATTACAGTTCAAACGTACAGTAGAATAACGTCACAAGAGTAGTTTACTAATAAATGTATTTAATTAACTACCGGTACATATACAAGCAATTATCTGAGGTATAACATGTATGTACAATATTAGTCTCGTGCATCAAACCCGCCTTAGGCGGAACCCTTGCCGACCAAGTGGCATCCCTACGTCGTCAATAAGTACATCTTCTTGTAAATAATGACAGGTCGCAAATGTAAAAAATATCTCTACCACATCATGCAGACACATACTAAACCAACTAATATGAGCTGCTTCTAATTACTAACAAAGTACCGAAATAAATTATTACATATATTTGACTCCTGCCAAGACCTGTTAAAAAGACCATTACTATGGCATGCTGAGTCACAATAAACAAATACAAAATGTATACAACATATGGCTTTGACACCTCCATGGTATCCAATTCCTACAAATTAGACAAACATTTAAATTCAACTCCTCCACTTTAGACTGAAAAAGAGTATTAGTGATTATGAATATATTCTCAATACATAGTGATCTTGCCTATTTATGTCAAGGGCCAAAAGTCTGCTGTACGCTGTACTATAATGGACCGTTCCAGAGGAACTTCTGGCAGGCACGTGTTTCGGGTAACTGTAGTTATCAACTCCGTACAGATAAATATCTTGACTATCAAATAATACAATTTTAAGAACGAGATGGGGGTATCAACGAGATGGAGGTATCAACGTTTGGATTGGTTTTCTAACACGAAACACGCAGTGTATGTTTTTGACGATATATGTCGCCTGGGGTATCTGGAACGGTCTATTGGACAAATACACCAAGTAGCAAGTGAATGCGCTTAGATTACCAAAGGCAAGAGCGCTGTTAACACAATATATGAACATAACCTAGTATATCGACAACAGTAATAACAGGTTGACCACGTGGCAGTCATTACATTAAAGCGGGACAAAAAAGCGGGACAAAAACGCGGGTGCATTTGGAGGTAACGAAACCAGACAGAATATGCGTAATCGGTTTACCTCGGATATATACCCGAGTTAGCAATGAAATGCACCCTGTCTCTATACAAATATAACGATGGTGGCGACACCTATGGTCCGAACGAATGACCACGCCTTGTCGGCAGCTGTGGCAGAATCTGAAAAGACAACCACAGATATAATAGCTAAAGGATTCTTTAGGTCGTTGTCCATATGATTTGTATTTTGTGAGAAGCTGGCTCAGTAACCTGGGGCTGTATTCATAAACCACACGTATCTTACGCACATATTAGCCTTGGTCATTGTGGTGGTGCTCATGACAAAGAAATACTCTTCGATATCATTTTAGCACTTTCTTGATTCAGAAAATCCATCTATCGGGTAACTACTTATGTATTATTAACTCGATAATCGCTCGACAAATCTTCCACTTAGCGCTGCTGGTGCTGATGATGCTGGGAAGGCTAAAATATAGACTGTTACCACAGATCTTGAAAAATAACGCCGTAAATCCGATACCTTTTAAGTCCCTAGTTCCATGCTGTTCTTTTCCATCTAGTCCGGGATTACCAGGTTCACGACACCAGTCAGCCGCCTCGGTGTCAGACAGCATGGCACGGGCGGCAGCTGAAGTCATACACACACCTCGTAATGGCCAAATGACCAATGGCACAGTTTGACATACGTGGTTTTTCGGCTATCGGTTTACAGCGGTGGAGTGGGATTACAGATCTAATGAGTTTGAGCGGCATTTTAACTCAATGTTGAATTTTCAATTTTCCGTATTATGCATGTATTTAAGTATCTGCACATCTGGTTGCGGGATTTGAGGAGCCGACTTTCGTACTACGAATTCAACGTTATGCACAAATCAATTCGCCTTTAAGTCAACAGGGCGACAAATTAGACCAACTCACAGAGAGTCAATGTCTTGTTGAAGACACAGTATCCAGGTAGTGTCCATCCAGTGACCTCAAGTACCACCCCGTGACCTTGACACAGTGACCTTAGGTCCACGGGACCCCCGGAGCAGTAGTGTCCGCCTTCACAATGTGACATCTCCTTGTCCTCCTCTCCCCCCTGGATCCGCTGTGTGATGTTCACCTCCGCGAAGTCAGTGTCGAGTGACGTCTCACATTCCACAGTGAAGTTCTGGTTGGCGAACACCCCTTGAAGCTGGTCGTCCTGTGTGGAGGGAACGACAAGGCCGTCGACTGTCCCCTGACACTGGACGCTCTCTGTGGTCGGACACCTGGCGCCTGGGGGATGGCATTGGATCACAGTGACTCACAACGTCTATTTACAGGCACATTGTATTAAATGACGTCTGGGGGATGGCCTTGGATCACAGTGACTCACAACGTCTATTTACAGACACATTGTATTGAATGACGTCTGGGGGATGGCATTGGATCACAGTGACTCACAACGTCTATTTACAAGCACATTGTATTGAATGGCGCCTGGGGGATTGCATTGGATCACAGTGACTCATTACGTCTATTTACAGACACATGTGTATTGAATAGTGACTGGGGGATGGCATTGGACCACAGTGACTCACAACATCTGTATACAGGCACATTGTATTGAATGGCTCCTGGGGGATGGCATTGGATCACAGTGACTCACAACGTCTGTTTACAGGTACATGGTATTGAATGGCGCCTGGGGGATGGCATTGGATCACAGTGACTCACAGCGTCTATTTACAGGCACATTGTATTGAATGGCGCCTGGGGGATGGCATTGGATCACGGTGACCCATAACGTCTATTTACAGGCACACTGTATTGAATGGCACCTGGGGGATGGCATTGGATCACAATGACTCACAACGTCTATTTACAGGCAGATTGTATTGAATGGCGCCTGGGGGATGGCATTGGACCACAGTGACTCACAGCGTCTATTTACAGGCACATTGTATTGAATGGCGCCTGGGGGATGGCATTGGATCACAGTGACTCACAACGTCTGTTTACAGGTACATTGTATTGAATGGCGCCTGGGGGATGGCATTGGATCACAGTGACTCGTCTATTTACGTCTATTTATAGGCACATAAAATTCAATTGCATCTATCACAAGATCACCAATTACAATGCTTTGTGACGCCAACTTCATACCTGTACAATCTAATTTAGTCGTCCCCAATTGTTTAACAACTTACGGAAAGAAATGACTTTCTGGTAGGTGCACTCCTTGCGCAGCATACTTCCAGTGATCCTGATTTCTACCGGATGACCTTTACGTAATGGGGTCAGGTCAAAGTAACCACCGAAGCAGAAGTGTCCACCTCTGCATCGACGGATTCCCCGATTGACGCCGCCATGTTGTGTGATGCTCAGCTCCACAATGGGAACGTGTGAGGCAGTGTGAACTTCAAAACCGACGAGTTGGTCAACATCAACTTCCTGTTCCAGAAACTCCGGTATGGCGGGAATTACCATGTCGTCAATCACCATTGTGGGGTTCAAAAGATCTTCGGTCGGACATTTCAGGCCTGAATAAATATTGTTATACTTGATGTCACGAATTTGTTGTTGAAACTTTGTTATATACGTCAATTAGTTAAATGGCTGCGTTCAGTGCGAGATAGGTATAGAACGATTCGAACACTCGGGATATAACGATTATAGCAACAAAGTAAGCCCAAAACCATTAACTGTTAATGACATGAAGGCGACTCTCGTCCTACGTGGATCACCTTCAACACTGAACTAACTTACGGAAAGAGATGACTTTGTGGTAGCGGCAGTCATCGTGCCGAATGCTCCCAGTGATCCTGATTTCCACTGGTCGACCTTTGCGTAATGGTGTCAGGTTAATGGGACCTCCGTTACAATTGTGTCCGCCCGTGCAAGTAGTGAGAATCATGTTCTTGCCTCCGTGCTGCGAGAAGGTCAGCTCTTTAATGGGGAATTTTGGACGAGTGTCCACCTTAAAGCGGACTTTTTGGTCGACACTAACTTCCTGTTCTAAGAAGTCCGGGACAGAGCCAACATCCGTGCCGTCGATTATCATTGTACACGGCACGAGATCGTTGACCGGACAACGGGTGTCTGTAAAGTACAGATGCGGCGCAGTTATTAACCATGTATACGGGGGATGTGCCCAAAGGTATATATCATTAGCGGTCAATAGCCTTCATTTGCTGCCCTCGTTCGCATGACACCTTCAACAACCACCAGGCTGCTTCAGTCGGATATTGTGGACAACCGATGTTCTCCTGAACTGAAGCCTCAGTAAAACAAAGCTTGTACGGCGATATGGGAAGACATTCTATAGGTCCTGAAAATATGCACAAGGGAACCTTAGTGAAAGTTATATTTCAGTATGGGACAAACAATGAAATACCACAAATGGAAGATACAATTACTGATGGCGATGAAGCATTATTATCGCGATTAACTTACAAAAATGAATTGTTTTGTTGTAGCTGCAGTCCTCATGCAGAATGCTTCCAGTGATCCTGATTTCCACAGGTTGACCTTTACGTAATGGGGTCAGGTCAATATAACGTCCATGGCAGTTGTGTCCGCCGAGACAATAAGTGAGCATAGTATTCACGCCGCCGTGTTGCGTGAAGGTCAGCTCCTTAATGGGGAAGTAGACACGAGTGTCCACCTTAAAGCGGATGGTTTGGTCCACACTGACTTCTTGTTTTAAGAAGTCCGGGACAGTGCCAACATCTTTTTCATCGATAACCATTGTACACGTCACGAGATGTTCTGGCGGACAATTAGGACCTGAGAAAGACAAGTGTTGCTATTTTGTTGAGCAAAGATGTTCGTCAAAACGGAAACACCTCACCGTGTTAAAGTTGCATATCGAGCTCTTTCCCGCCAAAACTAAGCCTAGGCGACATATAAATCACAATTTGCAGAAAACTCGATTGTTTCTTTCTATAAATTCAGAAACCTAATAAACATCGTCATTTCGGCTGTGATGTGGCAAACGTGTCTATCCCGGGACACTCTGTCGCGGCACTGCTACTTATAACAAAGCATCGCAAAGCACAAAAACTGATGACGTTTACCACCAAATTGAAAACCTGTGGTAAATTAATATCACGGGCAAGGCTAAGCGAATCCATTTCGCAGTCTGGCATGCGTGGAATATAGCGAAGTTTTTTTGGGCATGATTCTAGGACCGGTTCTTATTTGTATTTTGAACTCTTTAGTTTTGGCGGGAGAGAGTTCGATATGCAACTTTAACATGTACTCTATGGCTAATGAACTACAATAAATTGCCTAGGTATGCAGCGCAATATGAAAACTTGAAATTATGAAAGCCACGTTCTGATGACAAGGAATGTGACGCAATGTCGGATACAGCAAAAGTGTTCGCCATATAGTAGCGAATTCTTTAACATCAGCTAATCCTCTGACGTCCATTGAAATCATGCAGCTACCTTAAGTTTTAACAAATATATTAGTGTGCCGAAGCTAATTATTAGTTTAATGATGCTATGTACATACCTGTCAATGCACTGACATGGTTGGTAACCACGAAAAGCCAGAACAACATCAGAACTCGAGGGGAAGTCATAATGCCTAGGTCAACATGAATACATGAAATACATAATTATTAAACAGTGTATCATTATGTCGTTTTATCATCAATGGTGTAAGAATCGCTTTGTGTTCTATTGTTCTCAGATTTTTAATTACAAAGCCATGTCATATTGTGCCCATCACGTGACCTCATCATACATACCGTGTTATTATATTGTAACGTGACCTCATCACACATACCGTGTTATTACATCACATCTTGATCTTAGCACACACATTGTTGCTACATCATAACGTGACCTTACCACATATACAGTGTTGCTACATCATAACGTGACCTAACCTCACATACCGTTTTATTATATCACAACGACCCCACCAAATGATGTCCGGACATTTAGGCCATTAGTTCAAACAATTTGTTTCATGTTTAAAAAATGCGTCTATATATGAATTAGTACATTGTGTGATAGTGCTACAGAAATGCTTGTGATGTCCCGTCATCATGCGCAATAACCAGTTATAATCATCTTATTGAATCATAAAGCATCGCTCTCTTGTAGACAAAGCAATGGCGATGTTTGTATAACGTGATACGAAGGTTTTTGTCCATAAAGTAATGCTGTACATCTATCTACCAGTGTGATGGAGATCCATGCTCCCTGTCGTACCAATCGTTGGTATTCGGCAAGGTGCGGTCTCAGAGTCGGGATCATCTGCGGGAATGTGTAACCCAGGTGAGCAAGGTGAAGGTCGGTGTTGAGGAGATAAAGCGAGCGGATCGACACGGATCTGGTGGAGTGAGAGGGACATATGTATGTGAAGGAATGTAGAGATAATGAGGTACAACTGAACGTGCTATGTGGTCGCCGAAATAATACCTAGTAATATGCTACTTCTTCTTTTCTTTCTAAATACTAGCAGGTCATTCGTAAATATATTATACAGATCTGTGGTAATGGTAATGTCCGAGATGTAGACCCTGCTAACAAATATATTCAGCATTCTCCTTATTATGAGTTAGATCAACTGGATCCTGTTCTGCAAAACAGGACCGGGGATTTTTCCATCCTTATAGTATCCATGTGGCCAGTATCAATGCCAAGATCGATGAACTTCAAATAATGATTGATATGTTATATAAAAAAAGTATTATATGTTCCGCTTGATGTATGCAAGAGTCATAGTTAAGCGTGTCAGATACATCCCTATTACATATTGATGGATATACGCTTATATCCAAAGGTAAAACTTGCAGTGAGCCTGGGGAGCTAATGATATATTAAAAAGATACGCTAAGCTTCTCGCACTTAGATATTCCTATTAAATTACTCGACATTTACTGAGGAATTTTCTAACATTTTATCTCTCTTTGAGAGAAGGAGCGGTGAATTGTAAGTAACTGGACATTTCAATACTGACTTGCTACAAATCCATGAAAAAGCTGCATTTACTAATTATTTTGACAGCATCACATCCCTTGGGTTCTTTCCAAAGATTACATTTCCAGCAAGACTTTTAACGTATAAAGGAACCCTTATAGATAATTATCTGGTACGAATCTCCCCTGTCATGCAATCTGCTGTTTTTGGTATTTTAGTGACATCAATATCAGACCATTTCCCGTATTTTCGTTTCCATACATACAGCAGAAGGCAACGAGGAAATCACCCACATATGTCACAATTAGAAATAACAATCCTGCTGCAAATAAATTGTTTTCTGATCACGTGGTAGGTTTAGATGTGTTTAGTAGACTAAACCATGAATTGAGATCTGATCCGAAACCAAACTACGATATCTTACAGTACATCCTAGTAAAATCCAAAGAATTTTTTTTGTCGGATAAAGTTGTGAAGTTTAATACAAGAAAGCATAAACTGTCAAACTGGATTTCGAAAAGTATCATCAAATCTATTGCATTTAAGGATCGATTGTATAAGAAACTTAAGATGACTCCGTCTACCGGTTCACAATAATTATATTGTTAACCGGTGTTAAACATCAATTTTAAAACTATAATGGTATTTTAAAACAATGTATCCGTACTGCAAAAAAAGGCTACTATTATAATTACTTCGATAAGTGTAAGGGGGATATGAAAAGAATGTGACAAGCGATTAAAACAGTCCTGAATAACAATAGGGTGAAGCATAAATCATTGCCGGACGAATTTAGTATAAATGGAGAACTTATTAGTGACAAATTGGTCGTAACAAATACTTAACGCATTCGTAACAAATACTTAACCCATTCTTCTCTTCTGCTGGTTCGACAGCCTGTGATGGACTTCAAACTGAAGACCATCCCTCTTTTTCTCAATACCTCGGATCACAGTTACTTCCAAAAACGTTAAGCTTGCAACTAAAGCAACAGTAGAAAAAATCATCGACGGTCTCAAACCTAAACTAAGCACTGGGGATGATGTGCTATCTGTGAAACTACTTAAGGTGTTAAAATTAATCTAAGTGAGTCATGAGACTTAATCATTATTCAATCGCTATCTACAGGAATATTCCCCGACAAATTGAAACTTGCAAAGACAACTCCTGTTTTTAAGAAAGGAGATGCTTCCAATATCAACAATTATAGACCTATCTCGATTCTTCCTGCAATTTCAAAGGTATTTGAAAAGATTAGTTATGATCAAATCTATGACTATTTTCAGACTCAAACTCTTTTACATTCATTATGGTCAATATGGTTTCAGAAAGAATAATTCCACTCAGCTTCCCGCGCTTGAATTAATTGATAGAACTTTTCTAAAGCTGAATGAGGGCGAGGTTCCGTTCAGTATATATCTGGATCTGTCGAAGGCTTTTGACACTTTGAGTCATGATATTCTTATCCACAAAACTAAAACACTATGGTTTATCTTTATTTGGTATTTCTTTGCTAAAGTGTTGTCTAACAAATCGTCATCTTGAAGCTGGGGTGGTGGGATGATTCATTTTTTTTTTTTTTTTGTTATTCCACTATAATGCACTTATAAATTATACAAAGCAGGAATGGAAGAAAAACATACGCAGTGAAAAAAAAACATGTCATTATTCGCTTAGTGTTACATAGAGTCTGATAGTGGTCTCCATTTCTTATAAAACATATCTGTACTAAAGGTCAGCTTCCTTTCTACCGCGCTCTTTTCGAGCCTATAGTAATGCTTCATATAGTTTCACAGCCTGAAAAACTGGAACTGTGTTGGACCACTTGCAGTAATATATATATTTTTTAACAATTAAAGTCAAGTGATTAATAAGTTTGCTATGTGGGGACCAAACTACTCCAAACATACTTGATATTAGTGTAAATCGGGTACATATGGTCTGGGCTGATGCGGTCTCGAGCCAACGTTCTAACTTTTGCCAAATTGGTCTCACATATGGGCATTCAAAGAGAAGGTGCTCAATTGTTTCTGACGAAACTGGGCAGAAAACGCACATCTCTGAAGTAGCTAATTTACTTCTGTGCAAGAAACGATTTGTTATTAAAGCTCTTTGCAAAATTAAAAACTGGAAGCTCCGAGTCCTCTCGTCTACAGCAGCCTTTGATGCTCTAGTATATATATCACACCATTTACTTTTATCAATTTCTATTCCTAACACATCTGACCACTTACTTTCGTTATTCGTGGTATACTGCAAGGACTCCACCAAAATGTTGTAAACCTTATTACATAAGCGTGTTGACGTAGATATATAATTTAAAAAGGTTTGTGGCACATCTAGTAACTTATGTCCCTAATTTAACATTGATCTCGCCATTATTTTCGTATGGCATGCATTATTCCATAGAAGTCAACAAAGTCAACTAATGCTATATTTATCTGTAAAGTCTTTCTAGTCTAATAGCGACCCTTCATTGTTCAAAAGATCGTTCATGTAAGTTACACCTTTCTCTATAAAATACTTTTTTCTCTTTATTAGGTTCTTATTTCTCATAAAGTAAGTATTCCAAAGCGGTCGTTCTAAGACATTCTCGTTTGAACCATTGTACATGCTATTTTTTAGGTTTAGACACGCTCTGAAAACATCTGCCCAGGAAGGGTTGCATATATTAACAAAATACCTTAGTGACTTCGTATCTAGCTCCCAAACGAGTGCACGTTCGCTGCAAATCGTGCTGCAAAACAACTCTTGCCACGCTCTTTCATTCACAATAATTTTTCTAACCCATGACATTTTGACAGTATCTAAGAAGGATGGAATATGCGGCAGCTTTATACCTAAATTTTTTTCCTCTTGGACTAGTCTGTTAAAGGAAACCTTGGGTTTTTAGTTTTTCCAAATAAAAGCAAATAGTGTTGCCCTGGGTTTGGTAAAACAGTCATGAGATGTATTAGTTTTGGAAGGGCTAAAGGTTTAACTACAGTTGCCCTCCCCCTCACTGATATATTTCGTTTTCCGTATAAATTTAGTACACTTTCAAATGCAGCCAATTTGGGTTCATAGTTTAAACTTACAATATTCTGAAGCTCGTTGCTAAACCTTATGCCTAGTAATTGAAATTTATTGACCCAAATTAGAGGCAGATCTGAAAACAACCCCTTAGTAATCGGGCTACGTGGTCCCAACCAAATGGCGTTCGTCTTGTCTATATTAATTTTTAATCCCGAACACACGTAAAACAGTTTTAAAACCTTCAAGGCATTTCTAAGGGACACATCTCTCCCATCTAATAGCAAAAAGGTGTCGTCTGCATATTGACCTATGTTATACTCTTTTCCATCAATCATGAAACCCTTAATTGTACAGTCGTTCTTAATGGCGTTGGCTAACGGGTCAATAGATAATATAAATAGGTATGGCGAGAGGGGGTCTCCCTGTCGACATCCTCGACCGAGGCGAAAGAAACTATAAAAAACGCCATTGTTTATAACACAACTTTCACAACTGCTATACAGGGTATTGTACCAACGTCTAAATTTGCATCCAAAGCCATATATTTTTAACACATGATTTATATAATTCCAACTAAGGGTGTCGAAAGCTTTTTCAAAGTCAATCAGGAGCAACATACCAGACTGTTTATTTGCAATTGCATAGTGCATGATATCGTAAATTAATCTAGTATTTTCTCCAATGTATCTTTCCTTTAGAAAATCTGTTTGCTCTGGGCTTATTAGATGCGGCAGAATTTGTTTCATTCTGTTGGATAAAATGCCTGATAAAAGTTTATAATCTGAGTTCAGCAAGGTAATTGGTCGTCAGTTTTTCATGTATTCACGGGGCTTATCGCCTTTAGGTAAGCACGTTATGACCCTCTGCTTTTGCGTAATTGAAAGAGATCCAGATTTATAGGCATATTGAAAGCTCCTCATGAGGTAGGTACCAAGTTCCTTTCAGAAAAATTTGTATAATTCTACTGGTATACCGTCACTGCCTGGTGACTTGTTATTTTTCATTTTCTTTAATATAGTCGCCGCTTCGTGGCTATCAATGTCCTTCTCACAAATACCGGTTTGTTCGATGTTGAGTGGCTTAATATGTCTGGCATTCAAAAAGTACGTTAGGTTGGTGGAAGCCGCTGAGTCGTCTCTATTGGAGTACAATGTTTTGTAATAGTTCATCTGCTCTTTTAAAATTCGTCTTGGATCCACCACCTCTTTTCCATCCACATTTAATCTATTTATCAATTTACTAACCTAATTTCTTTTTTCCAAGTTGCAAAAAAATTTAGCAGGCTTCTCTCCTTCTTCGTAGTAGAGTGACCTAGATCTTATGAAGATGCCTTGTATCCTAGGAAGTCTTAGCTGCTCTAGTTGCATTTTAAGGCAATTAAGTTCTTCTGAATTGGCGTTAGCTGACGAGTCCATTGCGTCTATTTCCCGTTGCAGCTGTTTTTCTTCCTTTAAATTCTCCCTCTTCTTAAAGCTGCTATAGCTAATGGATTTACCTCTTATCTCTAATTTAAGCATTTCAAAAAACATCTGGTCATCTATTACGGAGGGTACGTTGCCTGAATCGTCCATCGGGGTGTTAGGGTCTCTATACATATCAACATTAGTTGTTATCGTTTCTTTAATTAGCTTAACGTATTCTTTATCTTTCAGCAATGAAGTATTTAATTTCCAAAAAACCCTACCCCTTGGTACCGAATAGAAGTCGACGTCAATGGAGACAAGTGCATAGTCAGTTCTGAAGCCGGCCGAAATACGTGATTTTCTCATCATTGCGTGTATATCTTGAGCGATTAAAAAGAAATCGAGTCTGGCTCGCTGAGATTTACGTTGCTGGTTTGTCCACGTGTAACGCTTTGTTTTTGGATTGTTTACTCTCCAACAATCGATTAGCTCAAATTTTTCCATGAAATTTAGCACTTCCTTCCTTGCACCGACATTATTCTCATGTTTATAATCCAAAGTATCCATTTCAAAGTCTAAGACCAAATTCCAATCCGCACACATAATTATACTTGCATTATCTAACTCGTCAACTCGTTTCCAAACTTCCTTATAAAATGCTGGATTGTCTCTATTCGGTCCGTAAATGTTAACAAGTATTAATCTATTGCCACATATTGTTATATCTAAAATAATTAAATTCCCCGTTTCGTCCTTTTCAACTCTGTGAACCTTGTACTCAAAGTTGTCTCTGATAAGTACAGCTACCCCCACGTGCCTGTGTCGACGGCGAGTTAACAAATATTTCTCGATTAAAAATCTCAGTTAGAGTACTTTGCACGTCTGCATGGAAGTGAACGTCTTGGAAACAGATCACTGACGCATTTTGACTTTGCACCCAATTCAAAACGTCTGTCCTTTTTAGTGTGGAGCCTAGTCCTCTTACATTCATACTACAGATTGAAAATTGACTCATTTATTCGGTCACTCTAAAGCTTTTCCTGCATATAGATTACCTTGCATATGAGATGATTCAGTTGGTTGCTATGCAAATGTGCATGGGAGGGATGTAGAAACTAGGCATATAGACCGAAACTAAATAAACGGGAAGTTTGGTTTTAGCTGTCCACCGAGCGAGATCGTTGAGCCCGGGGGGCAAAACTAAAGAGTGGATTTTACTTTTGGGATGGGGCCAACAATTGAGAAGATGCTCACTATAGCAACAGTTTTAAAGCTGCCGGATCTGAAGGGTCAATATGGATATGAGGTATCAAATATAGATCTGAGGGGTCACTCTGGATCTAAGGTGTCAAATCTGGATCTGAGGGGCCAAATATGCCACAAATAAAGTCACAGTCAAGTCAATTGTTAAGGTCAAGGTCATTGTAGTGGGCCGAAGACATAATCCGGATTTTACATTTTACGTCATTCTCATCCTACGGGTGAGGCAATCTCGTTTCGATATCAACTTAACAGGGTCTCGAGCTGCAATGTTGAGAACAACTTCAGTCTAAGAAGGGCACATTGAGAAAAATTGTACATTTCTGCTTCCTGCGATTGACAGAAGAAATGCAAAATAGGGGTCATTGACCTACTAAAGCTTGCGCAGATAGCTCCCGGATATAGCGCAAACTATTGACCGGAGAGGGGGGTGGGGGACAGAAACGTTCCCTCCATATCGCATTTCGACAGGCCTCAAACATCACTATAACTAGTAATATTATTTATTTTGCTTTGTATTAAATAATGGATGAACGTTTGTTTCCCAATAGTTAACCGCCAGATATGGACAAAAAACGTGCTGTTTTATATCCTTCAATCTTAGTTTATCATGCATGTTGAGCTATAGAGAATTGGAAAGAGGCAATAACTAAGGAACGTCCTTGGATAAAACGACTAAGAAATTAACAACAAACACCATAATGTGTCAGTATCTTAGTAATATAAACTCCAAGCTACTCTTTCCCCGCTTCTACCACAAGGAGCTAAAATACATGGACGGCAGAAAGTGTAATTTAACCAAAGCAAACTATTACAAGTGAAAGGATATAAGCAACGTGCCCCCATCCCCAATATATTATCATATCCGCCGTCTATGCAATAACGTTAGCCCTGTCACGCAATCGGCTTGGGAGCTCACTACCATTTTCAAGCACCTTGTTGACATGGCGACACGTGCACGCATGCACATGCGCAAACAGTAAGGCATTACATCACCGTGCTGTGGACTACCTGCCCGTCTTGGAAACTATGGCACGCCAAAGCATGACAACAAACATGTACCCGTTGCACAGCCACAGACGGGGTTTCGCTTTGGTTTCCAACTTTCAGTGTAGTTTCACGCAAACATTTTAGTTATGAGAACATCATAGGTATCACAGTCGTGGCATGTGGGTGAAGTGGTTGGGCTGGGCATGTTACGGTCATGCAGATGCAATTGCTCATATTGACAGAAACACGATATATATATTACTAGGCGTTCACTAAAGGAGACAACCAACAATTTCACACAAACATAGCATAAGTAGATGCATGCACTAAAGATAAATACATATGATTGCTTTTTACCGATGGTTCCTATCTATGCATCGAGTTAGTATCTCATTCGTACGAGATGATATCATGTCGCGCAAACGAGATACTATGTCGTGCGAACGAGATTCTATGTCGTACGAACAAGATACTATGTCGTGCGAACGAGATTCTATGTCGTGCGAACGAGATACTATGTCGTGCGAACGAGATACTATGTCGTGCGGACGAGATACTAAGTCGTGCGAACGAGATAAAAAATAATTCTGAATGTCTCTAGCGGGGCTCCGTAGCTAGCGACCTTCGTGGCATTAATGGGAGTCTCCAGAGTAAGAATTGGTTAAGTTATCACGTTTTTTTGTATTTTACGTTTGTATGCATTCGATCTTGCTCAAATAAATGATATTGAATTGAATTGAATTGAATCATATTCTAAGGTTATTACAACGATATGATTTATTTAGATATGAAAGATGACCGCCAAGTTAAGGATAACCATGACGTTTGTCAAGTCATTTCAAGCACATCGACTTCATTGTCCAATGTTAAGTCAAGTCAACGTGTATAACAAAAATCGCAGTAACAAAACAGAACTGAAAATATAACACACACTGTCATGGTAAAGGAGACTTTAGTAATGACTTTAGTAAAGACTTTAGACAAGTAAGGGCATCCTGGGCCGCTATCGTCAGGGCCACCTGTAGTTTGGATCTAAATCTCAAACTATCCAAGGGCAAGAAAAGCAAACCAATTTGAGAATGAGGAGAAACAAAAAGACATAAATGAACTAAAAACATAAAGCCTGACCACTCACCTCACCAAGCGACACTTCGCCCAAGACTGTCCTCTGCTTGGTTAACGTTACGGGACAGCAGACAACGCCTTGATTCTATCGATTCGACCAGAGATGGTCTTATTACTCAGTCGCACTGGAGAACGACTCCAAAATGGCTTATAGTGGTCAAACGCCATCCAGTTGTTGGTCGAGGAAGGCACGAGAATAAACCGCATGGGACGGTGACGCGCCTTCTATAGCAACACAAAGTCCATTGAAGAGCAGTGATCCTCCTCGGTGATAAGGCCGATCTCATCATTTCAAATTTTAGTTTCCTTTTCGTATGATTTTTTCATATAGACAATTCAAGACACTACTTG
Organism: Arenicola marina; assembly: GCA_964019135.1. Taxonomy (NCBI): domain Eukaryota; kingdom Metazoa; phylum Annelida; class Polychaeta; family Arenicolidae; genus Arenicola; species Arenicola marina. The sequence continues at coordinate 476,250 of OZ025265.1, read as the reverse complement.
TACTACTAGCGATGTCGGCGACCTCGTATAAGTGGACAAAAGTAAGTAGTTAATGGATCCTAACGACACCTGACGAAGCCGTGTACGCCTGTGAGGCCAAAACGTCCGACGGCCCAAAACGGGTCAGGATCATGACTTTCAGACATATAACATAATGCACAGTTAGACGCCGATTTCTATCCACGCACAACACGATCATCAAAGAATAAATATGTCCCCATATTTATTTAAAACCCTCATAATCTCGCCATAAATATTGTTTTAATGGGTAGATCTAGGTCCCGAGGGTCCCATAACGAGCAAAGAGGCCAAGGCTGTAAAGTACTGCTCCCATACTGAAGCTCACACGTTCGCCCCGCCTACCCTCCCAGCTTCTCATGAAACCTCAATGTTATTCGTATATCGCTAACTAAGACATACAAAGCGAGCATATTGCGGCTCCATATCGGCAGATTGTGTAGGATCACTACGTCAAATGTAACTGTTAGTTTGTTCTTAGTTATGTAGGACGTTTGGGGCAGTCGGACGTTTTGGGCCCCAACATACGCCCAACAACAAGTGGCATTCACCCACTCCACCAAGGGCGTCACGGAACCATATCGTAGTCACAAAGGCAAAAGCCATGGACGTGTCCAGGGGGCGGGCGGGCACAGGGGCATCCACGGACCCCCCCCCCCCTCCTTTTTGAGGAAGAAGGCTATCTGAGGCGTGGACAACCCCCGTGGTCACATGTTTCAATGGATACCCCCTCTTTCTTAAATTCCTGGATCCGCCTGGGCGAACAAATAAAGTTTCCATGAAGTTGTCCCTCTAAAGAACAAACCCTGGGCACAAACATCGCCCTGATACGGTTCAAGACTCAAATTATTGTCCCTTCAGCTCATGACAGTGTTCACTATCCTGCTGAGTTTAATTGTTCGCGCTTTTATTTCTAAAATGTAGGAAAGAGTGAAACAATTTGTGTTACTAGGTCGTCCGCGCGATAAACTACTCCGCGCAGTTTTTTGTTAAAAGTTTTGTTCTATAGTCTCAACGAGATATAAATCATATGCATCATAAATTTGCGATACTTTTAGTCTTGATTCTGAAATGGAAAAAATATGGCGCATGTCAGTACGCTACTTTAAGCAGACGATATAGTTAAGATTCATGGCGGTTCATTGTCTGGGCGAGGAGCAGAAAGATGCCACTCACCACTCAAGATATTCTTTGAACAGTGAAATATGCTAGTGCCTAAGTAAATGTGATGCTGATATTATGAACACTGCAGAGAGCTATGACGGAAAACAGTACGCATTAACTATAGTCGGCGCGTTTAATATCTGCCGCCTCGCTTTCGTAAATATTTTTGTCCGTGCACCATTTGCAGCCACGATTTATGTATTTATTTGCTCCATTACACGAGACCCTTGTGATTGTAACTTACTTGAAAGTGTATCTTCTTTAATAACAGCATAACACGATAGTCTCTAGCATAAAGTATAGCAGACGAAAGTGTGTTGACAGCCGCCTTTTTATGACGTCGTAAGGTGAAGGTCATATTTCTGCATTTTCATTGGTTAAAAGAAGTAAGCCCACGGAAGAGTCTAATATCAGGCACTAGGAAAGAGGACAGAGCATTATGTGCCCATGCAAAGTGTCTATACTAACAGTTATTTTAGCATCTCAAAGCAAAGCAATGCAAAAGGAATGAGTTTGTAGCTTCAAAGTTCATATATATGAGAGGAACTATAAACACATATAAGCTTGATTCAAGTTACGGCTTGACATTGACACAACCTAACCCCCCTGCCCAAAATACCAGCAGTACTATCGCCCACAGCTTTTACAGATGACAAGGTAAACAGAGCGACGGCCATAGCGAAACTTGGCTGCTTCGTTTGCGTGAAACTCATAATGTTGGCATAATGTGAATGCTTTTGACCACAGGATTGTGAGTATGCCAAATTATGTTGGGTCTTTGGTTCAAGTTGACAAATATAAACTGATTTTAGGCTTGTCAATGAAACATTTCGTGTCAAATTAGAAAACGAGGCGGCAAATAGTTTCCGTGCCGACTATAAGGCTTAATTCACTGGGTCACGGAATCTCCATGTTAATCTGATGGGGTTGGATGAGGACTTGCCATGCCATGAGTTCACAGCTGACAGCTTAGTTTAGTTTGTTTCGTTCTAGGTTTGCCCAACGGTTGATTCAGGAGCTGACGGTTATTGTTGTTCCTGGTGGGGGGGGGGGGGGGGGTATTTAATACATTGCGGGGTTTGAGGGGTTCCGCGGTAAAGACCCCCCCCCCTTTCATCTCTAAAATCCGCTCGGTAGGGGCGTTTTATCCGTTAACCCGCTCTGTCGCACATTTTCAGAGGGCCCACCCCCCACTCCCCGGTCGCAAGTTTTAAAATACCCGTGCTATCTCGTTCATCATTAAGATGTCCGCCCTCTCAGCATCAAGGAATCCGCGGAACCCCCCACACCCCTCCAGATTTGTATAACAGTGCCCCCCCCCCTCCCCCGGGTGTTGTTATGGCAAGCTCGTATTTCGACTTGAACTACCATCTTCTGGAGATTTACAGGAACAGACAGAAACGCCATTCAGAACGCTTTGCCGCTTTGGGAATTATTAACTGGAAAGGTCCTTTCTGGTCTCGGACTCACTAAGACCTATAACACAGTGGACATAAACAGTTTATTTGACAAAACCCATCAATAAACCACGTCATAAGTCACATAATAACGTACATGACATTGGCGAATCCAGGATTTTACGAGAAGGGGGGGGGGGGGCACCATTTCTTTAAGTACTATCCAGGAGCGGATCCAGTGCGAAGCTTGCGAGGTGTGCTGGTGAGGGTGTGTAGAAAGGATAGTGACTGAGCCCCCCTTTGCCCCCTGCTTCAGAAAGAGGGGTTCGATCGGGGTAGCGTGAGGTGATGGTTCATCCCATCCGGTGTCAGGACTGTGATCGGGGTCAGTAGCCAATGAGAAGGCTGATAACATGTGGACTTGAATTGATGTCAGTAGCTAATCACAAGGCTGATAACATGCAATGTCAGGACTTGGATCAGGGGTCAGTAGCCAATCACAAGGCCTGTAACATGCGGTGTCAAGACTTGGATTCGGGCCAGTAGCCAATGACAAGGCCTGTAACATGCAGTGTCAGGACTTGGATTCGGGCCAGTAGCCAATGACAAGGCCTGTAACAAGGCAGAGCGTGATGATGATGCCGGCCATGGAGAGGCCGAAGGAACACAAGGCGTGCTTCTTGGCCGCCAGGTAGCGCTCGCGCTGGTACAGCTGGCTCCCTTTCACTGGAAATAGAAACAAAACATAAATTATGAGTGAAGGATATAATAATTTACACTGAAAGATAATTGACCCAGTTAGATGCTAATCATACGCATGTCGCCCCTTTGCAAACCCATGGACGTGAATGGTGTCTGGTGGAAGTGTCTAACATGTGCCCATTGGGATAATGGGGATTAAAGGGCGCATGTTTACGTCATTCGATTATTGCCTTAGAAAACAAATGCACTGATGCCAGATATATTGTACGTCACTGCGCTCCCATGTCGCACCAACTTTTAACAGTTAAAAAATACGCACATGGATATTGCGGTTAATTATAATTTTATAATTATAATTACTCCTGTAGCCCCAAAGAGCAACATGTGGGGTGAGCAGGAGGGGGGGGGGGGGCAACTGACCTGCCAGGATCACGGCGATGACGCCACAGAGTGGGTTACAGCAGAACGTGACGACACACGCCAAGGGCAGATAGTCACCGACATGCGGCGGGGCTGGCGTCAGCACGTGGCTCCCCCTAGCGACGAACGGCCCGACTACGGGTGACATTATAACCGCAGCTCCCTCATCGTCGTCAACGAACTTCGCCGAGAGAGGGCGCTTTTCCGGATCGCTGTTGGAAACATTGTCCAGGATACTATCTTTGGGGGATGTCGGGTCAGGTGGCTTCAGCAAACGAGGGTACATCTTCCCGGACTTCCTGCAGGCGATCAACAATGAATCCTGCGGCAGGAGTTTGTGGCGCCTGACGGGATCCGGATTGACCTTCACAACAAGATCTTGCGGATCAGGATTCCCGTGAACGCCGGATGAACCTCCCAGAAGTGGAACATCAGCGCTAAAATCGTTGGATCCAGATTGGTCTTTGGAAAGTGGCAAATAGCATTTAACATTTTCTGTGGAGCAGTCGGGATCTGAGGATCCAGATCCTGGACGCTGAGTCAGGTTATGGCACACGATGCCTTCATGCAGCACCGGAAGTATGTGACACTTTCCTGAAGACGATACGTCATCGGTCCTGGTTGAATTCTTATTGTCCGCTGTGACGTCAGCCGCTGATTCCCGTGTCGCTTCCTTCCGGATCGATTCCTGGGTTGTGACGGTAGCTGGTCCAGTGCCGGTCGCCAAGTCCGACTCAAACGTGAAATACGCGGGAGGCGATCGCTGTGATTCCTTGGGATCCGAGGACCCGCCAAAGTCCTGAGGGTGGACCGCCAAGCTTACAGCCATAGGATCCGGAATGGAATATCCGATATTCTTCGCGGTGGATGGTAACTCAGAAGGTTTTTCGGCCGCTTTCTTTTTAGAATAGGAGTGGACTTGTGGAAGGCTCGGCAAGCGGGTTAATGGACAGGTTTTCACTGGGGTTTCGCTTTCGAAAAGAATATAGTTTCCCCATTCGTGTTGTTCCCACGTGACGTCACCAATATCAGTTGTGACGTCACCAATATCACTTGGAACGTTACTGGAATTACTTGCGGCGTCAGTGTTGACGTCACCGCCATCTGTTGTGACATCTGCAAGATCATTTGTGACGCTACCAAGATCACTTGTGACGTCATCAATCACAACTTCGACGCTACCGGAACCCTGTATGACGTCACCGGCATCCTGTATGACGTCACCAAGGTCGTTTGTGACGTCACCGGAGTCATCAGTGGCTTCATCGCATCCTTCTGCCGTGCTGGAATTTGCATTGGATCGCGCCCGGCCACTGTGAGCTGCTTCTGGAATGCCCGGATCACCTTCGTCCACGCTGCCCCTCATCGTCACACCAACCAACGGAGACTCTGGCGCGGGGTATAACCTCACCACTTTGATCCACCAATATGCATATGTATAGCCCCGCAATGCGTCTTCGGGTATTTAACTCCTTGCTGTTGTCGGCACTTGAAGATCACATCTGTAACGAGATCAATACACAATTGACATGAAGATGAAAATGATCACAAAGTTGATGCATGCTCGCGTATTTATGACATTGCTTTCAACATATTTTTTAAATATAATCTCTTCTTGTTTAAGATTTCGATTGCTTATCAATACTTTCTACCAATGCAATGCCGATGAACATATTTGGTTGGGAAGGCTCTGGACAACAACCCCATTGTGCAAACTGGCCAGCGTTGACTAGAAGGGTACCAGAGGCATCTTTCGACCCGACGACACGGCGAATTTTAAAATCGACAACGCGACATTGGGACTGCCTTAAAATCGATAACGCCATATTGGGCTGCTTCAAAATCTACATGCGACTTCAAGACGTAGCGAGAAGTGACATGGGTAGAGAGACAACTCCGAAACCCTTTTCTACACGATTTCCCCCCTCCCCCCCCCCCCCCCCCCCCCCCCCCCCCCCGCAGCCCCCCACCTTCTCGATCCCCGGCCTGTACATGTACGCCAGGCGTCATGCGTGTGTGGCCGAGGGAACCAGCGACTCGCCCGTATGCTGAGTCACACATGATCTCACACAAGCTCCCTTTCGCTAGGCGGCGCTACGCAAGCTCCGCTATTAACGCTGCTGTGGCCGGGGGAAAATTTCAAGATTCTTGAAAATCGGCCAATTCATCTGTAATTTCTTGCAATATGATAATTTTCAAAAATTAAACATAACATTAACGAGCCATGCGTATTTAATACATCAAAAAATGTACCCTTTCGAAAAAGTTATGATTGTGACTGAACTCTTTCCTTTTATCAACTGATATCGTGTGTTATTTGGTTTAGGGTGAGTCTTCGGCACCAGTTTGAAGAAATGCGCGGCGCATTTTTCCTATCAATTGGCGCAGCGCCGCCCTGGCAAGCGAGTGTGAAAATGCATCGAGGAAGTCAGCGGCAACAGGGATATAATGGAGCCCTAGCGGAGTGAGTCGAAGGCAGAGAGTGGGTCTCGCAGGGCTCAGTCTCCTAATTTACATGCCATTTACACATAATAGTGAAAAGACACCGATTGAACTTCGTCCCAGTGAGACCGCAATGCGGATATCACGTGGTCGGGGTGACCGGGGACAGAGGGTGTCGGGGTGACCGGGGACAGAGGGTGTCGGGGTGACCGGGGACAGAGGGTGTCGGGGTGACCGGGAACAGAGGATGTCGGGGTTCAACTCAAGTCAGTGGCGGAATTTACGAAAGGGGGAGGGGGGGGGCATCATCCAGGCTACTATGCGTGGATTCAGTGAAAAAGTTGCGACCGGCGGGGGGGGGGGGGGGGGGGGGCGGGGGGCTGGTGATGTTGTTCGGAAGGAATAGTGACTGTGCCCCCTTTTTCCAAGCCAGGGGGTCCATGTGCCTCCTGTACACCCCATCCCCCCTACCGCTTCCGCCCCTGTCGAGGGTAATTCAGCGCTGATATTGTGTGGGCAATTACATGTGTACAACTTGCAAGGCCCCCCCCCCACCCCCCCACCCCCAATCCCCAATCTCAACAGTCAGAAACGAGCTTACAGTTTTTGTATTGATGTTGTGACAAAGAATAAATCAATGTTTTTTACTCAAACATTTACAAAGTCAACAAACAAGGTTTTTTTGGTTGTGAAACACATGGCTGACCGTTTTAGTTGTGCCTATGATATTAGTCCGATATTATATACAAGACAACCGACAAGACATTAACAACCTTATGAATCACAAGTTTCGAGGCAAACGTTTTCCATATGTACACTCAGGGGCGGATCAAGGGGGGGGGATCCAGAAGGTGGGGCGGATCCAGGGGGGGGGGGGACCCGGGGGGGGGGAGGGGGGCGGCATATGAAAACCAAACAGCTAGGCCATTGCTCGAAACCGGCTCCCATTTTATCCAGCATATCTAACCCTAAATTATACATGGGACTAACAATGGTAGAATGTAATCTATATATCTACCTCATATATATGTAAGTTATCTGAAAGCACCCTCAACCAACACCGACTGATGGTTTACTGATACCGGTAGTTGATTTCCCCGGCATAATGTCCTACTCCTGCCCCGCCATTGTCAGTGATATTCAAGGGCACTGCTTTATCCGTTGCCCTGTTTACGACATGGCCGTGCGACAGTGAACACAGCGGCGTGGGGAGTACTGACTGACCGCCGTAGAGACACAAGGCCCATACATGTACTTACCTTCTCGTCCCAACCGTCACCGCTTTGAGGACACACTTCACCGTTCCTGGTCGACTGACATCCCATCAGGTGAACGTTGTTGTAGATAAGGGAGTGCGAGACGCAAAGCGTTGCTGACATTGTGAACTGAAAGCTCTGGAAACTGAACTTTCGGGTGATGTCGCGATATAAGCGTCCGTCAGTTTGTGTCAGGGTAGCTGTGAACGGGGTGTGTGGTGTGGGTGTGAGGGTAGCTGTGAACGGGGTGGGTGGTGTGGGTGTCAGGTGGCTGTGAGCGGGGTGGGTGGTGTGGGTGGGTTACTGCAGCGGCAATCACTTGGTGAGTCAACAAAGTGTGTGGGTGGAGGTTCAGATGGGTGGTGACGGGTTAGCGATGTGAGGGGCTCCAAATGGGGAATTTAAATTTGGTTAGTTATTTTGGCCTTTGTCGTTTAACAATGTACAACTCTTGGCTGTATATTTATACACTTCAAGGCCAATAACCCCCGGCCCCGACCCCGCCCCGACCCACCCCGGCCCCGGCCCCACCCCGACCCAACCTGCCCCCTCCCCGACCCATTCAAACCATGCTACGCAGACCCACCGCGCGACAGATCCGAGGCTCCTTAACAGATATCGTGCTAACATTTACAACAACAGCGGTCTGGAAGGGGTAAATGGCGACACGCGGCACATTTTTGAAATATCCACATTCGACATTGACCCCCATTTTCCGGCACCGAGGTTCTGAAAAGGCGACATCGACACAGATTTTTCGAAAATCGACACTGGACTCTGGAGCCCCCCTTCCAGACCCCTAACAACGCTGTATTTTGCCCGTCGCCCGTATACTCGCGTTTATATATAGCAGTATAGTTTGTTATCAATCACATAATACTGCCCACGCTGGAGGTGCTATTGTTAACGTGACGAGTACGGTGGATCAAGGTGGGAAGGGAGCGCAGAGAGCGGTGTGAAGATCCTCAGAGGGAGTGCTAAGAACGATGGGAAGAGCCTCGGAGGGAGTGCTGAGAACGATGGGAAGAGCCTCGGAGGGAGTGCAGAGAGCGGTGTGAAGAGTCTCGGAGAGAGTGCGGAGAGTGGTGTGAAGATCGTCGGAGGGAGTGCAGAGTGGTGTGAAGATCCTCGGAGGGAGTGCGGAGAGTTGTGGGAAGAGCATAGGAGAGAGCGCAGAGAGAGCGGGAAGAGCTTCGGAGGGAGTGTGGAGAGTGGTGTGAAGAGCCTCGGAGGGAGTGTAGAGAATGGTGTGAAATGCCTCAGAGGGAGTGTGGAGAGTGGTGTGAAGAGCCTCGGAGGGAGTGTAGAGAATGGTGTGAAATGCCTCAGAGGGAGTGTGGAGAGTGGTGTGAAGAGCCTCGGAGGGAGTGTGGAGTGTGGTGTGAAGAGCCTCGGAGGGAGTGTAGAGATTGGTGTGAAGAGCCTCAGAGGGAGTGCGAAGAGTCATGTGAAGAGCCTCAGAGGCAGCGTGGAGAGTGGTCTGAGATATGTCACAAACTGAATAGAGGTGAAAGTGCGTATAAAATGCACTACATTTTAGCATCTTAATGTGCGTTATTATGATTACATTAAATATTGAACTTTATATGTGTGATGAATGACACCTTCCACGTCAAGTTGTCATAGTGGAACTGGTGCGGGTGAAGGATAATTTACATATCTATTATGAGGTGGATATGGAGTGTATACCTTATTCGTTATCCGAGGGACGATAGATACCCCCCCCCCCCACCCCCCACGCACTTTGGACCGGTGCATATTTCGAGCCAGGTTTTCGTTTGTATTCCATCCATTTTCGAAGCCCCCACGGTGAGCCTCTCACTGTGACGTCACCATATATTGTGACGTAGGCGGAACAACACCAGGATACGTTTTTGGTTCGTCTTTAACCGAGTCATTTTTCCGGCTTCAAACTGCAGAGCGACTGAATGATTTGAGGTTCAGAGTTGTGGACTCTATAGAAGGTGCGTTGGCTGGGTTGGTTGGAGGGCCGAGAGGTGAGGGTGGGGGTGGAGCGGAGTGAGTAGAGGCGGGAGGGAGGGGTTGCATCCAACCGGTGTATGATCGGCGAAAGACGGTTCCGGTTGGCGACACTTATAGCGTTGTGTTGTTGATGCGAGGATGTTTGAGGTTAGCGAGCGCGGTGTTAAATATAAACTCAGACTGGCGTCGAACAAAACTACCACCTAAATAAAAAGTGTTGTATAGAAATAAATATAATCTATACATCTCTAGAAAGGTGTGGAATTCTAGCAGGTCTTGTGCAATATGCACACAGTACAATGTAGCATTGTATATTACGTAACGCGACAGGTGCGTTATACTTGCGTACTATGTCAGAGTAGGAATGACCCGCCTGTAGATAAAACAAGCGTGTAGTAAAATCATAGTGAATAGCCAAAGCGACAGAATATAAACCGGAAATGTATCAGTGTTGGATAAAATCATAGTGCTAACGCATTTTGCGCACAAACGTTCTCATTGCTAATTATTGTTATAAAAACTTACTGTGAAGATTTGTTTGACCCATCAGAAATTGACAAAAGCGGTATGCAGTTAGATATTAGTTAAAGTAATAAATTCTGTAATTTGTTTGGGCTGATTAACAAACTCTTCTCCATGTCAAATTAGTATATTCTTTCTTGAATTTGAATCCTGAAAGCTAGTGGGCTATCCGAAGAGAAGCAAATTTGTTCACCGGAACAGAACTTGGTGGCCGGCTTTACATCCCTGCGCGCCTGTTCGCTGTTCGGTATTCTGTGTGATGTCGACCGCGGCTTGCTAGGACGGCCGCGCGCGATATAAATAAACCCACAGTTTTATGTTTAAATTTTTGTTTTACATACTCAAAAAGATATAAAACATATGCATCATAATTTTGAGATACTCTTAGTCATGATTCTAAAATGTCAAAAATCTAAGATGGCGCATGTAAGTAGGGTGCTTTAACGCAATGTACATCATGGGCAGTCGATAAACATTCGAAAAGTGCAATATCCAATACATTGAACAACATTAGCCAACTTATTATATATCCTATTGCTAAATCCTTCATGGAAAAATGCCCTGCCCCCAGGATACAAATATATATATACTTGTTTTGAACAGTTTTAACTTGATGTCCCCACAATATGAATAAATGGATTTGAAGCTTATTTTGTCGTAACATAATTGTTTCAGAATAGGTAGATTAACCGCTGCAGGTGCAACACCTTTTGGTCTGCAGCTCAGGCCCTGTGAACAACTGATCAAGGAAGATCCGACGACCCCCCCCCCCCTCCCCCACCACCGCCTTCCCCGCACACTCCACTAATCTCTGACAGGGCGATGGTGCCAGCACGCTCTCTATGGATATCACATACAAGTTCCTACTGTCAGTTGCAAGTCTATAAACCGTTAATGACGTCGCCACCATGTGCACATCGACAAAAAACAACGCGCCGCGGACTTCCACAAACCGAGGCCGGGGACCCAGCTTACACCTCCTGACACACGGGTTCAGTAAGCCGGAGTAACTGGCGCAGATACGCAAAATCCGCGGTCCGCGTGAATGTTGCACTTGCTGAAGTGCACAAATCATGTAGATCAAAAAACAGTACCATAAAATAAATCAACGTATACGTGTTGTGTTCATTATTTTATTCTACTTGTCATAAGAGTATTTAAGAGCCTGGACGCCATGTTGGACATCCTCGTGATCCTCCTCTGGGTGGGGAGTAAGGTCCGGGAGGGAAATATACCACGTGACCGGGCTATCGGACCACAATCTCCGCGTTCAGTTATACACTCCACGGAGTCCGGCAACTCGCACAGTACCGGAAGTCACCCACGGTATTAGGCGAACAATGGAAGTGGTAAATTTGCACCCTCAGTAATTAAAATGATACACATCTGAGTAATTTGCTGCATTGCTCGTTATTTTATGTTTTATTCCTGCAAATGATTGCTTTGACAGAATTTATAACCGATTTGACAATTTTTTAAGCATCTTGAAGATGCACCCGGCGACAGCAACGATTCCATTGGAGGTACCAGGCGCCACCTAGCGAATAAAATATTGTTTCTGTCCCTGCTTCTTTTTTTATTTCGCCATTTGGCCTTTGCACATCCCGGCCACTTGGACGTAATCCAACTCAAATTCTGACCATACAGTCAAAGATTCTCGTTTAATAACCATTCTTTACGAGAAAGAATCACTGCGGTCAGCTATTGTCGAGATACTCTTGGCATCTTGAGGCTAACTAGAGATAAGTCCCGGATAAAGTATCTCGGAAGATATTCTGATGGCGCTATGACAAAGTCATAACGGAACCCACCAGGTGTCGGCAAAAATCGCAATCCGCGTTACCGGCCAAACCGCAATAAATTACTATCATAGCACAGAGCATGTACGATGAAAGTACGACCACCGGGAAGGTCGGTTAGACCCGGACATGCCTGATGCAAGCACGACCACCGGGAAGGTAGGTTAGACCCGGACATGCCTGATGCAAGCACGACCACCGGGAAGGTAGGTTAGACCCGGACATGCCTGATGCAAGCACGACCACCGGGATGGTAGGTTAGACCCGGACATGCCTGATGCAAGCACGACCACCGGGATGGTAGGTTAGACCCGGACATGCCTGATGCAAGCACGACCACCGGGATGGTAGGTTAGACCCGGACATGCCTGATGCAAGCACGACCACCGGGATGGTAGGTTAGACCCGGACATGCCTGATGCAAGCACGACCACCGGGAAGGTAGGTTAGACCCGGATAACGAGTTTCTATGTTTGCGATGAACGATTTAGACAGTACACATCATTCCAACTGATAACCCAGCATTAGTTAGACGTCTCCAGTTAGACGTCTCTAGTTAGACGTCTCCAGTTAGACGTCTCTAGTTAGACGTCTCCAGTTAGACGTCTCTAGTTAGACGTCTCTAGTTAGACGTAGAAAACCGCGTTAAGTGACATGTGGGCTGACGCGGGACAACGAAACCTACAACAACAACGGGAGTGACGGGTAGCCGTGGATTGTGACGTCACATGTGACACAAGTGCGTATCGATCACCCCCCTCCAGCTACCGCCCGCCCCACCCCGTCCGTCGAATGCTAAGGACGCAAGTTGAGATTGGCTGGTTCCCAGGGTGCATACGACAACGGAATCAGATGACGGGTTGATGTGTAATGATGAACAATCATTAAGGAGAAAATTATTATGCAAAAACCAAGATGGCCAATTTGTAAATAAATTGAAATTCAGCTTTCAGAGTACCTATGTTATAGCCAGCAGTTGTTATACATTGATATATTCTTGGCATTAAAATGCTGTTTTTGTATCAGAATACGGCATTTGGATGACAGTGGAGTCATATATGATAAAATCAATTGTATGTGCAACTTCCAGTTACTACAATACTCCATTTCGTGGGCCTGTATACATGGAACATGGTCGAGGCGCTGAGATTCCTGGATTCGAACCCACGACCTGTTGGTCTGCAGCTCAGCCTGCATACCATAGAGATGCGCCATAGACACGCGCCATGACCGCTGCCTGGGAGGTTATGATGTTGGCTTTCTGCAGTCAGGTTCTTTTGTATAGAAGGCCGCGTAAAACTGCTGATGCAGCACTTTCAAATGGACATATAATTAGTATTTAGGTCTTTATTGCAGAAGTACAAGCAGACAGCGCGCCCAAAATACAGCGCGGTCAAGGACGGTTGTTTGGTCATAATCCTGAATCGGCCAGCTCTCCGTACGGTGGCGCTACGCAAGCTCCCCTAGCGGAGTGAGTCGAAGGCAGAGAGGTGCTGGATCGTGTGTGGAAAAGCAAAAGCGCGGATCACTGCTCTTAGCCTGTTGAAGCCGTTAGGGGAAGGGAGTGAAGGACTTTGTAAGGGGGGGTGTCCGCCGCATTTGGCTACTGGTCCCGCCACTGTATAACTTCAGACGCCCCAATTCTCTCTGTGCGGTCCACATACAATAATAATCTATCTCAGTTATATATAATAAGCAAAACATATATGAAAAAAACGTGAACAAAAAAAGTGCGCGCGGCTCACTTTAAATTTACTCTCGCTGTAGATTCTTCTGACAAGTCGCATTCCTGGCGCTGGGAACACAAGGAAAAACACCCGACCACGACGGCTGGGTCGGCCCACACAGAGTTACATTGGGCGCATCGAGCACTCAACCAAAACTATGCCGTGTTTGCGGCCGTCACGCGTGGTGCGACACGGCGGTGACACTGGTGCTACCGGGAATCTTGCTATTCCCGTTCCGCCTGGCGAATACTTGGCTTAAAGTGTTCGTGCCACGAATTTGTCTATCTCAAAGTTAACTTGGTTTAGGGAAGATAAACAAATAACAATTTGTTTTAATGGGAGTTTACTTTTTTTTTATTCCATGATAGCACTATAAACGCGTTCGTCAAAGTAGCAAAAGCGAGATCCGCCGGGTTTAATTCTGGGAGCATTGCATTTGAGCGTTATTGGAAAATTCCCCAATGATGTCACAAGATTGACAGGTGAGCTTTGATGCAGTGCGTAGACATCTGTGGTCGAGGGCGTGTATTATTTTTATGGTTGAGTGCATTTCGTTGAGTTCAAGCCAATGAGCAGAAAGAATCTGAGTCTCAAGATAAAAGCACATACGTTTGTATTCCCTTTTGACGTCACTTTCCTCGCTCGCAGAAGTTAAATTGGTAGGTGCGAAAACAAGCGGAAAAAGTATGCCTTTCTACTATTTGGGGCGTCACAGCTCGATAATATAAGGCTGAAACACAGAAGATTAATATGAGCTAAAGTTGTTTTGGCGTGGCACGAACACTTTAAACATGTTTTTATTTTGCAATTAGTAAAGAGGCAATGCCTATAGAAATGAATCCCCCTTGCTTACCAGTAACAAGCAATACGCTAATTGAGCTTAAACATACACATGAATGACATCCAATCAGAGTGAAGGCGTATAACATATACCATATCCTAAATTATACTGGATCAGTGACACACCCGAATGAAACATCTGGATGAAACATCTGGATGAGACATCCGGATGAGACACCTATTTACTTATCTGTCCGTTGTGTTAATTCAGCCATTTTAAACCAATTTTTGTTCCCTTACTTGGCAGACCAAGTTGTGTTTCTTTGGGCTCATTGTGTGTGAAATTGGTAGCTTCGGGGGAATGTCGTAGCAGTCTATAATTGCGTCTATAATTCCTCATCCAGATGTCTCATCTAGATGTCTCATCCAGATATCTCATCCATGTGTCTCATTCAGATGTCTCATCCAGATGTCTCATCCAGATGTCTCATCCAGATATCTCATCCAAGTGTCTCATCTAGATGTCTCATCCAGATATCTCATCCATGTGTCTCATTCAGATGTCTCATCCAGATGTCTCATCCAGATGTCTCATCTAGATGTCTCACCAAGATGTCTCATCTAGATGTCTCATCCAGATATCTCATCCAAGTGTCTCATTCAGATATCTCATCCATGTGTCTCATCCAAGTGTCTCATCCAGATGTCTCATCCAGATGTCTCATCCAGATATCTCATCCAAGTGTCTCATCCAGATGTCTCATCCAGATGACTAATCCAGATGTCTCACCCAGATGTCTAATCCAGATGTCTCATCCAGATGTCTAATCCAGATGTCTCATCCGGATATCTCATCCAGATATCTCATCCAAGTGTCTCATCCAGATATCTCATCCAAGTGTCTCATTCAGATGTCTAATCCAGATGTCTCATCCAGATATCTCATCCATGTGTCTCATCCAGATGTCTCATCCAGATGTCTCATCCATGTGTCTCATCCTGATGTCTCATCCAGATGTCTCATCCAGGTGTCTCATCCAGGTGTCTCATCCAGATGTCTCATCCACATGTCTCATCCAGATGTCTCATCCAGATGTCTCATCCAAGTGTCTCATCCTGATGTCTCATCCAGATGTCTCATCCAGGTGTCTCATCCAGGTGTCTCATCCAGATGTCTCATCCACATGTCTCATCCAGATGTCTCATCCAGATGTCTCATCCAAGTGTCTCATCCTGATGTCTCATCCAGATGTCTCATCCAGGTGTCTCATCCAAGTGTCTCATTCAGATGTCTCATCCAGATGTCTCATCCACATGTCTCATCCAGATGTCTCATCCAGATGTCTCATCCAAGTGTCTCATCCAGATGTCTCATCCAGATGTCTCATCCAATTGTCTCATCCAAGTGTCTCATCCAGATGTCTCATCCACATGTCTCATCCAGATGTCTCATCCAGATGTCTCATCCAAGTGTCTCATCCAGATGTCTCATCCAGATGTCTCATCCAATTGTCTCATCCAATTGTCTCATCCAGATGCCTCAGCCATATGTCTCATCCAGATGTCTCATCCAGATGTATCATCCAGATATCTCATCCAAGTGTCTAATCCAGATGTCTCATCCAGATATCTCATCCATGTGTCTCATCCAGATGTCTCATCCAGATGTCTCATCCAAGTGTCTCATCCTGATGTCTCATCCAGATGTCTCATCCAGGTGTCTCATCCAGGTGTCTCATCCAGATGTCTCATCCACATGTCTCATCCAGATGTCTCATCCAGATGTCTCATCCAAGTGTCTCATCCTGATGTCTCATCCAGATGTCTCATCCAAGTGTCTCATCCAAGTGTCTCATTCAGATGTCTCATCCAGATGTCTCATCCACATGTCTCATCCAGATGTCTCATCCAGATGTCTCATCCAAGTGTCTCATCCAGATGTCTCATCCAGATGTCTCATCCAATTGTCTCATCCAAGTGTCTCATCCAGATGTCTCATCCAGATGTCTCATCCAATTGTCTCATCCAGATGCCTCAGCCATATGTCTCATCCAGATGTCTCATCCAGATGTCTCATCCAAGTGTCTCATCCAGATGTCTCATCTTTATATCTCACCCAGATGACTCATCCAAGTGTCTTATCCATATGTCTCATCCATATGTCTTATTCAAGTGTCTTATCCAGATGTCTCATCCAGATTTCTCATCCAAGTGTCTCATCCTGATGTCTCATTCATATGTCTCATCCAGATATCTCATCCTTATATCTCACTCAGATGTCTCATCTAAGTGTCGCATCCATATGTCTGATCCATATGTATCATTCAAGCGTCTCATCCAGATATCTCATCCAGATGTCTCATCCAGATGTCTCATCCAGGTGTCTCATCCAGGTGTCTCATCTAGATGTCTCATCCATATATCTCATCCATATGTCTCATCTAGATGTTACATCCATACGTCTCATCCAGATGTCTCATTCAAGTGTCTCATCCAGTTGTCTCATCCAGATGTCTTATCCATATATGTCATCCAGTTGTGTTATCCGGGTGTCTCATCTAGATGTCTCATTCATATATCTCATCCAGATATCTCATCCAGATGTCTCATCCAGATGTCTCATCCAGATGTCTGATCCATATATCTCATCCAGATGTCTCATCCAGGTGTCTCATCCAGATATCTCATCCAGGTGTCTCATCCATATATCTCATTCAGATGTCTCACCCATATGTCTCATTCATATGTCTCATCCAAGTGTCTCTTCCAGAAGTCTCATCCAGGTGTCTCATCCACGTGTCTCTCCCAGATGTCTCATCCAGATGTCTCATCCAGATGTCTCATCCAGATGTCTCATCCAGGTGTCTCATCCAGATGTCTCATCCAGATGTCTCATCCAGATGTCTCATCCATATGTTGATGCTTCACTTTTCACCGGGACAAAATCAGTCTCAGGCAGGAAAATTGTATTCGTGGTTTATATAATAATCTACATTACGTGATACACGACTTACTGCAATTAGGCTTTAATGCAAGCATGTTAGTTCATGGTATTAATGAAGAGGACAAGAAGTACAAGGAGGACAAGGACAGGATAGAGTTGCTTCGTGTATTTCTGACACCATCGAGTCTCTAGATATATGTCAACAGACAGATATACCGATTCGCCATGTTTTTGCGCGTTATGGGTCTGATAAAAAGAAAGATGTGCTGGTTATTATCACCTGGTGTAATGGCATTAGACTGCAAATCAATAGGTCCTCGGTTCGAATCCGGTTGGTTGGTTATTCAGGACGTTTTAACCACTTTTGGTCATATCGCGTCAATGGGAGAAGGAAGAGAGAGTGGAGCCATGTCCCCGGGGGTAACCCCCGACTCTTTGCGAAGAAAGACATGGGATCTTTATCCAGCGACCACACAGACATGGCCACAGCGGGGCTCGAACCACCGCCATTAGGCTCTCAGGTGACCATAGCACTCAAGGCGAGCGCTCTAACCCACTGAGCTATCGGGGCGGCCCCGGGGTTCAAATCCAGGACCGGACACCTAATCTGTCTCGTCCATTCAACATTTATTCGTCGTCCTGGGCACTACCACTTGGCCCAGTTCAGCCCGTGTGTGCCCAAAGGCGGCATGAAACATCAATTCTCTTCAGGTTTATTTCGTGAACGAATGCCTGGTTGACCTGTGCACGGCATACATATTCCGTTCAACTTGTTTGTTGCATCAATTTTCACTTCAAATAGATTGGCTTTGAATAATATTTATTCCAAGTAGCATAAATATGCACTGACATGTGAAGCAGGAGTCTATATTACACCTAAACACAAGCCGCTGTGGATGTGCTTGACGTCCAAGGCCATACTGACCCGATTCACGCAGAATGCCACTTCTGGATTGTCACTTCTTGATTGTCACTTTCTTGAATGTCACTTTCTTGAATGTCACTTTCTTGAATGTCACTTTCTTGAATGTCACTTTCTTGAATGGCACTTTCTTGAATGTCACTTTCTTGAATGTCACTTTCTTGAATGTCACTTTCTTGAATGTCGCTTTCTTGATTGTCACTTTCTTGAATGTCACTTTCTTGAATGTCACTTTCTTGAATGTCACTTTCTTGAATGTCATTTTTTTGAATTGTCATTATCTTGAATGTCATTTTCTTGAATGTCACTTTCGTGAATGTCGCTTTCTTGAAAGTGACGCGTTGTGATTCGCTATTTGTGTTACCACAGTTTTACCGCCGTGATGAGGGGCTTCGTCCCTCACTGCGCACGTCCAGAGAAAGAGAGGTGGGAGGGGGGGGGGCGGGGTTTGAGGTGGGTGCTGGCAAAGTAAAAGTGGATCCCGGGGGTGGAGTTAGAGGGGGTTCCGGGATAGTGCGAGGGTGGGGGTGAGAGAGAGGAGACGAGCTTACTTGCGGAATGGAAGGGGGTGAGGAGGTGCCGGGGGTTATGGGTTGGAGGGATCGCGGAGCGTACTTGTTGAGTAGGTGAGGAAGGGGACGAAGGGGTGTGGGGCATGGGGGAGGCGCAGCGTACTTGCGGTTTCTTTGCCCCGCCCTCCCTCTTGCCCCCCCCCGCCCCATGTTCACTAGGCTCGACGTTCGGCCGGCGTGGTCTTTTCTCAGCATCCTGCTGTGTGCAGACCCCCTACCACAACCCGCACCCAACCAACCCTCCGGCGGGGAGCCACCCCTCCTCCCCCGCCCCCCAGGCAGCCAGTCCCCCCTCCAGCCAGTCAGGCGAACACAAGCGAAGCGGTCGTGGCGGTGGCTCGTGGGGCGTGAGTGTGAAGCGAAGAGCTCCGGCAACAGACTGACTTCAGGACAGAGACAGACAGAGAGAAGATAGAGACAGAGAAAGACGGACAGAAAGGGACAGAGATACATAGCTCTTCCCCACTTTCCTTCACACCATAACCTCCACCATCCGGCCCCCCCTCCCGGCCCCCGTCCCCCCCACCAGCCCATACTGCCCTTCCAGTGAATCTCCGGAGTCCGGCGTGCTCCAGGCTGGCTGGTAATGGTGCCAGCTCCAGTGAAGAGGAGGACGCAGTAATCTGGATCACAAGCTCCGGGAGTACAAATGTTTTCCCTGGATCCGACGACGTAGTCAGCGCGGGACGCGGATCCAGACGACGCCGTATGGAGTCCCCTCGGATGTTGTGGGATTGTTGGATAATTCGGAATAAACAAACATGGAATCATGGAGTCTCAGGATAGATACGCCGCGCTGCGGTAAATCCGGATCAGCTTATCTGGATTATCTGGTGTGCTTACTTCTCTCATTCTGGATACACTGCTGTGACTCATCGCCCGGATCCCGACACTCTCATCGGTGTCTGACCGCCAGGGGAAGCGAGGGGTAAACCCTCCCTCTCCCGTTTCGTCCCCGGGCTGGGCTGGGGTGGGGTGGAGGTGGTGGTACGGGTCGTCGTGGGGACGAAACGTCCCGGTGTCCCGGAATCCCAGATCGCCCCAGTATGAAAATGGACGAGGGTCGTGAAGCAGAGAACAGCCCCCCACCCCTGCCGGACGGAGGGGAGAGCTGGGGGGTGGGCAGCTGGGAGACGGAGGGGGAGGCGGCCTCCCTGCTCTCAGGAATAAATGCAGGTAAGATCCTCGTTGTTATAATTAGGCAGGCATCCAGTTAGAACCTGTCGCCGTGTGGCTATATATGAACTGGGATCAAAGTGACTTGTGTACAGCCAGGAATTAACCTGTGATCACCAACAGCACAAGGGATTTCACAGGGAGTGACAAAGTGTGTCACAAGGGGAGCCACAAGGGGAGTCACAAGGGGAGTTACACAGGGAGTCACATAGGGAGCCACATGGGGAGTCACAACAGCCACAAGGGGAGTCACAAGGGGAGCCACAAGGGGAGTCACAAGGGGAGCCATAAGGGGTGTCACAAGGGGAGCCACAAGGGGAGCCACAAGGGGAGTCACAACAGCCACAAGGGGAGCCATAAGGGGTGTCACAAGGGGAGTCACAAGGGGTGTCACAAGGGGAGCCACATGGGCAGCCACAAGGGGAGTCACAAGGGGAGTCACAACAGCCACAAGGAGAGCCATAAGGGGTGTCACAAGGGAAGCCACAAGAGGAGTCACAAGGGGAGTCACAACAGCCACAAGGGGAGCCATAAGGGGTGTCACAAGGAAAGCCACAAGGGGAGTCGCAAGGAGAGACACAAGGAAGTCGCAAGGGGGGTCAGAAGGAGTCACAAGGGGGGCCAACAGGGGAATCACAGAGGAAGTCATATGGGAAGTCAAAATCGGAGTCAAAACCCAGCAAACACACAACGTTCGCACAATGTTGGTCTTGGGTTGTAATCACGTCCTCTCAAAGTTAACATTAGGACAACGTTGTCACAACGTTTGTCGCAAACATTTTACTAATATTTTGTAGCCTAAATTCTATAAAAATAAAACCTTGGCCATTTGTAGTGACTACTAACAATTTGCTGCATGTAGCAGTTTTTATAAATATAGAATGGTGAGAAATCGGGACTGGACGTTTTCATAACGTTGGGACAACGTTACCTGAAAAGTCAGACATCATGGAAACTACATGTAATAGACAGTCATACTACTAATAAATTCATAATATACGATTTTATGGCACAATTTGAGTACTGGACTGGTGTTTGACAACGTTATCTAAAAACGTTCGAGCAACGTAAAAACCATACATTTTCACGTCGTTATAACGTTATCGCAACCAAAAAAAACGACGTTAACTTGTTTGCTGGGATGGGGAGTCACAAGGCAAGTCACAAGGGGAGTCACACGGGAAGTCCGAGGTGGCGTCTGTTGTCAGGGAGACTTACCACACGACCAACACGAGACGTGGTAATCGGATTCAAATCTATTTTTATCTACGTGGCAGCACTGACGACGTCAGTGGTGAACACACTGGGCTAAAAGCGGCAACAAACGCGTCGCATTTTGCGATTGTCACAGTTTTGTTACCAGCGTGCATTGCCGTCGGCAGCGTGCTCCATTTCAACCTGTCACTTGAAATACACAAAAAGGTTCGGTTGCGTCGTCTTCACCTGCTTGACTTGTGACAAATGATGAAACAGACAATATGTTTGTGGAGTGGGGACCTTTGTCGTGGTGTGCAGGCATGCATGTCTCAATGTCTACAATGTGAAAGCGAGATGGATGTGAGATGTTCAGCATGCAGTAAAGCAAGTGCGTCCCCAGCAAACAATCAAAGCTTTGTTACTGGAATAGGTTGCTATCAAATGTAAACGGATGACAACTGCCAACGACGATGGCGTAAACCTTCCTTATTGGGCGATCTTACATCACTTAGAGCAGTTAGAACACTTAGAACACTTAAAACTCTTGGACAACGTGGTCTATCTGTCACTGCATGTACAGACACAACGTGGTCTATCTGTCACTGTATGTACAGACACCACGTTTTATCACTGTATGTACAGGCACAACGTGGTCTATCTGTCACTGCATGTACAGACACAACGTGGTCTATCTGTCACTGTATGTACAGACACCACGTTTTATCACTGTATGTACAGACACAACGTGGTCTATCTGTCACTGTAGACACAACGTGGTCTATCTGTCACTGTATGTACAGACACAACGTGGTCTATCTGTCACTGTAGACACAACGTGGTCTATCTGTCACTGTATGTACAGGCACAACGTGGTCTATCTGTCACTGCATGTACAGGCACAACGTGGTCTATCTGTCACTGCATGTACAGACACAACGTGGTCTATCTGTCACTGTATGTACAGGCACAACGTGGTCTATCTGTCACTGTATGTACAGACACCACGTTTTATCACTGTATGTACAGACACAACGTGGTCTATCTGTCACTGTAGACACAACGTGGTCTATCTGTCACTTTATGTACAGGCACAACGTGGTCTATCTGTCACTGTATGTACAGGCACAACGTGGTTTATCTGTCACTGCATGTACAGACACAACGTGGTCTATCTGTCACTGTATGTACAGGCACAACGTGGTCTATCTGTCACTGCATGTACAGACACAACGTGGTCTATCTGTCACTGAAGACACAACGTGGTCTATCTGTCACTGTATGTACAGGCACAACGTGGTCTATCTGTCACTGTATGTACAGACACAACGTGGTCTATCTGTCACTGCATGTACAGACACAACGTGGTCTATCTGTCACTGTATGTACAGGCACAACGTGGTCTATCTGTCATTGCATGTACAGACACAACGTGATCTATCTGTCACTGTATGTACAGACACCACGTTTTATCACTGTATGTACAGACACAACGTGGTCTATCTGTCACTGCATGTACAGACACAACGTGGTCTATCTGTTACTGTAGACACAACGTGGTCTATCTGTCACTTTATGTACAGGCACAACGTGGTCTATCTGTCACTGTATGTACAGGCACAACGTGGTCTATCTGTTACTGTAGACACAACGTGGTCTATCTGTCACTTTATGTACAGGCACAACGTGGTCTATCTGTCACTGTATGTACAGACACAACGTGGTCTATCTGTCACTGCATGTACAGACACAACGTGGTCTATCTGTCACTGCATGTACAACGTGGTCTATCTGTCACTTTATGTACAGGCACAACGTGGTCTATCTGTCACTGTATGTACGGGCACAACGTGGTCTATCTGTCACTGTATGTACAGGCACAACGTGGTCTATCTGTCACTGTATGTACAGGCACAACGTGGTCTATCTGTCACTGCATGTACAGACACAACGTGGTCTATCTGTCACTGTATGTACAGGCACAACGTGGTCTATCTGTCACTGCATGTACAGACACAACGTGGTCTATCTGTCACTGTAGACACAACGTGGTCTATCTGTAACTGTACACACAACGTGATCTATCTGTCACTGTATGTATAGACACCACGTTTTATCACTGTATGTACAGGTATAGACACCACGTTTTATCACTGTATGTACAGACACAACGTGGTCTATCTGTCACTGCATGTACAGACACAACGTGGTCTATCTGTTACTGTAGACACAACGTGGTCTATCTGTCACTTTATGTACAGGCACAACGTGGTCTATCTGTCACTGTATGTACAGACACAACGTGGTCTATCTGTCACTGCATGTACAGACACAACGTGGTCTATCTGTCACTGCATGTACAGACACAACGTGGTCTATCTGTTACTGTAGACACAACGTGGTCTATCTGTCACTTTATGTACAGGCACAACGTGGTCTATCTGTCACTGTATGTACGGGCACAACGTGGTCTATCTGTCACTGTATGTACAGGCACAACGTGGTCTATCTGTCACTGTATGTACAGGCACAACGTGGTCTATCTGTCACTGCATGTACAGACACAACGTGGTCTATCTGTCACTGTATGTACAGGCACAACGTGGTCTATCTGTCACTGCATGTACAGACACAACGTGGTCTATCTGTCACTGTAGACACAACGTGGTCTATCTGTCACTGTATGTACAGACACAACGTGGTCTATCTGTTACTGTACACACAACGTGGTCTATCTGTCACTGCATGTACAGACACAACGTGGTCTATCTGTCACTGCATGTACAGACACAACGTGGTCTATCTGTCACTGTATGTACAGGCACAACGTGGTCTATCTGTCACTGCATGTACAGACACAACGTGGTCTATCTGTCACTGTATGTACAGACACAACGTGGTCTATCTGTCACTGCATGTACAGACACAACGTGGTCTATCTGTCACTGTATGTACAGACACCACGTTTTATCACTGTATGTACAGACACAACGTGGTCTATCTGTCACTGTATGTACAGACACAACGTGGTCTATCTGTCACTGCATGTACAGGCACAACGTGGTCTATCTGTCACTGCATGTACAGGCACAACGTGGTCTATCTGTCACTGCATGTACAGACATAACGTGGTCTATCTGTCACTGTATGTACAGACACAACGTGGTCTATCTGTCATTGCATGTACAGACACAACGTGGTCTATCTGTAACTGTATGTACAGGCACAACGTGGTCTATCTGTAACTGTATGTACAGGCACAACGTGGTCTATCTGTCACTGTAGACACAACGTGGTCTATCTGTAACTGTATGTACAGGCACAACGTGGTCTATCTGTCATTGCATGTACAGACACAACGTGGTCTATCTGTAACTGTATGTACAGGCACAACGTGGTCTATCTGTAACTGTATGTACAGACACAACGTGGTCTATCTGCAACTGTATGTACAGGCACAACGTGGTCTATCTGTCACTTTATGTACAGGCACAACGTGGTCTATCTGTCACTGTATGTACAGGCACAACGTGGTCTATCTGTCACTGTATGTACAGGCACAACGTGGTCTATCTGTCACTGCATGTACAGACACAACGTGGTCTATCTGTCACTGTAGACACAACGTGGTCTATCTGTAACTGTATGTACAGGCACAACGTGGTCTATCTGTCACTGTATGTACAGACACAACGTGGTCTATCTGTCACTGTAGACACAACGTGGTCTATCTGTCACTGTATGTACAGACACAACGTGGTCTATCTGTAACTGTATGTACAGGCACAACGTGGTCTATCTGTCACTGTATGTACAGACACAACGTGGTCTATCTGTCACTGTATGTACAGGCACAACGTGGTCTATCTGTCACTGTATGTACAGGCACAACGTGGTCTATCTGTCACTGCATGTACAGACACAACGTGGTCTATCTGTCACTGTAGACACAACGTGGTCTATCTGTCACTGTATGTACAGACACAACGTGGTCTATCTGTAACTGTATGTACAGGCACAACGTGGTCTATCTGTCACTGCATGTACAGACACAACGTGGTCTATCTGTCACTGTATGTACAGACACAACGTGGTCTATCTGTCACTTTATGTACAGGCACAACGTGGTCTATCTGTCACTGTATGTACAGGCACAACGTGGTCTATCTGTCACTGCATGTACAGACACAACGTGGTCTATCTGTCACTGTAGACACAACGTGGTCTATCTGTCACTG
This sequence comes from Arenicola marina, assembly GCA_964019135.1. Classification (NCBI taxonomy): domain Eukaryota; kingdom Metazoa; phylum Annelida; class Polychaeta; family Arenicolidae; genus Arenicola; species Arenicola marina. The sequence continues at coordinate 450,994 of OZ025265.1, read as the reverse complement.
TATGTACAGACACAACGTGGTCTATCTGTAACTGTATGTACAGACACAACGTGGTCTATCTGTCACTGTACACACAACGTGGTCTATCTGTCACTGTATGTACAGACACAACGTGGTCTATCTGTCACTTTATGTACAGGCACAACGTGGTCTATCTGTCACTGTATGTACAGGCACAACGTGGTCTATCTGTCACTGTATGTACAGGCACAACGTGGTCTATCTGTAACTGTATGTACAGGCACAACGTGGTCTATCTGTCACTGTACACACAACGTGGTCTATCTGTCACTGTATGTACAGACACAACGTGGTCTATCTGTCACTTTATGTACAGGCACAACGTGGTCTATCTGTCACTGTATGTACAGGCACAACGTGGTCTATCTGTCACTGCATGTACAGACACAACGTGGTCTATCTGTCACTGTAGACACAACGTGGTCTATCTGTCACTGTATGTACAGACACAACGTGGTCTATCTGTAACTGTATGTACAGGCACAACGTGGTCTATCTGTCACTGTACACACAACGTGGTCTATCTGTCACTGTATGTACAGACACAACGTGGTCTATCTGTCACTTTATGTACAGGCACAACGTGGTCTATCTGTCACTGTATGTACAGGCACAACGTGGTCTATCTGTAACTGTATGTACAGGCACAACGTGGTCTATCTGTCACTGTATGTACAGACACAACGTGGTCTATCTGTCACTGTATGTACAGACACAACGTGGTCTATCTGTCACTGTATGTACAGGCACAACGTGGTCTATCTGTCACTGTATGTACAGGCACAACGTGGTCTATCTGTCACTGTATGTACAGACACAACGTGGTCTATCTGTCACTGTAGACACAACGTGGTCTATCTGTCACTGTACACACAACGTGGTCTATCTGTCACTGTATGTACAGACACAACGTGGTCTATCTGTAACTGTATGTACAGGCACAACGTGGTCTATCTGTCACTGTATGTACAGGCACAACGTGGTCTATCTGTCACTGTATGTACAGGCACAACGTGGTCTATCTGTCACTGTATGTACAGACACAACGTGGTCTATCTGTCACTGTAGACACAACGTGGTCTATCTGTCACTGTAGACACAACGTGGTCTATCTGTCACTGTATGTACAGACACAACGTGGTCTATCTGTCACTGTACACACAACGTGGTCTATCTGTCACTGCATGTACAGACACAACGTGGTCTATCTGTCACTGTACACACAACGTGGTCTATCTGTCACTGTATGTACAGGCACAACGTGGTCTATCTGTCACTGTATGTACAGACACAACGTGGTCTATCTGTCACTGTACACACAACGTGGTCTATCTGTCACTGTATGTACAGGCACAACGTGGTCTATCTGTCACTGTATGTACAGGCACAACGTGGTCTATCTGTCACTGTATGTACAGGCACAACGTGGTCTATCTGTGACCCAAATATAGCGCATTCGCGCTGTGTTTATCGAAGTAACCTGTAAACATATATGACACAGCCAACATGTTGGACGCACAAAGACAGGCGATGGGCGAATATGTTGCACGATGGGCGAATCTGTTGCACGTGTGGTGACAAACTTTACAAGAAATTCAAAGCAAGAAGGACGAGAGACCTGCCGCTTTTAACATGTGATTCTAGACACGCGTACATCTGTGTGATTAGCCAAATTCGAGCAGAACTATAGCCTCTGGAAGCAGAAACAACGGGATTTGTTAACATGCTGAGGACGCCACCTTTAAAGAAACACTGGATCTTTCTTTAAAGGTGGAAGCACAAGTTGTAATGCAATTAAATTTGGATTGTTACCCCCTCCCCCTCCCCGTTCTTTCGGGACTGTGTACACGCCCCCTCCCCCCTTGCCCTGTTCTAAGTAGACCCCCTCTACCTCTCTCCTCCCTATCCCTGCCCTCGGTTCACTCCTCAGAAGGTGGCCGCCTCCGCTTGCGAGGTGCTTGGAGGTGCTTTCCCGCCATGATGTTGTTCTGAAGGCTCCGCACGTGGCTGGGTCCGTGACCCACTGGCTACGGAATGAGCAGGGAACCCGCCTCCACCAAGCCCACATGGCTGGCGGCGTGAAGCCGCACATAAACAGACTTGTCGGATTTATTGGACAATGGATGCAGCCACGGGAACCAGCTACTGAATCAGCCGCGGGAACCAGCTACTGAATCAGCCACGGGAACCAGCTACTGAATCAGCCACGGGAACCCGCTACTGAATCAGCCACGGGAACCAGCTACTGAATCAGCCGCGGGAACCAGCTACTGAATCAGCCACGGGAACCAGCTACTGAATCAGCCACGGGAACCAGCTACTGAATCAGCCGCGGGAACCAGCTACTGAATCAGCCACGGGAACCAGCTACTGAATCAGCCGCGGGAACCAGCTACTGAATCAGCCACGGGAACCAGCTACTGAATCAGCCACGGGAACCCGCTACTGAATCAGCCACGGGAACCAGCTACTGAATCAGCCGCGGGAACCAGCTACTGAATCAGCCACGGGAACCAGCTACTGAATCAGCCATGGGAACCCGCTACTGAATCAGCCACGGGAACCAGCTACTGAATCAGCCGCGGGAACCAGCTACTGAATCAGCCACGGGAACCAGCTACTGAATCAGCCACGGGAACCCGCTACTGAATCAGCCACGGGAACCAGCTACTGAATCAGCCGCGGGAACCAGCTACTGAATCAGCCACGGGAACCAGCTACTGAATCAGCCACGGGAACCAGCTACTGAATCAGCCGCGGGAACCAGCTACTGAATCAGCCACGGGAACCAGCTACTGAATCAGCCGCGGGAACCAGCTACTGAATCAGCCACGGGAACCAGCTACTGAATCAGCCACGGGAACCCGCTACTGAATCAGCCACGGGAACCAGCTACTGAATCAGCCGCGGGAACCAGCTACTGAATCAGCCACGGGAACCAGCTACTGAATCAGCCATGGGAACCCGCTACTGAATCAGCCACGGGAACCAGCTACTGAATCAGCCGCGGGAACCAGCTACTGAATCAGCCACGGGAACCAGCTACTGAATCAGCCACGGGAACCCGCTACTGAATCAGCCACGGGAACCAGCTACTGAATCAGCCGCGGGAACCAGCTACTGAATCAGCCACGGGAACCAGCTACTGAATCAGCCACGGGAACCCGCTACTGAATCAGCCACGGGAACCAGCTACTGAATCAGCCGCGGGAACCAGCTACTGAATCAGCCACGGGAACCAGCTACTGAATCAGCCACGGGAACCCGCTACTGAATCAGCCACGGGAACCAGCTACTGAATCAGCCGCGGGAACCAGCTACTGAATCAGCCACGGGAACCCGCTACTGAATCAGCCACGGGAACCCGCTACTGAATCAGCCACGGGAACCCGCTACTGAATCAGCCACGGGAACCAGCTACTGAATCAGCCGCGGGAACCAGCTACTGAATCAGCCATGGGAACCAGCTACTGAATCAGCCACGGGAACCCGCTACTGAATCAGCCACGGGAACCAGCTACTGAATCAGCCACGGGAACCAGCTACTGAATCAGCCATGGGAACCAGCTACTGAATCAGCCACGGGAACCCGCTACTGAATCAGCCACGGGAACCAGCTACTGAATCAGCCACGGGAACCAGCTAGGGAAACTAGCTACGGGAACCGGCTAGAGGAACTAGCTAGGGGAATCAGCCATGGGAACCGGTTAAGGGAAACTAGCTACGGGAACTAGCTATGGGAACTAGCTAGGGACCCAGCTACCTGACCCAGCTATCTGACCCAGCTATCTGACACAGGTACGGGAACCAGTGAGGATAGCTGTGGCTTCAGGAGGGTGGGGGGGGGGTGGGGGAGGGGGCGTGGTTGAGGCAAGCTGTAGCTTAAAACGGGTGCGGGGGGGGGGTGGGGTAGGGGTTGAGGCAAGCTGCACTCTGGTAGCTGACACGTGCCGACTTGTTTTCAACCCTAAGCAGTTGCGTTTCTGCCTTTCTCTTCCATTGCCCGAAGCTGAGGCCTGTACAAGGACAACTGACTGTCCCGCCACCTGGTGGAAGGAGGCCACCTGGCGGTGGAAAATCCGGTTGACATGGCGCGATTCTACAACATTTATCGCTATAACCGCTTAAGATGCTGACAGAAATTCACTATTCGGGAATTGTGTTATGGGGGATGGTGTTCTATTCGAGACCATGCCATTCAAGCATTACGTCTTGCACCCAGGAAAGAGGGACATATGATGACGCAAATGGTAATTTAAAAGTTTTATTTTTTGGAGAACTGTAATAAGTATTGACCCATCATTTTAGAAATATAGCAACTGATAAAAAAATCATAATTGTAATTAACATTGTAGCATTAAGCTAGGTTAATTAGAACCCTTTAAGAAGATACAACATGGCCAGTTCTGTTAGTATGGAATTACATGTATGTTAGAAAGCAATTCCTGACACCTTGTCTAATGGCAATCCATTATAAGTGAATATCTGTGTAGTTGAAATTTATGAAATCGGTGATTATGGCAGGAAACAAATAATTGAATGGAATAATATAGAATAATATTCAATGGAATAATATTTGAAAAATATTCAATGGAATAATATTTGAATAATAACATGAAATGGAATAATACCCCCCCACCTACCACCCCGCCCTTTGCTCCAGGTCTCCCCTTTTGTTTGTGTTTGCCCCACCTTTCCCAGGCATCACAACGTCAATAGTACCTTATACCGGGTTGCCTCCTCTAACCATCGGGAAATAGTGGAACTGACCGGCTTTTGAGACCCCAGGCACCGCACGCCACCTGCCGGGCGGAGAATGCGACCACACAACGCTTGGTGTATTCCCGGCCTTCCCGAGATGTTGCGATAGTTGCTGCTCTGGTAGATCGTGGTAATATTTCACAGCAGACATCCCGCCTCGACCCCCCCCCCCCCCGCACACACACGCCCGCCTACTCATCCCCTTCTCCCACCCCCTGGCTCCCACCCCCTGGCTCCCATCCCCTGGCTCCCATCCTCTTGTCTTGGTTACTTTCGTTGGCAGCGTTTGGCTATCGTCCAGGTTTGTATTTTAGTGTTCGCGCGTGGGATACAGGTTTTTTTTCTTGGGTCAAACAATGCATGAAATAGGTGAACATACCAAGGATTGGGGGCAACGAACTTGTGTGTGAGAGAAAGACAGAGAAAGAAAGAGAGAGGATGAGAGAGAGTGAAAAGGAAGAGAGACGGGGGTGCTGTGGGCGTGGGGGGAATAGGCTTGAGAAGCAGCGAGAGAGAGAATCTTGTTGAGGCTAACGTAGGCTCTGGCACATGAACTCCCGCAAATAAATATTTAGCTTGGGTGAGTTGGTAGTGCCTGTGAAGAGACGGCGTGTTTAGACACCACCCTGGGCGTATGCTTGTCATATTTTTTAGCCTTTAACTTCATTCCAGGTTAACACTGGAATAATCAAATGGTTAATTATTGTTAATTGTTTTTATTAAGTTATTTTATTAACGCTGGATGCGTATCTTACATTGAACCCCCCTACACCTTTATTGGCGAATCCAAAATTGCACTAATTTGCATTCACGCATAACGATGCGACGCCCCTCGCGTTAAAAGTGGGAATTCTGTGGATGCCATCATTTGCTGCAAACAAGGAAACACCATGTGCCACATCATTCTAAGTACTTTGAAATTCGTTATATTTTTCCAGCTATTTTCAGTGAATATCCAGGCCCAGTCTTTGCTTTGTACCTGGAGTTCGCGTCACCGCGGGGAGCGGGCCCCGTATGTGTGTAATCCAAATGTGTCGGAATGTCCTATCTGTCCGAATAGGCAACCACACGGTTTGATATTGCAGTCCTACAGCTTCGACAACTGTAGATTCTTATCCTAGACATTGACGTATTTATTGAAGAAAATCACACAATATAGCAATGATCAGAGACAAAACTGTAGCTACAAGGCCATGCCTTAACCCTTATGTAAAGCTCGGGCCCCTTAGCACACACTCAGATGTGAGTGGTGCCTTCTTAGGTTACGTATTGCCCACAGTAAGTGCACGGGCCAAGAACAATTGTGCGACGACACCAGGAATTGCGTCGAAAGTTTAATTCACGTACAATTTACGAGCTTGGTTGCTGGGCATTTAATGGGGAGTAATAAACTGTACATTTGCATCTCAATACGAAACAAATTGGCCCATTGACAGATATGGCATTCGGACACACCTGGAGTCAACATATATACTTAGCTCAAAAAGACTCCTGAAAAAGAACCCTGGTTATGGAAAGATGGTCGGACAAATTATTCTTTGTAATATCCCAGTGTGGTCCTTACAGTCTTGTTTGCCTTCATCAAAGACTATCGTTTGCTCGTGTCCGACGTTGCTTCAAGGCATGTCCCCGACAGCTCGCTAAGTTTATACACTGCTCTTGGGCCTCTTGCTGTAACTGTCAATGCCACATGTTTACCATCTTGATGCAATCATCTCTCGTTCTTCAAATATGCCCGACAGCGTGTGTCCTTATATACTGGTTCGCCCGATAACTTTGAACCATAGTAGTAGAATTGCATTCAGACGTCTGTCTTCATTTTAGGTCTATACTTCGGGGTAATAACAGGACAACTTTTGATAATCATGCCACGCGTTTTGACTGGCGACAATTTGTGAAAGACTGAAAAACCGTTGTCCGCACGTAGAGCTTGCTTCGGACGATATGAGTTGTTTTTATTCCAATTCATGACATCCATTAATGTTCAATGAATGAACACACGTTATTTATACAGCCGATACAAGAGACACGCTGCGAACCTCACGATGACAAAACATTTTTGAAAAGGGTCTCGTTTAAGTCTCACGTCACTCTCATTTCACTCTCGTTTTCAGATATCATAACGTTACATTTCGCTCGTAACGCTAAAAACCTGTATTGGCAGGACCGAGACGAGGTGGAATTTATTATAAATATATTTCAAATATAATGTTGTATAATGTTGGCGGGAAAATAAATTGTTGAAGTTGGCTGCTCCTTTATTATCGCTGTATAATATGGCTTATGTCCGTTGCTCGTGAACGTATGATCAGTCGTCATAGTAGCATGTAAAAATGGGGTTACGAGCTCGTAACTCTTCGTCAAACGAATCTCGTATGTCTTGTGTCAGCGCATTTTATGCAGTAGCTCAACAGGTCGTGGGTTCGCGCCGTGGCTCCTGTATCTGGCGCAAGTTTCATCCAATCCCATTTCATTGTCGAGGGAGATTATCTTGATCCAATTTGGCCTTCATGTGCACAAAAGCGGCCTAAAACATCTACATTTGTCCTGTCTTTCAGCTGACACACGTGGTCTACACAGTCTGGTGGAGGACAAGGAGATAGCTGCGCGCGCAGTCGCATTCGTCGTGAACAGCACGAGAAAGGGAATCGTTCCTCTGTGCTCCGATGTGGCCGCCCTGCTGCGCTCGAAACGAAGGTACGTATCCGCCTCTGTGCTCCGATGTGGCCGCCCTGCTGCGCTTGAAACGAAGGTACGTATCGTGCCTCTGTGCTCCGATGTGGCCGCCCTGCTGCGCGCGAAACGAAGGTACGTATCCGCCTCTGTGCTCCGATGTGGCCGCCCTGCTGCGCTCGAAACGAAGGTACGTATCGTGCCTCTGTGCTCCGATGTGGCCGCCCTGCTGCGCTCGAAACGAAGGTACGTATCCGCCTTTCACTACGGCGCGACAAGTGTTACCCCTCTCTTTTCGTCGACCAAAGAAGCTTCTGTCTCTACAAAAGTGCATGTTGTCTCTACACAAGTGCAGACAGAAGCCTCTTCGGTCGACGAAATGAGAAGGGTAACACTTGGCGCCCAATACCTCACCTGTTCACCCCACCGTCCATGTTTGTGTGCGGGGTCCCCACGTGGCCCAGTTGCTATAGGGCTGCCGGTTATTGTCCAGTGTCTCTGCTGAGACCAGCGCAAGCGGCCGGTGCGTGGTTCGAGCCCCATCAATGCCAATTCCATGCGCGCGAGATATCCCATGTTTTTTCACCGCAAAGAGTAAGGAGTGACTTCCTGAGACATGGTTCCTCTCTGTCTTGACCCTTTCCCATTTTATCTGACGGCTCTTGATTCAACATCAATGAAAAGGGGTCGGGAATTAAGTAAACGAAAATAGACTGGCCCTAGATCTATTTATACAATTTGGAGCTCCCCACCCAACACAAAACGTCATACCTGTGGCCAAGGGCCTCAAAGCGAGAATGCTTAAAATTGTGTTTTGTTGACAAAATGGCATTTTGTTCAGCCTCGGGCGGAAATTGCAACATCGTGACTATATTTAATTCTCAAAGCAAAGACTAGAGATCGATGATTAATTCCTGCCTTGCAGACGCGCCTGGTTCTCGTGCCCAGCTGTATTTGTCGTCTGCTATGCGGAATAATATTTTCTAAGCACATTTCTTTGCGGGGCATTCATGGCGACTGCGGACACCTCGGACGCCCAGAATGGTGGCTGGGGATCATTCGTCTCAAGTAAGGATAAGTGTTTGAACTCCGAGAGCTCTTTGTGGTTGGTGGAGAGTGGGGTGAGGGGGGGGGGGGGGGGTGCGGGGAGGGTGGTCGGTGGACGGGGAGGTGAGGGGGGGGGGGGGGGGGCGTCACACCGCTCGTCGACACTAAATGTGTGCTGAAGGCTCGAACAGTTGGACGACCTCGGCGTCTTAATGACCTTCGCTGATATCCGCAGAGGGCGACGCCATTGTGGCGAAATCTGCCGTTGTGTCGGGACCCTCGAAGAGTCCGTCTTTTGTGTCCCGCCCGGGTGGATGGGTGGGTGGGTAGGTAGGGAGGGGGGGTGGATGCCCTGGCGTTTGCAATGTAAATGTGCACATATGTTGATTTGTGGATTTCGGATGGTGGAAGTTGGGAGTGTTGGTGCGGGGAAGGGGGTGGGGGCTATCGTCGGTACGTATTGTGCGCCGGGAAGGCCATGATTCAATGTCAATGTGAAAGACAAAGTGTATCTTTAGGGCTTGGGCTCAGTTGGGGGTCGTATAGGACAAGATAAGGAGGAGGGGGTAGGGGGGGTGGGATGTTATGTTCATATATGAGTAGTTGGGTCACTAGGTCTGATCCAAGAAAGTTCAGCTGCCTGGTCACCTGCCTGGTCTATTTGCCTCTTCACTTCTTGACGACCTATCTTGTACTTGACGGGGTCTGGGAGGGTGTATGTGTGTGTGTGTGTGTGGGGGGGGGGGGGGGGGGGGGGGGTCCAGTGTCCTGTGTCGTTGTTTCAATAATCTTAGTGTCGACTTTCCGTATCGCTTCATGGCTAAGTTTAGTGTCGTGTTTTTCTAAGATGCATCTGTGTCGATGTCGCTTTTTCAGATCCTCAGTGTCGGAATTTGAGGGCCAGTGTCGAATGTCGATTTTTCTAATATGCCTGTGTCGCGTGTTGCCATTTAGCTCTTCCAGATCCCTATAACATTACCAGCCGGCACTACCATACTGGTGTTATACGCGCCATTCAAGTTTCCTTTAATGTACTGCATATTGCTAGGCATTTCTTATTGTCGTGTGTGCTCTAGCTGCCAGGCCAGCCCAAGCTGCCAGGCCCGCCCAAGCTGCCAGGCCAGCCCAAGCTGCCAGGCCCGCCCAAGCTGCCAGGCCAGCCCAAGCTGCCAGGCCAGCCCAAGCTGCCAGGCCAGCCCAAGCTGCCAGCCCAAGCTGCCAGCCCAAGCTGCCAGCCGAAGCTGCCAGGCCAGCCGAAGCTGCCAGGCCAGCCCAAGCTGCCAGGCCCGCCCAAGCTGCCAGGCCAGCCCAAGCTGCCAGGCCAGCCCAAGCTGCCAGGCCAGCCCAAGCTGCCAGGCCAGCCCAAGCTGCCAGGCCCGCCCAAGCTGCCAGGCCAGCCCAAGCTGCCAGGCCAGCCCAAGCTGCCAGGCCAGCCCAAGCTGCCAGGCCAGCCCAAGCTGCCAGCCCAAGCTGCCAGCCCAAGCTGCCAGCCCAAGCTGCCAGCCCAAGCTGCCAGGCCAGCCCAAGCTGCCAGGCCAGTCCAAGCTGCCAGGCCAGCCCAAGCTGCCAGCCAAGCTGCCAGCCCAAGCTGCCAGGCCAGCCCAAGCTGCCAGCCCAAGCTGCCAGGCCAGCCCAAGCTGCCAGGCCAACCCAAGCTGCCAGGCCAACCCAAGCTGCCAGGCCAGCCCAAGCTGCCAGCCCAAGCTGCCAGGCCAGCCCAAGCTGCCAGGCCAGCCCAAGCTGCCAGGCCAACCCAAGCTGCCGGTGCGCGGTTCGAGCACCACGTGTGCAGATATCGATGTTTGTTCAGCATCAGAAACCCCTGTGTTTCGTCGCCAAGAGTAGGGAGTTACTCTCGAAGACATGGCTCATCTCTACCGTGACCCTGTATGACGTAATAAGTTAAAGCGTCTTTCGTTGTGTGTCGCTTGGTGCCACTCCGAGCGATATGAAACGAGGAACCGCAGCGCCCCTCTTGCGATAAAGATTGCCAATGTTAGAGGCTGAATGTGTCGAAAGCACAAAGTACAGGACACAAATAAACCACCCAATGGGAGAAGGGGAGGGGGGGGGGGGGTGCAGGGACGCATTGCATACTTTTTTCTCTCGAACAAGGCGAAGTACGGAGGGGGTCACTGTTTTTGCATGTGACGGCAAGAGAATGCCTTGTTCCTCATCAAAAACCTCCCTATTATCGCTCACGGGCCTTTTAGATTTGGTGTCATTTCGCGTTAAGCCAGAAGAAGACCCGTATGTTGAGTACACCGACATTAATCCGCCATTGTGAACTAGATTCCGCCTTGCGCACGCCTCTTAATTTCTCTACCGACGACAACAACACCACAAACGTCAAAAAAAAAAATCTGCTGAGCTAAGTCCGGGGACGAAACATCCATGCGATGAACCAAGTGTGTGCGAACGGCAGCCTCCCGTATCCCTCGCCCCTCCCCGTGTTAATGCCCCTCCCCCCCCCCCCCGCACACCCCCTCCTCTCCTCGCGGTTCATTCCTGAAGCACACATACACGGCTTGGAGCATGGCTGAGTAGACCCCCAACTGCTGTTGGTGGTTAGAGACGTTTTGCCCGGATCTCTTTTCCGACACGTGCGTCTGAGCACGTAGGCCACCACCGCGTCTAATATGTATGTACACAACATATATGTATACAATATATGTATATATATATATACCTCTCTCTCTATGTTTAATCATTACCTGGTAGCAACGTCATGATTTTCACATCTTCTTTCACCCAAATTACAAACCACAGTCGCTAAACAAAAGTTCAATTGGTCTCATGTGCCAGACTGATTCTTAATAAAAACATTCAGATCGTTTAATACGATCCGTTTATGAACTGTATTTGTTTCACGAGGTTACCGATGGCGGATACACATAGCAAATTAAATGTATATGAAGCCACCTCAATCTTGCCATTGGCGGCGGTTCATGTGGAGGCACTGTTATACGAATCTGGTGGGGGTAGATGGGGGGGGGGGGGGTCCGCGGGTGCCCCTTGATTCCTGAGGGAGCGGACATTTGTGACAAAAAAGATACACCTATAGAGCGGATAATTAAAAACTTGCGACCCCCGTGGGGGGGGGGGGGCGTCCGAAAATGTGCGTTCATAGATCAGGTTGCCGCACAAAAATACCTCTTCCGAACGGATTTTGGCAGTGAAAAAGGGGGGGGGATTTACCGCGGACCCCCCCCCCCCCCCCCCCGCCTACAGCAATGTATTAAGCCCCCCCCCCTCCCCCCGGCGGCTGATATATGTTCTGTCAATGTTTCACCCTCCAAAACAATTGTCGTTGACAGTTGATAAAAACTTGGAGACTAGGGGCACTACGTCACAGATTTATGTGCACTCGACTGATCTATACTACGTTACACGACACATTGACGCAATCAGTCCCATAGTGTGCCATGGTACATTGAGAACAATCAGTATCATAGTGTGCCATGGTACATTGACACAATCAGTATCATAGTGTGCCATGGTACATTGACACAATCAGTATCATAGTGTGCCATGGTACATTGACACAATCAGTATCATAGTGTTTCTCTACACATTGACACAACCAGTACCATGGTGTAATGTACATTGGCACAATCATTATCATAGTGTGCTATGGTACATTGCCATTTCTCCGCCTTCGACACTAACTCGGCGTTTTTCCCTCCTAATTATATCCGCATTCTCGGCCGCGAGATGGCGCTGTGGCTCGTATTCACATTCATTCGGCGAAATTCACTGCGGAGTAATATCCGCTTGTACGGAGAATGCCGGATGGCGCGGTACAGCTGTATATACTTTTGAACATAGGAAATAGTTCCCCCTCCGACTTGGCCCTGAGGCGCCGTCAAACAGTTCATTAGCATCTCCAGCGGTGGGCGACAAAACGACCCCTAGTGAAGGGAGAATGAAATTAGAGCTGATTTGTGGGGAGATCAAATGTTGACGACGCTTTGGGCGGGGTTCGAATGCCTCGTGAGGGCAAGCGGAGGCATGTCTCGAGGATCTCGATGACCCTCTGCCCCCCCCCCCCACCCCCCCTGTGCAGACTGCTTGGTATGTGCCTCCCAAGGGCGGATCCAGGAATTTGAAAATGGGGGGGGGGTCCAAACTTGCGACCGGGAGGTGGGGGGGGTGGGCTCTTAACCAAATTGCGACCGGGGGGTCCACCAATCCACCGGCATTCTTCCCCCATAGGGGAGTGGGGCCCGGACCCCCTGGACCCCCGCCCCCTGGACCCCCGCCCCCTGGATCCCCGCACCCTGGACCCCCGCACCCTAGACCCCCGCCCCCTGGATCCGCCCCCTGGATCCGCCCTTGCCTGCAGTCAGGATTCCGACATCCGTGAAACCCTCGTAGTCAATGGTAACCTCATCGTCACAGTCTGAACCCTCCAAACTACAATGCGGGATTATCAGAAGGTTTATCGAAATAGCCACCCATTTGCGCAGTCGAATGGATCCGTCACCATAGAGCCACTGGAGGGGAGTGGTGGGGTGGATGGCGGATGGGGCAGGAGAATTGGGATGGCGGGGGGGGGGGGCTAGTACTAGCTAGTGCTAGGTGCACAAGACTGAGTCAAGCTAAGCGACGAGATGACGGTAACTAGGGCGGGGAGCAGAGAGAGAGAGAGAGAGAGTTTGGTTTTGTCCGGAGTGGAGGGACTCGGTTGGGGAGAGGGGGGCGGGGGGGGCGGGGGTGAGGGTGTTTCGTTGCTGTGTTTCTGGCGCTGGGGGTGCGTGTTTACAGCTATTTATAACCACCTCGCTCCAACTTAACACGCTACATTAGTTAGTGTAATTACACCGCCAGGGGACGCCCTCCGGTGGAGAATGTTATCGCCACGGCGTGAGAGTGAAACTTCTCAACAAGATTACTTTGACCCCCAGGGGTCAGAGCGACGGACCGGTGGGGGGCGGGGGGGGGGGTAGGTGTAGGGGAGGGTAAGGGGTGTGTTTGTTGCGGTCGCATGCAGTCCATGATGTGGGGTGGCGACGCTTACAAAGCTATGTTTAATCTCCTGCACCAAACCCACGCGAATGTCGTGCGTACGTCAGCACTTTACAGATTTAATCCCTGGCACGATCCACTTTCCTTTTAAACTATCACACAACAAGGTTCACAGGCCACACGAGTGTCACCCGCTCAACAAGGTTCACAGGCCACACGAGTGTCACCCGCTCAACAAGGTTCACAGGCCACACGAGTGTTAGCCGCTCTCATTAGGGCCCCTGAGGGGGGTGGGGGGGGGAGGGGGGTAGCCATGTTGCATGTCGATATTAAGAAGTCCATGTCGCATGTCGATTTTAAGAAGAGGTCCATGTCGCGTGTCGCGGTCTTGTGTCACATGTCGATTTTAAGGCAGCCCCAATGTCGCGTTGTCGATTTTAAACCTCGCCGTGTCGAAGGGCCTCTGGGGTCCTATCCTTCGTACACTGCACAGGGGCGGATCTAGGGGGGGGGGGGAGGGGTAGGGGAATTTCACTCCCCCCCCCGCCCCTTGGGAACTTGAGCATACACTGTAAAAGTCGGGTTCTCCCCTCCCCGGTCGCAAGTTTTCGGAGAGCGCCCTCCGTTTGCAAATCCCTAGATCCGCCTCTTCTGCACAGCGACATGGAGGTTGCAGGTCGGGTGTTGCAGGTCTCCAGAGTCGCCAACCATTGCTCATGTCATGGGGTGGGGGTGGGGGGGCGCAAGGATATTCGCGGCCATTATTTCCATTACCACAGACTATACAGACACCGAATCCTGCCGTCTCCGCTATGCTGTCGCGGACTCTATATATATAGTGTATGTGGCATCGGATTTGGGGGCACGGATATTGTCCACCCATCCACAGGATTCATGCAACCCCCCCCCCCCCCCGCACACTCCCCTTGACACTCTTCCCTCCACCCCCCACGTCGAATCCCCTTGACGCCCTTCCCTCCACCCCCCACGCCGACTCCCCTTGACGCCCTTCCCTCCACCCCCCACGCCGACTCCCCTTGACGCCCTTCCCCCCACCTGCCCCCCTTACCCACCAGCGATCGGCGCGTCCCAATATTGACCTTCAACTCTTGCGAGAGTTTGTCTTGTGACGTCACGTGTGGAGTGTGCACACGCGGGTCACTAGTTCAGGTGCCGGCGACCGGCGAGATCAGTCGAAGGGGTCAAAGTTATTGGAAATGTTTAGAATAGTATTCTTTTTTTGTGTGTATCTCCTTTAAAGAACTCTTGAATCTGTTGGCTTGGTATTTACAGTGCGACACTAGGACTCCTTGTCTCCAACTGTCATTGCTGTCATGCTCTCCACCTGTCATTGCTGCCATGGTCTCCACCTGTCATTGTTGGCATGGTCTCCTCCTGTCATTGCTGTCATTATTTCCACCTGTCATTGTTGTCATTGTCTCAACCTCTCATTGTACTGTATCTACCTGTCATAAGTCTCCTCCGCGTGTGATGCAAGTCTCCCGGTACAACCATGCTATCCCGCCAGGTAGCGCAGTTCGGACGTAACTACTGAATGGCGAGTTCCGTAAACGGAATGCGAGACCTGCCGGTGAGGGACATAAATGGTGAAGGAGAGGAGGGGGGAGGGTACGAGTGATGGAGAGGGTGAGGGTAAGAGTGGAGCTGAGGAAGAAGTTGAGGTGAGGTGAGGACGAGGTTGAGGTGAGGTTGAGAGTGATGGTGAGGTAGAGGTGAGGTGAGGATGATGGTGATGGTGAGGTTGAGGTGAGGTAAGGATGAGGGTAAGAGTGGAGGTGAGTGGAGGTGAGTGGAGGTGTGGGTGAGGGTGACGCTGAGGTTCGGGTGAAGATGAGGGTGAGGGTGAAGGTGAGTGAAGGTGGGTGGAGCTGATGGTGTGGTGAGGGTGAAGGTGGGTAGTAGAGTTGAAGCGTGCAAGGAGTGTTTTGTGTGACAGGTTTACGGTGAAGAATGTATGAACATTTGGACGTCTGGGCCTTTGGCGGCCGCGGCATACAGAACGTGGTGGAGACTGACACGGTGGGATGGTGGAGCGGGGGATGGGGTGGGGGCGTGTATATATCTGAGATTGAGGTGGGTGTGGCGGAGGGGGGCTGGTGACGAATTTTCGGGGAGGGTGGGAGGAGATGGAGGGGGTGGGAAGCGTGGATATAGATATAAGGCGAGATGTATGGCGGGCGACAAGGAGGGGGGAGGGGTGCACGGGCGACGAGGGCGCGAGTGGGGTCACACAGGGATGTGAGGGTGGGGGTCACGGGCAGAGGAAGAGGGGGAGGGGACTGCATTTCGTCCTCTGTGCTGTGGTTAAAATGGCTTCCTATGCTTTTAACGAACCGACCACACCAGCGTTACTTTAAACCTGTCGGGTTATTTAAAGTACTCGCACACACAGTGTAAGTCCCCCCTCTCATGTTCCACGGCCCCGTCCGCCAGCCAGGACAAAAGTAACCTCACCAAAATAGAACCGGCTCTGAGATGGACCAACGGTATAGAATGTTACAATGCGGCGTCCGCAGATAGATGGTAGGTGCGTATATATTGACAAAGTCGCTGCGACACATGACGAGGTTACCCTGGAGTGAGTGAGAGTCTCACTGTACCACGCACTGTATGTACCACGTACCACTGTACCACGCACCACTGTGCCACGCACCACTGTACCACGCACTGTATGTACCACGTACCACTGTACCACGCACCACTGTATCACGCACCACTGTATCACGCACCGCTGTACCACGCACCACTGTATCACGCACCACTGTATTACGCACCGCTGTACCACGCCCCACTGTACCACGCACCACTGTACCACGCACCACTGTACCACGCACCACTGTACCACGCACCACTGTACCACGCACTGTATGTACCACGTACCACTGTACCACGCACCACTGTATCACGCACCACTGTATCACGCACCGCTGTACCACGCACCACTGTATCACGCACCACTGTATTACGCACCGCTGTACCACGCCCCACTGTACCACGCACCACTGTACCACGCACCACTGTACCACGCACCACTGTACCACGCACCACTGTACCACGCACCACTGTACCACGCACCGCTGTACCACGCACCGCTGTACCACGCTCCACTGTACCACGCACCACTGTACCACGCACCGCTGTACCACGCACCGCTGTACCACGCACCGCTGTACCACGCACCACTGTACCACGCACCACTGTACCACGCACCACTGTACCACGCACCGCTGTACCACGCACCACTGTACCACTGTACCACGCACCACTATACCACGCACCGCTGTAACACGCACCGCTGTACCACGCACCACTGTACCACGCGCCACTGTACCACGCACCGCTGTACCACGCACCACACTACCACGCACCACTGTACCACGCACCACTGTACCACGCACCACTGTACCACGCACCACTGTACAACGCACCACTGTACCACGCACCACTGTACCACGCACCACTGTACCACGCACCGCTGTACCACGCACCACTGTACCACTGTACCACGCACCACTGTACCACGCACCGCTGTAACACGCACCGCTGTACCACGCACCACTGTACCACGCGCCACAGTACCACGCACCGCTGTACCACGCACCGCTGTACCACGCACCGCTGTACCACGCACCGCTGTACCACGCACCACTGTACCACGCACCACTGTACCACGCACCACTGTACCACGCACCACTGTACCACGCACCACTGTACCACGCACCGCTGTACCACGCACCACTGTACCACGCACCACACTACCACGCACCACTGTACCACGCACCACTGTACCACGCACCACTGTACAACGCACCACTGTACCACGCACCACTGTACCACGCACCACTGAACCACGCACCACTGTGCCACTGTACCACGCACCACTGTACCACGCACCGCTATACCACGCGCCACTGTACCACGCACCACTGTACCACGCACCGCTGTACGACGCACCACTGTACCACGCACCACTGCACCACGCACCGCTGTACCACGCAGCACTGTACCACTGTACCACGCCACACTGTACCACGCACCACTGTACCACGCACCGCTGTACCACGCACCACTGTACCACGCACCACTGTACCACGCACCGCTGTACCACGCACCGTTGTACCACGCACCACTGTACCACGCACCACTGTGCCACGCGCCACTGTACCACGCACCGCTGTACCACGCACCGCTGTACCACGCACCGCTGTACCACGCACCGCTGTACCACGCACCACTGTACCACGCACCCCTGTACCACCCACCACTTTACCACGCACCACTGTACCACGCACCACTGTACCACGCACCACTGTACCACGCACCACTGTACCACGCACCACACTACCGCGCACCACTGTACCACGCACCACTGTACCACGCACCACTGTACCACGCACCACTGTACAACGCACCACACTACCGCGCACCACTGTACCACGCACCACTGTACCACGCACCACTGTACCACGCACCACTGTACCACGCACCACTGTACCACGCACCACTGTACCACGCACCACACTACCGCGCACCACTGTACCACGCACCACTGTACCACGCTCCACTGTACCACGCACTGACTGCATGGGTGACCGGCATTGAATACGGCTGAAAAACGATTACAATTGTGTGACACCAACCCGCCACGGTTCAGTGGCACCTTCAGAACTCCCTATTTATCCGTCCATATACCCCGCCATATAAAGTGGTTAAGAGACATTTCTGACATATTTTTGCCGTGAGTAATTGGATTTTGTAAAGTCTACGCCTGAAAAGTGCCCGACGTAGAGTGGGACCTTTTGGTCTCTTTTGTTGTGATAATATTTCAACATTTGACAGTGAAGGTGGTGGTTGCTTACAGTCACGTACTACTGGGACCCAGGGGAAGCATTTGATGCGGTAGTTTTACACGGAAGCGAACAACGCATGGCACCCGAACAATGATGTGGAAAACTACCTTCAACCTGCATTTAAATGACACGCTATACATGGTAAAGAAAGCTAGGAGCTGACCCATTAGAATTGAAGACTCAACATGTGTGTTGCGTTTAGAAGCCTACAAAAGTAGACTTAAAATACAGAGAATGTCGCACTGACGTGGTTCTCATTTTATAAGCACCGCTACAAATCAGCAATTTCGCAGAAAAGCTCACTTAAAATTAATTAGCAAATAACATTTAATGTATTTGAGGTCAATGTCAAATCTGGTTTAATGCCTCATTTTCAGACCTGGAAGAGAAAATATAACGATCTACCCATGTAGGCCAATATAACGATCTACCCATGTAGGCCAATATAACGATCTACCCATGTAGGCCAATATAACGATCTACCCATGTAGGCCACTATAACGATCTACCCATGTAGGCCGTGTATGGTGTGTGAGGTGAAGTCACCACTGGCGAGTAATTGGCTGTTATTCAGTCTATATTACGTCCGCAAAGCGAAGAATGAAGGAAATATATTCTGACGTAACGCAGCTATGTGACATTAGCCCACCCCCCCCCCCCCTCGTAATTATGCTTGCATCCCCTCCCCTCTTTTCCCCTCACGCACCAGCGCGTTTTCACAGGGCCGCCCCGGTGGTCGAGTGTGTAGCGTGTGATGGGTTGTTGTTGGCTGCACTTTTTCACAATGTTCGTATCTTCGTCTATTAAAGCTGCGGTATATGGTCCCCAGTTTCACTGTATTGTCATGGAGCTCGGTCTGTTAAGGGACCTAAAAATGCAAGAACAGATCAGAATGCCAAAGTTTATTGCAACTATAAACATTATGGCAAACCTAAAACAGTCACAATATGGCGGGGGAGAAGACAAGCCCCATAAATGGCGTGTTAATGGGCATATTTGGGGTTAACCCTGAAGGGCATTGTGACATAATAGCATACCGATGTTTATGCCGCACAAAGTAAGGCCAGAGACAGCCATTGCTCTGCTCAATGGCTGGAGCGCCCGCAAATTGATGACCTAGAATCTTAATTATTCCGTGCTTAGACCGCCAAGCTCCCGGTATGCAGGGACCTCCGTGGTGGAAAATATTTCTTTGTCTGAAAAAAAGTACAAAAATCATGTTTACTGTGTTAAAACCTGTCTACGTGGAAATTATACGGCAACAATTTTATGATTCGCCTTTTGCCCTTTTACGTGGGCAAGAAAAGCAAGATTAGTTTTATAATTGGAACAGAGAATTACGTATTTAGAGATTTAATTAATACGCTGAAGGCCTACAACATTCATACTATTCTACATACAGTACAACGCGTCCCTAAATAAGGATTTGACACACTACATATCCTTATGCACATTATCATTGTCACTAACTTGAAACGTGCCAAACCAGAATCCCTCAGTTTTAAACTAACTTAAAGTAATTAAAACATTTTTTGGCGGGAAACAACTGTTTTGTAGTTGTTTCTGCCTAGTCGTGTCATGGTGTAAAATGTGGTATGGCCCTGATCCCAGGGGGGCCAACTAGATACAAACATTCACAAGGAGGTTCCTCCGAGAGCCCCAAAATCTTACCCGTCCAAGTGCCAAAAACGGTGTAAAATTAGGGCCCATCCACCTACCAGCTGAGAAAGTGGCACGACTTTGGCAACATGTACTGTGACAAAAATCCTTAGGATTGGCTCCTCGCCAGGTTGTAATTTGAGCGGTTGGTCCATTGGCGTACGAACTGCCCCTAAAAATAAAATATACCCATGCCGGTACCGATAGTGCATAATTTAGGACTCCCCCATTGGCCTACCAAAATGCACGAAAAATACATCATTTCCAGCGGTATGTCGCCAGCAATCAATTACTTCTAGATACACACCCCCCGATCCCTGGTCATAGAGTGATCTATTCTTTTCACCAAAGTTCTTTGCCTAAAATCGCAGTCTCCATGACACAGAACAATAACATGGTGGACTACACATAAAGCTGTGACGTCACCCACGTAGCTCCCAACAACAGTCAGCTGCCCTTCAATTTGAAACCAATATTACAGTTACAGTAAATATGGATCTTAATCTTTCATTGCGACATGCTAAGCAGGATATTTTTAACTGGCCGGAAATATCTGTATTTATAACTTTAAAATTGCTTCAAAACACCAACTTATCCCATGGACCCACCTGCGCTCCCCCTCCCCCTGCCGCACCCCCCCCCCTGCCTGCCGCCTCCCCCCCCAGCCTGCCCCCCCCCCCCCAAGGCAGTGGTGTACTCAGTCTCCGCGGTGGTCGGACGGTAAACTGACACCCGGTGTGAGGGCGCCATCTAGCGGTCTGTCTAATTCCAGGGTAAACGATCCAAGGAAGTGTGTAGGTGGGGGGGGGGCGTGGACGACTGCGGAGGTGGGGGGGGGTGCAGAAAGTTGGAGGGAGTTGGAGGACGAGGAGTGTGGGCGTTATGTGGGGAGGGAGTTGGAGGACGAGGAGTGTGGGCGTTATGTGGGGAGGGAGTTGGAGGACGAGGAGTGTGGGCGTCATGTGGGGAGGGAGTTGGAGGACGAGGAGTGTGGGCGTTATGTGGGGAGGGAGTTGGAGGACGAGGAGTGTGGGCGTTATGTGGGGAGGGAGTTGGAGGACGAGGAGTGTGGGCGTCATGTGGGGAGGGAGTTGGAGGACGAGGAGTGTGGGCGTTATGTGGGGAGGGAGTTGGAGGACGAGGAGTGTGGGCGTCATGTGGGGAGGGAGTTGGAGGACGAGGAGTGTGGGCGTTATGTGGGGAGGGAGTTGGAGGACGAGGAGTGTGGGCGTTATGTGGGGAGGGAGTTGGAGGACGAGGAGTGTGGGCGTTATGTGGGGAGGGAGTTGGAGGACGAGGAGTGTGGGCGTTATGTGGGGAGGGAGTTGGAGGACGAGGAGTGTGGGCGTTATGTGGGGAGGGAGTTGGAGGACGAGGAGTGTGGGCGTTGTGTGGGGAGGGAGTTGGAGGACGAGGAGTGTGGGCGTTATGTGGGGAGGGAGTTGGAGGACGAGGAGTGTGGGCGTTATGTGGGGAGGGAGTTGGAGGACGAGGAGTGTGGGCGTTATGTGGGGAGGGAGTTGGGGATGACGAGTGGGTTGGGGGCGGGGGCAGGTTGGAAGGGTGGAGCCGGGGATGTAAGCGTAGTATAGAGCGGGGGGTGCTGGCGGGGGGAGGTTCGGAGGGTGGAGCCGGGGATGTAAGCGTAGTATAGAGCGGGGGGGGTGGGGGCGGGGGCAGGTTGGGAGGGTGGAGCCCCGGGATATAAGGGTGGTACAGAGCGGTGGGGTGGGGGGGGGGGTGGAGTCCGGGATGTAAGGGTAACCCAGAGGGGTGGGGTGGTGAGTGACGGTGCAGGTTGACTCGCGGGACTGAGGCGCTGGCTAATGATATAGGGGACTGACGGCTGCGCTGTGTGCGACAGACACGTGGATGACCCCGGAAAAAGTGTCTCCTTAAACACACAGCGGGATCTCGCCCCAGAGTCACCTGACCCAGGCACACAATGTACTTTGCTACCGGAGGTCACGTGGATGACGGCGGGGGGGGGGGGATAAACGAAAAAGAAAGCCAGAGAAGGGGTGGGTGAGAAGGTGGGGGAGGGGGTGGCTAGGTGATGGAGGATTGTTGAGTGGGGGTGATGTGGGAGGGGAGTAAATGAGGGGTAAGGGTGAGGGCGGGGATAATGAGGAGGGGGGATGAGGAGAGGGGGATGATGATGGGGGGTGAGGAGAAGGCGGGGGGTAGATAATAAAGGGGGGGGACTAGGTGATGGAGGATTGTTGAGTGGGGGTGATGTGGGAGGGGAGTAAATGAGAGGTAAGGGAGAGGGCGGGGGTATAGATGGATGTAGGTGGATTGTAGTTGTTGGGAGTGGGTGGGTGGGTTGGTGTAGCTGTTTGCTGTGGGGGGGGGGCGTAGCAGGGATATTGGGGTAAGGGATCTTGGGTTGGGGGCGCTGGGGCGATGGGGTTAAGGACGTGGGTTGGCAGAGGGTCTGGGAGTGAGTGGAGCGTGGTGTAAGGTAGGGTAAGGGGTGGGGCGGCATGGAAGCTGTGCAGGTCAGACACCAGGGTAGACTTTCAAATAGTCCCTCATGAAGAACTGCTTCATCGGTCACGTAGTTTTTACACCCTATTCAATATTAGTAAACACAATATTTATGTTTCATATGTTATACTTACAATCACGGATTTCTGTTCAGAATATGAACAGTACTTGTTCAAGGAAAATGAATCTGTTTGTCGAGGAACTTATTCCTTGTCAAGTTGTTTGTCGAGGAACTTTTTTTCAGTTTGTTCATCAATGTAAATGCAATCATGACATACACAACCAATTAATGAATACATGAATGGAATAATAACTACACTAGAGGCATTAACATAGTATTATGTACCGTTTGCCAATATTCAATAAATATAGTTTACACAAAATTGAAATAACCATTTTCAGAAGCCGTTTTTTCTGGAAAAGGTTATTTCATCATGTGTCCTACTCCATCAGAAAATTTCTCCCGAAGAAACTGCTCTGTCACATGTTGTTTGTGCTTTTGTTTGTTTAAAGGTAACAGCGAAAGAAGTAATATAAATATACATAACACTGAAACAGATGTTACCCGATGAAGAATGCCGCCGCTTCCACCCTTACGGCTGTCGACTGAACACCGACTGCAGTAACTCATTTTTGTGAGAGTGAAAAACCGAAACGTGAACGTATTGGCGCTAACGGGTCGGGATGCGTATCAGTGGCGCGGAAGCGTAGTGCAATAACTCTCTATTAATGGGTCCTGGCTTGGAGGTTTCTTGACCGAGTTTTGCCATTGGGTGCACAAAAGCGGCATGAAACCAAAAAAAATCATAGTATAATAAATAATAATAATAAATTTTAGGCCGAAAAACCCACGATGATTTGTTTTTCATAGGTCGACGGCGTTAAAGATTTTTCTTCCAAGGCCAAAAACGTGCGTTATTTTTTTTTCAAATGTAGAGCAAGTCAGTGACTCAAGGTCAAGGCGGATTTTTATCAAAAATGTCATGGAAAAAAATGGACTCTCTAATAGCCCACCCACACCACCACCTACCCCCCCCCCCCCACCCCACCACCGTACGTTGGGTTCAATGTGCTCATCATTGGTTTCGGGTGGCGGAGGGGATGGGGGGGGTGAGGGGGGGGGGCTGGTGCTTAGGGAGAAACTGGGTTGATTGATCCGCGACACAGAAAAACGCAGCTGGCAGCGGTGGGGCGGGGCGGGGCGGGGGGTGGAGTAGGGGGGAAGTGGGGTAGTGACATGTGTGTGAATCCCGTTTAGCTTGGGTTTGAGGAAAAGGGGGAGAGGGAAAGGGGGGCATAGAGGGGAGTGTGAAAGGAAGAGGTGGAGAAAGGGAGGGGGGCAGGGAGAGGGGAGGAATAAAGGGGGAAAGGGAGACAAAGAGAAAGTAGAGAAAGGGAGACGGGACGAAAGGGAGAGAGTAAGGGTCAGGGGGAAAAGGGGAGAGTGCGGAGGGGGAAAGGGAGAAGGGGAGTAAAGGAGAAGGGAGTTGAGGGGGAAAGAGAGGGGGGAGGAAAGGGAGACAGGGAGGGGAGGAAGGGGAGACAGAGAGAGGTGGGGCGGGGAAGAGCGAAAGATTAAGGGACAGAGGACTAAAAAGGGAGACAGAGAGAGGAAGGGGAAAGGGAGACAAAGAATGAGAGGTGTAAGAGAGAGGGGAGGAAAGCGAGAGAGTACGGCGCACGGGGTAAAGGGGGAGTGAGGAGGGGGAAAGGGAGAGGGGAGGTAAAGGAGACAAAGAGTGGAGGGGGAAGGGGAGACAGAGAGAGGAGGAGCAAAGAGAAGGGGGAGGGCGTAGGGAAGGGAGGGAAAAGGGAGAGGGAAACAGAGAGGGGGGATAGGCAAAGATATAGGAGGAATAGTATAAGAGGAAAATGAATGGGATATGGAGAAGGGGAGGGAGAGGCTAGCGGCGGCTCAACTCATGCCATTTTTAATGTAAATAGCAATTTTATGTCTTTTTAATCACTTTATTTTCCTCTTTACAAAAAAAGATATTAGTTGTTTGATTTTGATTACTTCAGATTGGGTCAAAAACTCGTGACTTAAGATGCCAAATATTTCCATCTTCGTTAATGATGAGTTAACTAAATACCGAAGGTCTTAACATGTCGTTTCATAATTTCTTGCTCATGCCAGGTGGCCACGTGTAGCCCATGTGTTCACAAAGATGGCTTAAAATACTCATCTATTACTCCATCGTTTATTCTGGGACCGACTTGTGGCAAATATTCTCTGCTCTTCCCGCTCTATGTCTGTATTATTTGGCTCCCGATGTCACAGTTTAACAATATACTCCAGTATAGTATATCCAGATACGTGTATCCCGGATGTAACGTGCTTTGTTTCCTTGCAGTCTGGAGCTGAAGGTGGCGCGACTCCGGAACGAGAACCAGATCCTGCACTGCTCGCTGACCGGCAGCATCCGGACCAGTCACTCCGGATCGCCCACCAGGGTGTCCGTGACGTCACTCAGCGACCGGGGTCTCCCTCTGGATCACCGCGCGTCCGGGATGAGACACGTGAGTGGCCATCTGGAGCGAGTCCGGGATTGGCCATCCAGGAAGGAGGGCCGCCCCGATAGCCCAGCGGGTTCGAGTTCTCTGCCACCGCCCCTCCCCCATTCAAATTCCTAGACCCCCCCCGCTAATACTATAATAATTTAGTTCGCCTCAGATTACATTATCACTAAAGTATCGTATGTATCATTCGTTTTATGCTTACGCCCCGCCGCCCAGCCTGGAAGCTGAAGGAACATTTCCTCTCGAGTTTAGATTGTACAGCAAGGCGTACATGGTTGGTGTGCAGAATCTCCCATTCTCCATTTATATATATACAGTGGCAGATCCAAGGGAGAGAGGCGGGGGTGGGGGGATATAGGGGGTTTAACCCCCCTCATGTAAAGCAAGGACATGTTAAAGACTGTTAAACAATGTTTACAATGGCTCCCATGCAAAATCAAGTTCTTCTGAGGTGCGTGCCCCCCTCGTTTATAAACAAAAATGGTGGACCCCCCAGTCATTTTCCACCTAGCGCTCCCCCCGTCGCATATATTTAGTGACCCCCCCCTCTTTCCAATTCCTAGATCCTCCCTAATACTATAACAATTGAGTTCGCCTCAGATTACAGTATCACTAAAATATCTTATGTATCATTTGTTTATATGGTTATTATAGTTTATAGTACATTTGACTTGCTTTGTATGCTCGTTGCAGTCTAAGTGTAGCCCCAGCTGTTCGCGCTCAAGCAGCCAATGCTCAAGCATCATCAGCAACTCCCCGAAGCTGGAGAAACATGGCGGACCCCGGTCCCCACGACTTCGGCGAACATCGGCCTTTTCCGTCCCGCGTACGCAAGCGCTGGACACTCTCCAACACCAGGTGACGCAGGCCATGGTGCATAATCCCGCCGCCGCGGCTCCGGCGCCACCTAGCGGGTCGCAGATGACGTCACCGAGGGTGACGGACGGGTCACGTGCGGCGTCCTTCTGTGAACACAGCTCGCCGCCAGGGGGCAGCAGCGCCGATAGTGGCATCGGTCTCCACCAGAGGCCGCCACGACTAAAAAACCACGAGCGGAAGAACTCGCTACCGGAAATGACGTGTGAACCTCACGGAAACCTCCCCAAAATAAGGTAGATTGAGATGCATTAAAGCAATATGTTCTGTAATCTTTACCTTACCAATTTCTTCTCCATGCCAAATAAGTATGTTCTGTCTTGAATTTAAATTTTGAAAGCCTGTGGGCTATCCGGAGAGAAGCAATTTGGTCACCGGGGCATAAGTTGGTGGCCGGCTTTATATCCCTGGGCACCTGTTCGCTGTTCGGTATTCTGTGTGATGTCGACTGCGACTCGCCAGGACGTCCGCGCGCGATATAAATAAACCGCGCAGTTTTATGTTGAAATTGTTGTTTTGCATACTCAACGAGATATAAAACATATATGCATCATAATTTTGAGATACTTTTAGTCTTGATTCTAAAATGTAAAAAAATCTAAGATGGCGCATGTAAGTTGGTTGCTTTAAGGAAAGCCTCAAGCAATATGGAAGTCAAATGTATCTATGAATGAACGGTTCAAATATACAGGAACCGAAATTAGAACGGTGATCTGTACTACTTCCTATGTGTTACATGTCCTTGTTAGTTTTAGTTCAATGTTCCGTCGTCATCGTTTATGCTATCAGTTGCTTCACCACTACTCTGCTTGTACCTTCGCAATGCGGAAGACATTATCCACATTTTCCTTGAAAATGCAACAACACGTAAACATGCAAACACGTTTTAGAATCCAGGATTGTAGAAAGCACCCTATTTACATTTGGTGGAGAAAATTAGTGTCTAGATATCCGTAAATCTGAGCCCAAAGTTGTCCGGCGTTGAGCGCACCACCCTACAGCAATCCGATGATATACCCTCGGAGCTTCGTACTGATCGGTAGCGTTTTGCGCCTGCCTCTGAACTTCAAAAAAACTAATTTGTTATACTTTAACACTTAACTTTACAGAATCTATAATTTCGTTATTGTGTGTTTGACTGATGTAGACAACATACCCTTTACTTGTTCTATTCTCTCCGCAGCCCTCGAGCCAAGCGAGTGTCACGAGAAGTGCAATGTGCCCTTGATGAAGGTCAGATCCTCTCCGTGTGTCCGGACAAGATGGATGAGCGGTTCAAGGATAGCCTCCAGGTGACCGCTGGTCTGGCCGAGGAGCTCAGCGCCGCCAAGCAGGAGATTGAAATCCTGCGAGACCGGATACGAGAGCTGGAGGTGTGTCTCCGACATACTGGTGTTTCAGGCCACTTTTGTGCGCATGGAGACAGGGGCGGATCCATGAGTTTGAAAAGCGGGGTGGGGGTTCGAACTTGCGACCGGGGGGGGCGCGGAGGTTCTGAACAAAATTGCGACCGGGGAATCCACCAATGTTTTGACAACCGGGGTGGGGGTCCACTGAAACTTGCGCCCGGGGGGGGGGGGGAGGGGTCCACGCCGCTTCAGATAGCCGTTCTTACTCAAAAAGGGAAAAGGTAGGGGGGCGGACCCCTCCCCCTGGATCCGCCCTTGAGGAAACCAGACATGGAGTGATGTTAATCAGTAATAGATTGTACTCAATTACACCTTGTCATGTAATCGTAATCGATAGCATCTCATGCTGGCCTTTGCTCTTGAATGTGAATGACCATCACGGTTATGGACTCAGTGTATTAATCTTCCGAGTGAGTAACAAGAACCAAGGACAATAACATGCATAATATTATGTTATATATGCATGCTTTGATATATATGTTTTATCAAGTATAATATCCCCTACCAGTCTATGTATACGTACCTGCATATTTACACTTATATATATATGAATGTATGTGTGTCGTCTAGTCAGTCTTGGTACGCTACTTTGACCATTTAGCCATCCATTAATGATGAGGCATAGTGAAAGCATGCACAACACAGGGGCGGATCCAGAAACTCTGGATAGGGGGGTTGCGGTTTCAGGGTTGAATCCAGATATGGTGGATAGGTGGGGGGGTGGCAGTTAAAAGGGGGGCGGGTCCGGGTCGCCCCCCCCCCCCCCCTGGATCCACCCCTGTAACACTTTATTTCTTTAACATTACTTATAAAGCTCTGACTATGTGTTTTGGCGAGTTGCCCGGCTTCAGTTTGTACCTCTCCATCTGACAGATGAAGCAGTTGGCGAAGCAGGTTCTCCAGTTGGCTGACCAGTTCCACATCGAGAACGAGAGCGCACCAAACAGATGTCACTGTCCAGCCACCACGTTACCGGGGCAACCACCCCACCACGTGGGGCCCGCACCCGACGCGCCGCCTAGCGGGAGTGATAGCCCCGACGCCATCTTGCCGTCTTCCCGTGAGACAAACATTGCCATGAAGAAGCGACGCCCGTGCCACAGCGTGTCAGGGACCGTCTCAAAACACACCACACAGCCGCAGCCCGGCGCCGGGGCAAGCACCCCGTCGGCGACGGCCACCCCGTCGGCTGCTACCCCAACGGCGGCCACCTCCCCTGAGGCTGCCGTGGTCGCGAGGGGGCGGCCTTTCCTAGCCCCGTTCCCTCTCCAGGGGTGCTGTTGCCAGGCTTGTGAAGCCGCCATAGTCGGTGGAGGCGACAGATCTACGGCGAAATCCGTTTCGGCCCGACCGTCGACGGCCAGCGCGCATGCTCAAAGGTGTGTGGTGGAGACGTTATATGCCAAAAGTTGTGTATTTTCTAGAGCGTTTACCCGTACTGCTAGTGGGTGAAGGTAGGGTATTTTATTTATTTCGCAAGGGCTCATGGATGCAATCAGCTGAACAGTGGATGAACTGAATGTGAATGTCACTTTTCCAAATGTTCTCACCGTGTTACTTACATTTGGGGTTGGATCTTTTAAAAACAATGTCCGAACAAAAAATCGCCCATGGTTTTATGTGCAATCACATTTTTTTTAATTATGATTTTTATTATTATTATTTTATATTATTATAATAAGTATGATTATTATTTCGTATTATTACTATTGTAGCCCCAAGTTCAACATCAACCTGGGCGATCACGTAGTCGTCGATGGACAGAAGACAGGACGAGTTCGTTATGTCGGCCATCTTGATGATCACGTGGCACCACGTCACGTGGTCTTTATTGGCCTGGAACTGGACGCTCCAGGTGAGCACACTTAAAGGCCCAGTTACAGCTAACTTAACTGGACGCTCCAGGTCACACTTAAGGCCCAGTTACAGCTAACATAAGTGGACGCTCCATGTAATCACACTTAAAGGCCCAGTTACAGCTAACTTAACTGGACGCTCCAGGTCACACTTAAGGCCCAGTTACAGCTAACATAAGTGGACGCTCCATGTAATCACACTTAAAGGCCCAGTTACAGCTAACTTAACTGGACGCTCCAGGTCACACTTAAGGCCCAGTTACAGCTAACATAAGTGGACGCTCCATGTAATCACACTTAAAGGCCCAGTTACAGCTAACTTAACTGGACGCTCCAGGTCACACTTAAGGCCCAGTTACAGCTAACATAAGTGGACGCTCCATGTAATCACACTTAAAGGCCCAGTTACAGCTAACTTAACTGGACGCTCCAGGTCACACTTAAGGCCCAGTTACAGCTAACATAAGTGGACGCTCCATGTAATCACACTTAAAGGCCCAGTTACAGCTAACTTAACTGGACGCTCCAGGTCACACTTAAGGCCCAGTTACAGCTAACATAAGTGGACGCTCCATGTAATCACACTTAAAGGCCCAGTTACAGCTAACTTAACTGGACGCTCCAGGTCACACTTAAGGCCCAGTTACAGCTAACTTAAGTATGCGTTCCAGGTGAGCACACTTAAGTGGCCAGGGGAGATGCCCTCCTATATATAGATCAACAGATAGATGGCTGTCATTTTAGATACCTTAATTTTTACCCATCATCATTTTCGCATTGTAAAAATCGCTGTCTATTAAGTGGTTTAAATAGAGAGCGATGCTAATCTCACAGCACATATGATTGGATGCCATCTCTGATGAATGAAATTTCCCCTTTTCAGTTGGCTCTCATGAGGGAGTTTACAATGGAAAACGATATTTCTCCTGTGAGAAGAGATGCGGCCTCTTCGTCCAGATGCACGAGGTTCTGTGCATCATCAACAAACAGGTGAGTGACAGCGACTTGATGTGTGCAGTACAACACACGCACCGAGTACGGGTCAGAACGATATGCTCGGGTTGTATAGGCCATGGGTTATCAAGGTTAAGTAAAGTATGGGGTTATAACAAATTGGAACCTGGAAAAAGGTCCAGGGGCCGTATTCATAATACCCTCGCAAGTTACGCCCGAAAAGCGCATTTTCGTCGTAGCCTCACCAGCTCGTTGTGGTGGTGTTCGTATTTAGCAAATCATCTTCAATATAATTTTAGCACATTCTTAATTTAAAAAATCCACTTTTGGGGTGACCACTAATGTATTTTGAACCCGATAATCGCTCGACAAATCTTCCACTTAGCGCTACGTCTAGTGGCGTAGCCTAAGTGGCGATTATGACTACGGCCCCAGAGGATCACTTCACTAGGGGCTCGCGACCGTATCTTTTACAATGTAAATTAACGATTGGTCATAAGTTTACAAGCAACGAAATATTATCCTGCGATTGTTAGTGTGCAGCGAACTTCAAGCAATTAATTCCCAGCCAAAATGATTTAATATATGTTTGATTTTGATTTCGACTGTTCTCGGGTCGGCTTAAACGAGTTTTTGTGTTATTTGATTAACGATATCATTGTTAGCGATTATACGCTAGGTAATTGAAGTTATTGAGAATTTGCAATGTGTTTAGGCGGTTCTGAAGTCATAAATGAGCCATATAATCAACCACAATTAGTCCCTATGAAATATTGTATCAAGTTAGTCACTAGTTTGCTATAAACTATGCATATTGACGTAACGTGTCTGCTATCTGAAATGTCAGATTCATACCGGACATGGGGCTGCGCAGACGGCTGCGCAGACGGCTGCGTGCGCACCTTCTACACATGGGGCGAAGCAGAGCACGAGTCAAGGTCGATCCCTCCATAAGAATGCGTTCGACAAGGTCAAAGATAAGCTGAGGGACAAAGCCAAGGAAAAGGCCAAGGACAGACGCTACCCTACCGAACCCGGACAGTTGCAACTGCTCAAGTAAATTTTTTTTTTTTACAATCCTTTCTGTGACTACGGCGAATTTCTTACGATGTACAATGGCTACCGTAAATATGTTCTGAATACTGTGTTCATGGTTGTTGGTTAGGTGCTCAGCTATGATGCAATTTCTCTTAATTGCCAATGCGATACGTTATTTTAGCAACTATATTAGGCGAAATTAAAGTTCAGTTTCCAACGGATTATATAATATGTCATTTGTAATTAAGGAACGCGTATGCCCATTGAAAATTGGATCATTTTCTTTGTAACCCACATTTTGAAACGAGCGTTTATTGACTTTCTCCTTTATTTGCAGAAACTCGGTGTTGACGCAGCTGGTATGACGTATGCATTACTACAAAGTGATTGTCACGTGGACTGGGCGATAATGGAGTTATGTGCAAGGACTATTGGCGACGATGAGCTGTGATGTTTGCCGTCAGTAATCGTATCAATGAGGACTTACACCGCACTCGCCGAGTCGACGGAGCCCAGGGGAGGGCTGAGGCCGCTCGGGCGGAGGCCGCTCGGGCGGAGGCCGCTCGGGCTGAAGCCGCTCGGGCGGAGGCCGCTCGGGTGGAGGCCGACGGCGGACGTGTGATCCGTTATTGCCTTTGCCTGCTGTTGTATATTTATACACGTGTTCAGCCCTCTTGTACAATACAGACGTTCGCTTGCTTGTAGGTTCACCGCATTCTTATATGGTCTGCGGTATTCGTTGCAATGATGTATTTATCAGTTATTTTTCTGACAGAAATGGAACGCTATCTATATGGACAACCATAAGCTCGCGCAGAAAGTCCTGAAATGATGAACTCCTTAGTTTAATTTCGAAATGTGGACTGGGCTATGTTGGGTTTGTCGTGATCGGACCTGCACGTGCTATGCGGTGAGCCGTTCTTGGTTGTGAACTATGATAAGTCAGCGGCTCGTTAAAAATGTCGGCCTCTTGATGGTTATTTACTTGTATTTGAGGCGTTTGGAATATGTCATGGCACCCTAACGGGAACTATAGATGTTCGCTAACTTTCGTCGCTATCATTTCAAAAAGGTTGTAGTGTCCTATACTTCTTACGGTAGTTCGTAGTTTTGATTTGCTTTATATTCCGCGAAATATAAGTGAGCGCTCTTTCTGTGCATTTGTTTATAGACAACACTTGTCTGGACAAGTCATCTGCTCTGACTATGTATATGTAGTTGTTAAACTTCTCGACTGGCGCGAACTACGACGATCGTGTTAACTTTAACGGATGCTGATTTGGTTAGCATTTTTCAATTTCCGTGTTTTAGAATATGTTTATCTATGCGTGTTCATGCGTCATCTTCACCGCTTTACAATTTATTACTAGATCTAGTATTGTTCAAAAGCCCCATGTAAGACTAAGCGTATGGAATCATATGTAAATCGACACAAGAGTAACTAAGGATATACCTGAATTTCACCGATAGAGTATCTTGCAAAATCGACATGGTTTAGGAACAAGCACATTCTGAAATATATCAATGGAATTTCTTGATATTTCTCAAATGGATAGGTCAAGAAAAAGTACATTTTGACTCAAATCTAATCGCTTGAGAACTTGGTTGAATGGCGAGGTGTTGCGAAGCACTATATACGGAAATAAAGTACCGGAAACAGTCAAAATATTGGGCAAGGTATGTATAGAAATTACACACGAAGGTAAATACCGGGATAAATTAATTTTAAATTCACCACAATGTTTATTCCCAGATTCATTCATTCATTTATTCATCAAACATGTTTATGCGTTTTAATGTGAATGTTAGATTCGCGGAGATTCGCTTTCAACCGCGTCAAGACGACAACTTTTGGCCAATACGGCAAAAGGAGGAAGCACGTTTGTTTGTGTGGCTAACGAAACAAGGATTATGTTAACTATTGGTTTTCCAAAGTGCAAATTTATTACGTGGTCTGTTAAATATATAGACCAGCGACGTACTGACAACTGTTTGGTTAAGAAAGGAGGTTTGTTTCAACATGTGTGAATATTATGGGTTTTCCCTTTGCTTGGAGAGTGACTGTGCGTATTTGATTCTGGGGTGGATATGAAGTGTGAGAAATATATGTGTGTAAACAACGTATACTGGTATATAGTTTATTGGTCAAATACAATATAATGTGCTGAAAATAATGAAATAGACGCGGAGTTTTCGCGCTCGACTAGCGTCGTATGGAGTCACGTGATTGATCCGACCCACCGGCAGAAGTTACGTCGGATGGTCTTTGTCTTACAGTATTGTAACGCTATGTTAAGTATTGAATACATTTATATATATATCTATATCTATATATAATACATTCAGCGGTGATTCAAGCTGGTATTGACTTGTAGTGTTAGGGTTTTTTGCCCCGTGTTATTGCGAACTTGTACCACTACTTCAGCTTTTTATCTTAATATTTCTGGACTTTTATTTGCTGATGATTGTATCAGGCGGGAATGGTGGAGAGTCGGAGGGAGGCAGGGAGGGGGGGGGGGTTGTAGATGTTGCGTAATGCCATGTGTAACTGGAAACCTGTTGACGACTATCGCGATCTCAAGGACTATGATTTACGGATTACCGGCTTAATGGACAGCTTGACTGGGATTATTGAGACTTGCCGTCTGGATATCATTGGAAATGTAGCATTTTTTTTTTAAAATAACGATGATTTTGGCTAATTTAATTTTTATGTCGTAGGTTCAAGAACAAGACGAGACATATGACCTACAAGCTAAATATATTCATTACTAGTGGAGGAAAGTGGTTTTAAAATAAGAGAAGAAAAGACGTTGTTAGCAGTGATATGATAATGTTAGAGCTAAATGAGGTGAGAGATGTAAGGATCATTCATCCTGTATTGATGTGCCAATATTTACATTGTTTATAGACTTAAGTCTTTTATGTTGCTGATGACTGTAGTGTAATGGTACTTGAATCAAGTGTGGGAGACGACATGATACAGACACGAATGGCGTGTGATGATTGCGAGGATAAGAGCGATGGCTGCTGAGGTATTGTGTCTAAATGTTCTGACTGATGATGTAAAAGTTTCGATATGGTTGATTGCATAAGTAATCCACTGAGTCACCCGTGCGATTGCTTCAGCATTTTCTGCCCAAAGCATGAGGAACTTGCTCCGTATAAGATAATGTTATCAAAAGTCGTGATGCCCGTTCAAACAAAGCACTCCCGAATACGTCTAAATATCTTGGTGTATCTGGGAAGAAGAAGATAATTTTTGCTAAGTAAAGATACCTGTATGACGCAAGACGAGGAGGTGGATTGCATAATGTTTGTTGATAATTTAATAATGTTATTTATATGTTTCCGCGACTCACGTGCTCTTATTCATTCATAATCTCACCACCCAACCATTTCTCGGGCTTCTAGGTTATAATGAATTAAGTCGTCCGCAATTTGACTCTTGCAATTTTATTAGTCCATGGAACAATATAGACAACGCATAGAGAAACGATCTGCAATTATTGAATTGATATTGACACTTTTATTTTTCTTCTATTAAGCATCTCCGTTTGTAAATCAAAATTTCGTTTAATAATTTTGTTTCAAATGTACATATGCTTTGTGGTACTAGGGCTTCTTTTTATTACTTTAGCACTTCGCATTGTACATAAATTCCACCTTGCACGTCGCATTACGAAGTACCCTAAGAAACGGTTGCGGTTGTCAGAATATGACTTTATACTAGCATCTAGATGGTTATATATACATATCAAGGTGTATTTGTTTTTGTTTTCTTGCGTCGTATTGTGCTTAGATTCGTTTATGTTGTTTAGTTATTTTAATGATGTAAACAGTGACGTCTGATGACTGTGGATATAACCCACTAAATGTCATTGGCCTGCCCTCTAGCGCTGTACAGTGAATATTGTCAAGCTGTTGTAGATGACCAAGAGCCTGGAACATGCCTTTAATTGGTGTCGCTGTGTTTTGGCGTTATGTGACCACGCGCTTTGGTCTTCCTTTTATCGTCTGGTTGGAATTTATATTGTGCTGTGTAAAATATGGTTAAAATGGTAAAAAAGGCTGATGGATACCTGCCGTTGCAACGGTGTCAGTGTAAACGACGCCTTTCGCTGTCTCGGGTATATAGTGTTTTCGCACAAAACGGAAGGGGATATATGTCTCGTCGTCTCAGTGATAGCACTCGCGACCCGTCTGTGCACCACGTGTGATCGTAACAACTCACGAAATATGCTTTAGGTGTGCTTTTCGCTTATATTGCATGTTTATAATGAATGCACATGTAGGATATGTTGTATAAAACATAAGTAAGCGTTCATAGTGCGTGCATATACCTCCAGAAACGACGTTTTGCGTTTATAGCATCGTCAGCGTTCGGTTAACTGGCATACTTATTTTTATATGATATAAGTTCGTCTTGCACATTGATAAATCAACCAAATCAATGTCAAGATTTTATATAAAATTCGAATATTTTTTTACAAGTAAACTGAATTATATTTTTTAAAACGCATTGAAATACGATTTGCTGCTGAAGCGATATTCTTAGAACGTCCTTTATTGGAGGTAACTTGCGATTCGCTGTCACACTTTATTTAAATCATATACAGACATTGTTTTATTGTGTGTACCCCCAGAGATGGTTTGCCTGGTCAGGCATGTCTCGATCTCTGAATCGACGGAATTCTTGTCACACATTTATTGAACGAAATTATCTGCTTTATCTTCTCTCTTTATTGTATCCACGTGTATTATATTCAATAGTTTCTTTTGCTTAATAGTTCTTGAGTTTCCTGTAGCTCGTGGCATAGTTATCCTTACGTATCATGTTTTATTCGATGTGAATTATAATTTAATAAGAATAGGTAGTTGTTAAAAATATGTTGAGATCGGTGCGTTAAATGTCCTTGTGAACATTGCCTGAACAGCCTATTTATATCATAATCATCATGTTATCACTCGCTTTGGAATACAAACTTCCTGCGTGTCGAGAGAAGTAGGTCACATAGAGGGCCAGACAAGTTGTGCACTAGGGTCTGGCCTCACGATGATGCCCATCATGGTAACATTCCTTCTCACATTAACAACATACGAATGTTCGTGAGATGAAAGGCTGATTCACTTATGAGTAATAACGTTGATGTGAAATTGGCAAATTGAGGTGAGCGGTCGGCAACTGCAAGGACATACAAGACGCACGGTGATTTTGTGCCTTAAATTGTTGCTACAAGAGATAACTTCCTTTCGCACCATTTTCGCTTTCTCATTGTTCCACTTGAGGAGTGTCGTTTTGTTATCATGACCACGATATTTGGTGCCTTAATCGTCCCGAGAACACGTGTTAAAGACACGGGCCACGTGACAGTTAACGCTACGGAATAGTATGTTCATGATGTCGTTTGCACAGATATCATTGCCCAATGATTGATGTTTTCGGTGCGTTTGTTGTGGAACAACATCCTGGTTAGAAGGGAAGTTATCCTTGTCAATGCATGTTTTATGGAGTTTCGTCGAATAGGTTAAATATCGTTTTTCCGTTTAGTTTTTGCTATTTCTGGTCTTATTTCTTTGCGCGCGTTTGGTGTTATCCTCACGTATCTATCTGTAGTCTACAGTATCACACGTGGTGCACGCCGGATCACAAGAGCAGCTTCCATATATCTACTTGTATATAGCATATAGCACTATCCAAGTATATATAGATATA
The DNA here is from genome assembly GCA_964019135.1 of Arenicola marina. Lineage (NCBI taxonomy): Eukaryota > Metazoa > Annelida > Polychaeta > Arenicolidae > Arenicola > Arenicola marina. The sequence goes on along the minus strand of OZ025265.1, from coordinate 414,135 downwards.
TACAGCCACTGGTGTAAATGAAAAGTTAAACAAATACCGGTACTTTGGTTCAGCAAGAACGTGACGATCGTTGCGTCACGAGAGGTATCATGTGATACAAGTGGGCAAGGGGACAATACTGCTGATGGTGGAAACAAATTGAGCAGTGACATAAAATTGAAGGGGGATGTCCTAGCCGAATTCCGTAGACTGTACAATGTTGACCTCCAGTGGCCGAGCCTTGTGATGTCTCACATCCACACAGGGCACACTGTTGTACTTTTACTTGTGCTTGCGCTATGGGTGACGCCTTCGCCAGAATGGGTGACGCCTTCGCCAGAATGGGTGACGCCTTCGCCGGACTTTCTATCAGATGGCAGTAGTTTCTACGGAATTCGGCTACGATTTTAAATTCCACATTATCCGCTGTTGGTGTAAGTCGAGTTGTCAAGAAGTTTACGGTTTGGGGTTTGCACTGGGGGTATTCTGAAACATCTATATCTTGTAAGCCCGATGAATGTGTTAACCTTGCTGGCAACGCAAATGCTGTTCTGCTGTGAGATGAACGACATTACAACATTGTCATCGGTAGTTCTGTTGGTTGGGGGCCGGCCGCTTGGGCTGGCCTTAGAGGCGTTACCAGTGTGGGTCTAAAACCTGACGACTGGGAAATGGTCCGGATTCTTGGCGGGCTGGTTCGGGGGGGGGGGTAGTTTGGGGGTGGGCACGGACACACGTCTGACTCACTGGTGCCCTACCATATGGTAACTAATAGAGGTATGTAAATCCACATGATACTTGTGGCATGGTGGTCGTTTTGTATATAATAGTCTCGCCTTTAACACATGAGAATATGCGACATACATATTGGGAAAAACCTTGAACCGAATGCTATGCGTTGATATAACTGGGGTATATTTCATATTTCAGTCCGGCAAGTGAGAGCTATTTAAACAGATGTTTCCCTTCAGCTAAAACAAATCTGCATAAGGTATCGTCATTCACATTTAACATAATTATAGTTGCTTACAATTTTCGTGGCAAACCGGCCAGAAAAGGTATTTTTGACAGCTTACTGTAAGTTGAAAACTGCGGACACTACGTTCCAGATTGGTTTGTAGTTCACCGGGTTTCACATCAACTTTAGAGGTGTTTAGCAGGCTCCAGGCACTGACAATAGATCATTCTTCCTCTAATCGGGCCATAATATGTAACACTCTTAGATCCATACCTGGTTTAAGTAAAGGCGATAAATGTATTCTATGTCTAATCGCATGCGCACACATTGAGGGGATACTGCTAATTACTTATTGGTTATATCCAAGAAGAAAATTAATTAATTAATTGTCGTCATTATGATTTAGTGGGTATCTTCAGAATATAGATCTATATGTGTATTATACGCTGGGGCAATATTAGCGTCTTCTTCAGTTAATAAAAGACAAACCCATATAATGTAGAAGAGGAAGGAAAGTAGCTTGGTTTAGTCCGTATATAAAGGTAAACGAGAAAAGTACTGTTATGGAAGAACATTTACCATATGTGATGAAGGGCAGGTTATAATCTCTAATCGAGTAATAATTCATGCTAAACCCTAAAACACGTCAAGCGAAAGTGATGAAAACCAAGCAATTAGAGGCCTACTTACATTGTAGTTGTCAACGGGCTCTTACCGTTGCCTTATTTAACGTATTCGTCTAAACTGGTAACAGTGTGGAAGATCTACCATGTACTGCAGCAGTCCAATATATATCTCTCTGTATATAAAGCTAAATTTATCAATTGATATCTCGTAATAATTAGTATCGGGCTGTGTGTACGGGCGAGACGAGTACAGAAAGGATGCCACAGAGCGAATACACTACTTATAATGAGTCTACTACACATGAGTATACATTGTGTCTGTACAAACTATGTGCACGCTTTCAGTAGTGTAAAAATAACCTTACCAGCCTTCACCGGATTAGGAAAAGGAAAAATGCGAAGATATTTTGAGCATTTGCTTCTCGTTTGTGTGTTTCAATTTCGTTCGATTCTCACTCTGCTGTCCACTTGTATGTTTACTATTACCACAATGACGAGTTGGGGTCGGGGGGTAGTCTTACTTTTGAAATGAATTGATTAAACTGTATTGCAAGCGGTGGCGTTTGATATCTCGACGTTTAAAACCTGTGTTTATTTAACCTTCCCTGATATGTTCCTTGGCATCTGTCCACATCTACAGTGGCTCCCCTAGTGGCGAGTCTCACCGCAATACGCAATATTTCGGTTTGACGCAGACGCATTTCTGCTATTGGCATGTGTAACAGTTATATTTGTGAATATGTCGCTGTATCAAAATTTTGTGTTTTGCAAGTAAGAAGAAAAATAAAGAGTTCACCAATGACATGTGTTTGGCTTTACTGTCGGTTCTGATCTACCTAAAGCCGTGTGTGGTATTAAATTATTGCTCAATTGGTTAAAGCGTAGCAACTTTAACGTTAACTTAGCAATTTTGCACACTTTGCCTTTTTGGTGGGTTGTTTTAGTTATCAGGCGATATGTTGGGGTGCACGTGAGTTAAATAGCACGTTCTTTGTATTCGACCCCCGGGGGAGGTGGGGGGGCACTATTATACAAATATGGTGTGTACATACAAGTGCATTGTTTTTTAAGTGTGCTTACATCCGTGTATTATTTCTTAAACAGCGCACTGTTGTATTAGCACCTTTAAGCAACAATTCACTGCTGGATGAGCATCTGTAAAGGTGCTCCTACAGCAATGCATCGTTCTTTAAATGTGTTTATACAACATTCTGTGGTTCCTTAGTTTCTTGTTCCTCAAAGGTGTAAAAAGAAAAAAGCTGCTAAAGAAAACCTTGGGTAGACCTTGGGTATATATCGTTCGCGGAAATTTGTATTGCAGCAATATTTTTTTTTTTTATAAACTTTATTCATTTGGCGAGGTTTTGTATTGTATTGCAGCAATATTAGTTCTTTTTGTATAAACTTTATTCATTTGGCGAGGTTTTCAACAGCGCATACACGTGAATGAACACCTCGATCTAATAATGAGCTTTACTTTTAACACTTCTTAATGCGCTTCTTAAAGAGTCAGCACTAACAAGATCAGACAATGTCTCCAGTAAACTTGTTTAATGAGTAGACTAAAGTAATATATGGTGGTAAGTTGATGTATGACCAACTTTAACAACGCTTTCGCCATAAAGAATTGGACCAAAGATCGTGGGTAACACAATTGCTTTAATTCCAAATAACGAGGCTGGGTTATGTACAAGCGATGGATCTTGAGCTGTCATTCTAACTACTTCACCCATATACAATATAGTCTGCAACATGGAGCCATGGGGGCGGTGATGAGCATGGAGTTATAATATCCCTCTACATTACATGAAAGACAGTTTATACAATACAGGTTGCTGCAATGTGTACGGAGACAGCGCGGTGTCGCTGTCATGCCATTCACACCCGGCATTCAATGCAAATCAGGATCATTCCCGCATCACGTGACCATTGTTAGACAGGCTAATTATCATCTATATTGAGCCACTCGTCTAGCGAGCATCTGCTTAGCGACCACTCGTCTAGCGAGCATCTGCTTAGCGACCACTCATCTAGCGAGCATCTGCTTAGCGACCACTCGTCTAGCGAGCATCTGCTTAGCGACCACTCGTCTAGCGAGCATCTGCTTAGCGACCACTCATCTAGCGAGCATCTGCTTAGCGACCACTCGTCTAGCGAGCATCTGCTTAGCGACCACTCATCTAGCGAGCATCTGCTTAGCGACCACTCATCTAGCGAGCACTTGCTTAGCGATCACTCATCTAGCGAGCATCTGCTTAGCGACCACTCATCTAGCGAGCATCTGCTTAGCGACCACTCGTCTAGCGAGCATCTGCTTAGCGACCACTCGTCTATCGAGCATCTGCTCAGCGATCACTCATCTAGCGAGCACCTGCTTAGCGACCACTCGTCTAGCGAGCATCTGCTTAGCGACCACTCATCTAGCGAGCATCTGCTTAGCGACCACTCATCTAGCGAGCATCTGCTTAGCGACCACTCGTCTAGCGAGCACTTGCTTAGCGACCACTCGTTTAGCGAGCATCTGCTTAGCGACCACTCATCTAGCGAGCATCTGCTTAGCGACCACTCATCTAGCGAGCATCTGCTTAGCGACCACTCGTTTAGCGAGCATCTGCTTAGCGACCACTCATCTAGCGAGCATCTGCTTAGCGACCACTCATCTAGCGAGCATCTGCTTAGCGACCACTCATCTAGCGAGCATCTGCTTAGCGACCACTCGTCTAGCGAGCATCTGCTTAGCGACCACTCATCTAGCGAGCATCTGCTTAGCGACCACTCATCTAGCGAGCATCTGCTCAGCGATCACTCATCTAGCGAGCACCTGCTTAGCAACCACTCGTCTAGCGAGCATCTGCTTAGCGACCACTCATCTAGCGAGCATCTGCTTAGCGACCACTCATCTAGCGAGCATCTGCTTAGCGACCACTCGTCTAGCGAGCATCTGCTTAGCGACCACCCGTCTAGCCAGCACTTGCTTAGCGATCACTCATCTAGCGAGCACCTGCTTAGCGATCACTCATCTAGCGAGCACTTGCTTAGCGACCACCCGTCTAGCGAGCCCCTGCTTAGCGACCACTCATCTAGCGAGCACTTGCTTAGCGATCACTCATCTAGCGAGCATCTGCTTAGCGACCACTCGTCTAGCGAGCACTTGCTTAGCGACCACTCGTCTAGCGAGCATCTGCTTAGCGACCACTCGTCTAGCGAGCACCAGCTTAGCGACCACTCATCTAGCGAGCATCTGCTTAGCGACCACTCATCTAGCGAGCATCTGCTTAGCGACCACTCATCTAGCGAGCATCTGCTTAGCGACCACTCATCTAGCGAGCACTTGCTTAGCGATCACTCATCTAGCGAGCACTTGCTTAGCGACCACTCGTCTAGCGAGCACCTGCTTAGCGACCACTCGTCTAGCGAGCACCTGCTTAGCGACCACTAGTCTAGCGAGCACCTGCTTAGCGACCACTCGTCTAGCAAGCATCTGCTTAGCGACCACTCGTCTAGCGAGCACCTGTTTAGCGACCACTCGTCTAGCAAGCATCTGATTAGAGATCAACTGTGTCTGGAAACCATATGTCTAACGCCCACTCGTGTCTAGACACCACATATGTGTAGCGACCAGCTGTCTACCGACCACTTGTGTCTAGCGATGACATGTCTAGCGACATGTGTCTAGTGACCTCCTCTCTCTAGTGACCACCCGTGACTGGCGATCGCACAGGACCAGCGACCATCTGTACATAGCGGACATCCCTGAACAATTCAACAACCTTATGCTTTACCTCCGCCCCTCCCCCTCCACCACCCTACTAGTACGCCATAATAACTCGCCAACATAGTACAGTCTGGTTTACAAGGCTCGACACATCAAACCTTGCGTCGAATACTATAACGTTAACATGTCATGATCGACCAATCGAAAGATTCGAACAATCACAAGATTCGACAAATCGCAAAATTCGACAAATCGAAAGATTCGACAAATCGAAAGATTCGACAAATCGAAAGATTCGACAAATCGAAAGATTCGACAAATCGAAAGATTCGACAAATCGAAAGATTCGACCAATCGAAACATTCGACCAATCAAAAGTCTCGACCAATCGAAAGATTCGACAAATCAAAACATTCGACAATTCGAAAATTCGACAAATGGAAAATTCGACAAATCGTAATATTTGACAAATTCTCGACAAAAACCGAAATATTCGACCAATCGAACGTTTCGTAGAACACTCTAAACCAGTTTGACTAATCGATATACGAGGCGGGATACACAAAGATCGTAGCTGCATAGGACAGGAGTTTAGGCACTACATAGCCTAACTTACTCGTGGGCTTTTACTCCGAGTGCTAGCTACCTGAATATCTGAATACTGAACAATTAAATGAAACCAATTTCGAACAGAATAGTAAAGTACCGGCAATGGCATGTAAATTAACAGATAACAACACTTTGCCCGGTTGGAAATATAAAAGCGAATCACCACTGATATAAACATGCAAGCATGACCAGCCATAGCGACGATATACAAATCTACAAAACTATACAATCGAATATATATATATATGGAAAAATATATGGATGGAATTACTGGAGAAAAAATTATTAATAATTCCAGGTATATCTTATTGCTTCATATATATCTTCATATATATTATATTTATCTCCATTTTTATAGAAGATTTCAATCATACATATTGGAGAAACAATTCATACTTGTTCTTAATCAAGTAACATTGAACATGATACAGATGTTTTTTCTGTTACAGATATTCTGTTACAGATATCCTGTTACAGATATGCTGTTACATATAATCTGTTACAGATCTTCCGTTACAGATATTCAGTTACACAAGTTGAAACACTCGCATTAACGCACAATGGAAGTGTTTGATCGTCTTGTTCTTCAGATACGATATCATAAGATAAACAACTGGAAGAATATTTATTCTGTCAGGCTATCCCATCAGGATTGCCATTTAAATAAAACTCCGGAGAAATTTTTCCATAACACGGTGGCGTGTATATTTGTTCTCGCTGCGTGGGTTACAATGCTAGACGGGACAGGACTTCATATTAATTAACTGAATGGACAACAGAGTACCAATGAGTAACATTGGGGGGGGGGGGGGTTATTACTGACGCTAGTCGTTCTCTATACGAGGCGGGAAATGGGATAGCACAGCGCGGATTATACATAGGATTACCATCCCAACACCAATGTGCGCCACGTGACATGTAGCCATTGTGGGCGACAATAGGGTCATCAAAAACATTGTAGCCATTAGCAACCAGTCGGGCCGGAAGTGACGTTGTTTCACGCGTGCGCAATAAGTAGCCCGGTGATAGGTTTGTGACCAGATGACACAAAGTCTGATATGAGAACCGACAACTAGACAGCTACACGACATGGCCATGTGCTGTGTTTGAACGGGAACACAGCGGTGTTAAGGCGCAGGAGGCGGAGGCAGTGCGGGTGACGCTGGGTTCAATGAGAACAGTCATGTCCTGCATGGGGTAGCCCGCACAGACTGCAGCTGATAAACGAACTTTGGGTCCACGTCATTTACATGTTGGTGTTTCAACCCACTTTGTGTGACCCATGGAGGGTCACCTCACGTGACAATGCAGTAGGTTGGGGTCAATGCCCCAGATGCGGGTATCGGGGTGCGAACCATGGACCTGTTGATCTGCAGCTCATGCAGCGTGCTTAGCAACGGAGCCAGAGAGGATCGCCTTTTATATGTTAAAGCGCATTTGATGTCGCCAGCATGAACACAATCTCCCAGTAGACGGCGCTACTAAAGGAAAGTGAAAACTTCATTGATGATCGCAAAGTGGCAGGTTTTCTATATTACTGTTAACGGCCGTTCCAATGATGGATTATTTTCCGACTTAACTTAGCCATCAATTGTCCCAATGTCTAGCTGTCAGTGATTCACTGATGGTGTCTTATGGACATGAAATAAATTGGTGTTTAAGGCTTTTGTTCACCCAAGGACTAAACTGTGCCAAGCCACATCCCGGGACGATGAAGGATGAATGGATGAAACATGCCCCAGACTAGGAAGGTGCCCGGGTCCGGATTCCAACCCATTCGAAGACCAATTGATCTGTTGTCTAATGCGCTAACCACTAGACCAGCGAGGACCCCCTCTTGGCGCCATGGAATCCTGACCCAGACGATGATTGCTATGTATGAGAGTATAGAACTGTACAAATGAGTGTTGAGGGTGTGGCATGAGTATCCATTCTATTGCACTGTCCAGCTGCCAGCGTTACATTGTGGAGTTTGGTTACATGCTGAAATGTATCTGCGACATTAATCTATCGAAAATGGAATTTGAAATGCATCTGTCTGGTGCCAGTTTCCGCCATGTAAATAATTCTATATAAAATGTTACACATTTTTAATTCATTGTTTCACATGGGGGGTGAATGGTATGGTTCTAGGAAGAGCCAACCAGATTGCAAAACACTCTTGATCAAAAATTGCGCATGTTAAATTGTTTCTCGTGGTTACTGGTTGACAAAGCACACCTGTATTTATATCTAGATTTGTTAAAAACTTTCCTCTGTGTATAACTGGACGTGTCTACCATCCGGTAGTTCATGAAATTGCCAGCTCAAGACTAAATGCTTTCTCTCTCGACTCACAACACGGGCAGTATCATCAATACTGCAGGTAAAGGCAGTACTGGGACGCCAGTACCGTAATCTCCCGCATACAAGTCGCATCGGATTACACGTCGTAATGAATAATTACGCGTATTTTTTTCATGTACGGAGGAAAACGGGAGGCGACTTATAGGAGGGAAAATACGGTATCTTGAATTTTGCACAACTAAAAACAAAAACGAACAATTGCACCCGAACAGAACCTTTCCTCATCACCAGATCCGACTCGTGGACTAATACGATGCTTTTAGGTAGATATATCCTTGATGGTAACATAACCCATGCCAATACGAATACATAAATTGTCACATAGATATCCTCCCCCTCCCCCCTACTTCTAGCCCATAGCAGTTTCCATTTAGGCACTGATTACAGGAAAAGTTTCCATCAACTGCAGATGAACATTCAATACGTGCATACATCCCGGCTGTTGCCTCTCCCCACCTCCCTGAACACCAGGCCACTATAACACGCTGTGACGCAGAGCCACACTATCCCTGGCCTCCCTGTCTCCCCGGGAACCTAGACCTTCTCGTCCATGTCCAGCCCGTTGACAGCGTAGTAGTCCTTGAGGATCTGGACGACGACCTCCTGGGCCGTCACGTAGGCGTCCATGTCCTTGCGCAGCGTCATTATGTACTCGGGCTTCTGCACGTCCGCCACGTCCCCGGCCAGGTGCTCCAGCAGCTCCTGGTGCGTGGGCACCGACTTGACGGCCAACTGTAAGTCAAAGGTCAAAGGTCAGGGGTCACGAAGGTAAGGGCTCAATGGTAAGCAACTCCTGATGCGTCGGGCCCGACTTCACTACCAGCTGTAAGTCAAAGGTCAGGGGTCAGGGGTCAGGGTTCAGGGGTCAAAGGTCAAAAGTCAGGGGTCAAAGGTCAATGGTCAGGGGTCAATGGTAAGCCACTACTGGCGCGTGAGTACCAATTTCACCGCCAGCTGTCGGGATTAACATCCAACAGGAAAAGGGTTGAAAGGGTTGCTGTTTTAGGCCGAGTTTTCAGCAAACTAGGGCGGAATCAGGCCACGGAACCGATGACAATTACTAATGTGAATAGCCAGGGGCGGATCTACGAATTTGGAAGGGGAGGGGCGGGGGGGGGGGGGGTGCGACCGGGGCGGTTGCGACCGAAGGAGTTGCAAGTGGTAGGGGGGCTGTCATTAAGGAAAAAACAGGGGGGTTACAACCCCCCTAAGACGTCACCCCCTGGATCCGCCCCTGATGACATATGCCACAGATTAGATCGCCCAGATCCGGGTTTCTTGCCGCGGACGGAGGAGTAACTCATTGGTCAGTGGAAAGAGGGTCAGTCTTAGAGGTTGTACTGGAGAAAACAAATCAAGTCAGCTGTAGTCAGAGGTCATTGATGATTGGTCACATGTCAGGGGTAAATGGTAAGCCACTCCTGGTGCGCGGGTACCGATATTACCGCCAGCTGTAAACCAGATGTCAGAGGTCAGGGGTCAAATGTCAAATGTCAGGGGTCAATGGTAAGCTACTTCTTATGCGTAGGTGCGGATGGTGGGTTTGGGCCACATTTACTGACTATAATGACGTAAACAGATCATTCATCTTCACGGATATATAACGTTAATGCCTTCCAGTAAAGTTCCATTAAGCCATATATCTCGGTCACGAAATTGGATGCTATAAATAGCTTAAATAGCGTGGTTTGTCATACTCGGCATGCCATACATCGATTTATTTCGGAACAGCGCAAACACTGCTCGGCAAACCCAGCTGTGGTACTCCTTCAGTGCCTTACTGTACGCCAGTGATACTTACAGCAAACACTCCTCGGACCACCCAGCTGTGGTACTCCTTCAGTGCCTTACTGTACGCCAGTGATACTTACAGCAAACACTCCTCGGACCACCCAGCTGTGGTACTCCTTCAGTGCCTTACTGTACGCCAGTGATACTTACAGCAAACACTCCTCGGACCACCCAGCTGTGGTACTCCTTCAGTGCCTTACTGTACGCCAGTGATACTTACAGCAAACACTCCTCGGACCACCCAGCTGTGGTACTCCTTCAGTGCCTTACTGTACGCCAGTGATACTTACAGCAAACACTCCTCGGACCACCCAGCTGTGGTACTCCTTCAGTGCCTTACTGTACGCCAGTGATACTTACAGCAAACACTCCTCGGACCACCCAGCTGTGGTAAGCCTTCAGTGCCTTACTGTACGCCAGTGATACTTACAGCAAACACTCCTCGGACCACCCAGCTGTGGTACGCCTTCAGTGCCTTACTGTACGCCAGTGATACTTACAGCGAACACTCCTCGGACAACCCAGTTGTGGTACGCCTTCATTGCCTTACTGTACGCCAGTGATACTTACAGCAAACACTCCGCGGACCACCCAGCTGTGGTACGCCTTCATTGCCTTACTGTACGCCAGTGATACTTACAGCAAACACTCCTCGGACCACCCAGCTGTGGTACGCCTTCAGTGCCTTACTGTACGCCAGTGATACTTACAGCAAACACTCCTCGGACCACCCAGCTGTGGTACGCCTTCAGTGCCTTACTGTACGCCAGTGATAATTACAGAAGACACTCCTCGGACCACCCAGCTGTGGTACGACTTCAGTGCCTTACTGTACGCCAGTGATACTTACAGCAAACACTCCTCGGACCACCCAGGTGTGGTACGCCATCAGTGCCTTACTGTACGCCAGTGATACTTACAGCAAACACTCCACGGACCACCCAGCTGTGGTACGCCTTCAGTGCCTTACTGTACGCCAGTGATACTTACAGCAAACACTCCTCGGACCACCCAGCTGTGGTACGCTTTCAGTGCCTTACTGTACGCCAATGATACTTACAGCAAACACTCCTCAGACCATCCAGCTGGGGTACGCCTTCAGTGTCTTACTGTCCGCCAGTGATAGTAACAGCAAACACTCCTCAGACCATTCAGCTGTGGTACGCCTTCAGTGCCTTACTGTACGCCAGTGACACTTACAGCAACACTCCTTAGACCACCCAGCTGTGGTACGCCTTCAGTGCCTTACTGTACGCCAGTGATACTTACAGCGCACACTCCTCGGACCACCCAGTTGTGGTACGCCTTCAGTGCCTTACTGTACGCCAGTGATACTTACAGCAAACACTCCTCGGACCACCCAGCTGTGGCACGACTTCAGTGCCTTACTGTACGCCAGTGATACTTACAGCAAACACTCCTCGGACCACCCAGCTGTGGTACGACTTCAGTGCCTTACTGTACGGCAGTGATACTTACAGCAAACACTCCTCGGACCACCCAGCTGTGGTACGATTTCAGTGCCTTACTGTACGCCAGTGATACTTACAGCGAACACTCCTCGGACCACCCAGCTGTGGTACGACTTCAGTGCCTTACTGTACGCCAGTGATACTTACAGCAAACACTCCTCGGACCACCCAGCTGTGGTACGACTTCAGTGTCTTACTGTACGCCAGTGATACTTACAGCAAACACTCCTCGGACCACCCAGCTGTGGTACGCCTTCAGTGCCTTACTGTACGCCAGTGATACTTACAGCAAACACTCCTCGGACCACCCAGCTGTGGTACGCCTTCAGTGCCTTACTGTACGCCAGTGATACTTACAGCAAACACTCCTCGGACCACCCAGCTGTGGTACGCCTTCAGTGCCTTACTGTACGCCAGTGATACTTACAGCAAACACTCCTCGGACCACCCAGCTGTGGTACGACTTCAGTGCCTTACTGTACGCCAGTGATACTTACAGCAAACACTCCTCGGACCACCCAGCTGTGGTACGACTTCAGTGCCTTACTGTACGCCAGTGATACTTACAGAAAACACTCCTCGGACCACCCAGCTGTGGTACGACTTCAGTGCCTTACTGCACGCCAGTGATACTTACAGCAAACACTCCTCGGACCACCCAGCTGTGGTACGCCTTCAGTGCCTTACTGTACGCCAGTGATACTTACAGCAAACACTCCTCGGACCACCCAGCTGTGGCACGCCTTCAGTGCCTTACTGTACGCCAGTGATACTTACAGCAAACACTCCTCGGACCACCCAGCTGTGGCACGCCTTCAGTGCCTTACTGTACGCCAGTGATACTTACAGCAAACACTCCTCGGACCACCCAGCTGTGGTACGACTTCAGTGCCTTACTGCACGCCAGTGATACTTACAGCAAACACTCCTCGGACCACCCAGCTGTGGTACGACTTCAGTGCCTTACTGCACGCCAGTGATACTTACAGCAAACACTCCTCGGACCACCCAGCTGTGGTACGACTTCAGTGCCTTACTGTACGCCAGTGATACTTACAGAAAACACTCCTCGGACCACCCAGCTGTGGTACGACTTCAGTGCCTTACTGCACGCCAGTGATACTTACAGCAATCACTCCTCGGACCACCCAGCTGTGGTACGAGTTCAGTGTCTTACTGTACGCCAGTGATACTTACAGCAAACACTCCTCGGACCACCCAGCTGTGGTACGCCTTCAGTGCCTTACTGTACGCCAGTGATACTTACAGCAAACACTCCTCTGACCACCCAGCTGTGGTACGCCTTCAGTGTCTTACTGTACGCCAGTGATACTTACAGCAAACACTCCTCGGACCACCCAGCTGTGGTACGCCTTCAGTGCCTTACTGTACGCCAGTGATACTTACAGCAAACACTCCTCGGACCACCCAGTTGTGGCACGACTTCAGTGCCTTACTGTACGCCAGTTATACTTACAGCAAACACTCCTTGGACCACCCAGCTGTGGTACGACTTCAGTGCCTTACTGTACGCCAGTGATACTTACAGCGAACACTCCTCGGACCACCCAGCTGTGGTACGCCTTCAGTGCCTTACTGTACGCCAGTGATACATACAGCAAACACTCCTCGGACCACCCAGCTGTGGTACGCCTTCAGTGCCTTACTGTACGCCAGTGATACTTACAGCGAACACTCCTCGGACCACCCAGCTGTGGTACGCCTTCAGTGCCTTACTGTACGCCAGTGATACTTACAGCAAACACTCCTCGAACCACCCAGCTGTGGCACGCCTTCAGTGCCTTACTGTACGCCAGTGATACTTACAGCAAACACTCCTCAGAACACCCAGCTATGGTACGCCTTCAGTGCTTCACTGTACGCCAGTGATACTTACAGAAGACACTCCTCGGACCACCCAGATGTGGTACGCCTTCAGTGCCTTACTGTACGCCAGTGATACTTACAGCAAACACTCCTCGGACCACCCAGCTGTGGTACGCTTTCAGCGCCTTATTGTACGCCAGTGATACTTACAGCAAAAACTCCTCGGACCACCCAGCTGTGGTACGCCTTCAGTGCCTTACTGTACGCCAGTGATATATACAGCAAACACTCCTCGGACCACCCAGCTGTGGTACGCCTTCAGTGCCTTACTGTACGCCAGTGATACTTACAGCGAACACTCCTCGGACCACCCAGCTGTGGTACGCCTTCAGTGCCTTACTGTACGCCAGTGATACTTACAGCAAACACTCCTCGGACCACCCAGCTGTGGTACGCCTTCAGTGTTTTACTGTACGCCGCGTTGGCCGCCGTGGCGAGATCCTCCACCCCAGAAAGGTATTCCGTGATAAACTCTCGTGAGAATTCCAAACCCCTGCAACAGTTAAACAAATCCAAATCAAACTTTACAACTTCGAATATGAGAGACGAACCGCTGGGTTCTTCGGTTCATCGTTGTACAGTGTGCATGGGCTGCGCAGTATCACTAAGATACGAACACTTGTACTTAGGCCTACATGCATATTAACATATATGTTGATCTATAGATAAAGACATTTAACAGTTGCTGTAATATTTTTCTACATATTAGTATTTTGGTTATAATGTCTATGCAAGCAAAGGTGCTGGCTGGCCTGAAGTGGTCGGTTGTATATGCAGGACGCCTTAAGCTTTTTTGGTCATATCGCGTCAATGGGAGATCCATGTCCTCGGGGGTAACCCCCTACTCTTTGCGAATAAGGACATGAGATATTTATCCTGCGACCACACAGACATGGCCACAGCGGGGCTCGAACCATCGATCCACGTGCCGTTAGGCTCTCAGGTGACCAGAGCACTCAAAGCGAGCGCTCTGGCCCACTGAGCTACCGGGCCGGCCCCTGGCGTGAAGTGATATGACATGCAGCGCTACGCTGTGCCCAGGTTGACATGTCGGGTGCTGGGCTTACCGTTTGAGCCAGAGGAGTGCTATGGTAGCCGAGTTGGAGTTAAGGCTCTGTTTGTGTTGAAACTCGTATTGAACAATACTTTGTAGCGTGGTGAACTCTTCCGTGTTCGTGGAATACTTTTGGTTGATTTTCTGAATTAAAAAACATAACAAAACATGGATAATGAATAATTGACACAAGAGAAATAAGATTCGGGGAAAAAATATAACGGTTCCGTGGCGAATATTGTCTATCTCGTTTAAAGTACTTGTAGCTATAGGAGCAATCATATGTACTGGAACGTCTCATAACAACATAAGGATTGTAGTAGTCCTATATAACAAATTATTTCTCCTTTAAAATTATATAACAATTCAGGGTACACACATACTGAATAAATGCCAAGGATGGGCATTAAGGTATAATCTTATACTATTGTACAGGTACATCAATAACAACCGTGAAAGGCCCGGGAGCACAGCTATGTAGCCGTGTGGTGTCCGCCAAAATTACGATGGAGTTTAAGGCCACCTTTGAGCACACACGAGGACGCTGTCATCAAGAATACTTACTCTGATATTGCCAGCAATATCTAACTTGACGGGGGCGAAGGCAGTGGGATTCAGCTTATCTGAAACGTAGAAATTAGTATCTGTAGAGGTGAGAGAATGAAACCTTTCGCTGGTGTTTATCAGGATGTCCTGCCAGATGGACAAGAAATGAAATGTTGGTGTTTTAGTGCAGATGGAGGCTAAATTGGGCCAAAGAAAACTCTCGTTTTTTTCCATGAAATGAGATTGGATCAAATGAGGTTCCAGATGTGCAGGACTTAGAGTTCGAACCCACGACCCGAGGATCTGCAGCTCAGTCTGCTTACCAACTGAGCTAGGGAGGATCCTCCTAGAGGGACAAGGATCTCATGTCTATCATTGGAAAGGGTATTCGAGATTTAACCCGGGGATATGGATTGATAAATTAAACTGTCCCTCTGAAACTAATCAACCCACCTATTTGGGCCTACAGCTAGAATAATAGCAATACACATGACTTAAGGACCAGGATGCTACAATTAGAAGCACATAACCTGACGAAAATATGATAGAACATTTATCTTAGCAAATATGGACACCTCAGTTTAACCTAATGACACGCACACATAACCCAACGAAAATATGGAGAAAACATTACATTTTAGCAAATATGGACACCATAGTTTAACCCAAGCAGATGTTATAAATATGACGCCATCTCACCAAATAGGGGTAAGATTGCCCGACAAGCATCCAGGAATGTAGTTGTAGGGACGCCGCCATCTTCTCGCAGTCGGATATCCATAAAACTGGCAGTAAAGAAGCTGAACTTGTAATCTATGACTTGTAAAGGACATGTTGAAGGAGAACAGTGAACAGGTAACCACGTGCATGACAAACTGGGGAATATTGGGAATTCATAGTTTCTCGACCTCAAGTCTGTGTTAGCCTAGATATCGATGAATAAGCCGGTCGTGCTCTGATATCCCGGCCCTGATCTATCCTAAAACTCCTGCAGTCCTGAGCGAGGCGCGAACCCCCGACCCTCCGATCACCGTGCCGACACGCTGGCTCTTGGCATGTGAAGGAACCCCCGACCCTCCGATCACCGTGCCGACACGCTGGCTCTTGGCATGTGAAGGAACCCCCGACCCTCCGATCACCGTGCCGACACGCTGGCTCTTGGCGTGTGAAGGAACCCCCGACCCTCCGATCACCGTGCCGACACGCTGGCTCTTGGCATGTGAAGGAACCCCCGACCCTCCGATCACCGTGCCGACACGCTGGCTCTTGGCGTGTGAAGGAACCCCCGACCCTCCGATCACCGTGCCGACACGCTGGCTCTTGGCATGTGAAGGAACCCCCGACCCTCCGATCACCGTGCCGACACGCTGGCTCTTGGCATGTGAAGGAACCCCCGACCCTCCGATCACCGTGCCGACACGCTGGCTCTTGGCATGTGAAGGAACCCCCGACCCTCCGATCACCGTGCCGACACGCTGGCTCTTGGCATGTGAAGGAACCCCCGACCCTCCGATCACCGTGCCGACACGCTGGCTCTTGGCATGTGAAGGAACCCCCGACCCTCCGATCACCGTGCCGACACGCTGGCTCTTGGCATGTGAAGGAACCCCCGACCCTCCGATCACCGTGCCGACACGCTGGCTCTTGGCGTGTGAAGGAACCCCCGACCCTCCGATCACCGTGCCGACACGCTGGCTCTTGGCATGTGAAGGAACCCCCGACCCTCCGATCACCGTGCCGACACGCTGGCTCTTGGCATGTGAAGGAACCCCCGACCCTCCGATCACCGTGCCGACACGCTGGCTCTTGGCATGTGAAGGAACCCCCGACCCTTCCATCACCGTGCCGACACGCTGGCTCTTGGCATGTGAAGGAACCCCCGACCCTCCGATCACCGTGCCGACAAGCTGGCTCTTGGCATGTGAAGGAACCCCCGACCCTCCCATCACCGTGCCGACACGCTGGCTCTTGGCATGTGAAGGAACCCCCGACCCTCCGATCACCGTGCCGACACGCTGGCTCTTGGCATGTGAAGGAACCCCCGACCCTCCGATCACCGTGCCGACACGCTGGCTCTTGGCGTGTGAAGGAACCCCCGACCCTCCCATCACCGTGCCGACACGCTGGCTCTTGGCATGTGAAGGAACCCCCGACCCTCCGATCACCGTGCCGACACGCTGGCTCTTGGCATGTGAAGGAACCCCCGACCCTCCGATCACCGTGCCGACACGCTGGCTCTTGGCATGTGAAGGAACCCCCGACCCTCCGATCACCGTGCCGACACGCTGGCTCTTGGCATGTGAAGGAACCCCCGACCCTCCGATCACCGTGCCGACACGCTGGCTCTTGGCATGTGAAAGAACCCCCGACCCTCCGATCACTGTGCCGACACGCTGGCTCTTGGCATGTGAAGGAACCCCCGACCCTCCGATCACCGTGCCGACACGCTGGCTCTTGGCATGTGAAGGAACCCCCGACCCTCCGATCACCGTGCCGACACGCTGGCTCTTGGCATGTGAAGGAACCCCCGACCCTCCGATCACCGTGCCGACACGCTGGCTCTTGGCATGTGAAGGAACCCCCGACCCTCCCATCACCGTGCCGACACGCTGGCTCTTGGCATGTGAAGGAACCCCCGACCCTCCGATCACCGTGCCGACACGCTGGCTCTTGGCATGTGAAGGAACCCCCGACCCTCCGATCACCGTGCCGACACGCTGGCTCTTGGCATGTGAAGGAACCCCCGACCCTCCGATCACCGTGCCGACACGCTGGCTCTTGGCATGATAAGGAACCCCCGACCCTCCGATCACCGTGCCGACACGCTGGCTCTTGGCATGTGAAGGAACCCCCGACCCTCCGATCACCGTGCCGACACGCTGGCTCTTGGCATGTGAAGGAACCCCCGACCCTCCGATCACCGTGCCGACACGCTGGCTCTTGGCATGTGAAGGAACCCCCGACCCTCCGATCACCGTGCCGACACGCTGGCTCTTGGCATGTGAAGGAACCCCCGACCCTCCGATCACCGTGCCGACACGCTGGCTCTTGGCATGTGAAGGAACCCCCGACCCTCCGATCACCGTGCCGACACGCTGGCTCTTGGCATGTGAAGGAACCCCCGACCCTCCGATCACCGTGCCGACACGCTGGCTCTTGGCATGTGAAGGAACCCCCGACCCTCCGATCACCGTGCCGACACGCTGGCTCTTGGCATGTGAAGGAACCCCCGACCCTCCGATCACCGTGCCGACACGCTGGCTCTTGGCATGTGAAGGAACCCCCGACCCTCCGATCACCGTGCCGACACGCTGGCTCTTGGCATGTGAAGGAACCCCCGACCCTCCGATCACCGTGCCGACACGCTGGCTCTTGGCATGTGAAGGAACCCCCGACCCTCCGATCACCGTGCCGACACGCTGGCTCTTGGCATGTGAAGGAACCCCCGACCCTCCGATCACCGTGCCGACACGCTGGCTCTTGGCATGTGAAGGAACCCCCGACCCTCCGATCACCGTGCCGACACGCTGGCTCTTGGCATGTGAAAGAACCCCCGACCCTCCGATCACCGTGCCGACACGCTGGCTCTTGGCATGTGAAGGAACCCCCGACCCTCCGATCACCGTGCCGACACGCTGGCTCTTGGCATGTGAAGGAACCCCCGACCCTCCGATCACCGTGCCGACACGCTGGCTCTTGGCATGTGAAGGAACCCCCGACCCTCCGATCACCGTGCCGACACGCTGGCTCTTGGCATGTGAAGGAACCCCCGACCCTCCGATCACCGTGCCGACACGCTGGCTCTTGGCATGTGAAGGAACCCCCGACCCTCCGATCACCGTGCCGACACGCTGGCTCTTGGCATGTGAAGGAACCCCCGACCCTCCGATCACCGTGCCGACACGCTGGCTCTTGGCATGTGAAGGAACCCCCGACCCTCCGACCACCGTGCCGACACGCTGGCTCTTGGCATGTGAAGGAACCCCCGACCCTCCGATCACCGTGCCGACACGCTGGCTCTTGGCATGTGAAGGAACCCCCGACCCTCCGATCACCGTGCCGACACGCTGGCTCTTGGCATGTGAAGGAACCCCCTACCCTCCGATCACCGTGCCGACACGCTGGCTCTTGGCATGTGAAGGAACCCCCGACCCTCCGATCACCGTGCCGACACGCTGGCTCTTGGCATGTGAAGGAACCCCCGACACTCCGATCACCGTGCCGACACGCTGGTTCTTGGCATGTGAAGGAACCCCCGACCCTCCGATCACCGTGCCGACACGCTGGCTCTTGGCATGTGAAGGAACCCCCGACCCTCCGATCACCGTGCCGACACGCTGGCTCTTGGCATGTGAAGGAACCCCCTACCCTCCGATCACCGTGCCGACACGCTGGCTCTTGGCATGTGAAGGAACCCCCGACCCTCCGATCACCGTGCCGACACGCTGGCTCTTGGCATGTGAAGGAACCCCCGACCCTCCGATCACCGTGCCGACACGCTGGTTCTTGGCATGTGAAGGAACCCCCGACCCTCCGATCACCGTGCCGACACGCTGGCTCTTGGCATGTGAAGGAACCCCCGACCCTCCGATCACCGTGCCGACACGCTGGTTCTTGGCATGTGAAGGAACCCCCGACCCTCCGATCACCGTGCCGACACGCTGGCTCTTGGCATGTGAAGGAACCCCCGACCCTCCGATCACCGTGCCGACACGCTGGCTCTTGGCATGTGAAGGAACCCCCTACCCTCCGATCACCGTGCCGACACGCTGGCTCTTGGCATGTGAAGGAACCCCCGACCCTCCGATCACCGTGCCGACACGCTGGCTCTTGGCATGTGAAGGAACCCCCGACCCTCCGATCACCGTGCCGACACGCTGGCTCTTGGCATGTGAAAGAACCCCCGACCCTCCGATCACCGTGCCGATACGCTGGCTCTTGGCATGTGAAGGAACCCCCGACCCTCTGATCACCGTGCCGACACGCTGGCTCTTGGCATGTGAAGGAACCCCCGACCCTCCGATCACCGTGCCGACACGCTGGCTCTTGGCATGTGAAAGAACCCCCGACCCTCCGATCACCGTGCCGATACGCTGGCTCTTGGCATGTGAAGGAACCCCCGACCCTCTGATCACCGTGCCGACACGCTGGCTCTTGGCATGTGAAGGAACCCCCGACCCTCCGATCACCGTGCCGACACGCTGGCTCTTGGCATGTGAAAGAACCCCCGACCCTCCGATCACCGTGCCGATACGCTGGCTCTTGGCATGTGAAGGAACCCCCGACCCTCTGATCACCGTGCCGACACGCTGGCTCTTGGCATGTGAAGGAACCCCCGACCCTCCGATCACCGTGCCGACACGCTGGCTCTTGGCGTGTGAAGGAACCCCCGACCCTCCGATCACCGTGCCGACACGCTGGCTCTTGGCATGTGAAGGAACCCCCGACCCTCCGATCACCGTGCCGACACGCTGGCTCTTGGCATGTGAAGGAGCCCCCGACCCTCCGATCACCGTGCCGACACGCTGGCTCTTGGCATGTGAAGGAACCCCCGACCCTCCGATCACCGTGCCGACACGCTGGCTCTTGGCATGTGAAGGAACCCCCGACCCTCCGATCACCGTGCCGACACGCTGGCTCTTGGCATGTGAAGGAACCCCCGACCCTCCGATCACCGTGCCGACACGCTGGCTCTTGGCATGTGAAGGATTATTCCCACAGTGCCATCACTAACGCGCCCACCGGAATGTCACGTTTGTCTTAGTCGGTTGCATGTTATTCTTGTGTTCTGTATTTGTACGAGGGGCCTGGTGCATGAAGTTACAAATAAACTATCTATCTACTATATTTCTTCCACGTTATATGTGTTGGCGCAATAGCTCACGTTTTACTCATATTGTACTACAATTTTCGATTTGATGTGACTTTCCACCTCATGGAAAATGGGCATTTTGTTCTTATTTCTAATTGAATGTCGTGGATGAACTGTGCATATCGCAGTGTGCCTCAGTTACTCACCTGGTCGACATGTTCGTGAAAAACGTCGGGATTCGGCCATTCTCGGCAATTTCGCCCAGACTAGACAGACTCGTGTTTCTTCGAGCGACAGGTTTATCTTGACTAGCGCCCTCTGTCGCGGTGAGACTGCTCGAGCTTCCTTCTTTCCTCTCCAGGGGGCGCCCCGACCTGACGTCCGGCGCGGTTTCCGAGCTCTCCGAGGACGTCCGGGTTCCGGATCGAGACGGCGTCGACATGGATCGGGATTTGTGACTGGCCCTCAGGCTGGACGGAATGTACCTGTCGGGATTAACATTCAGAGTGAAGTGAAAGAATTCCTGTTTTAGACCCAGTTTCAGCAAACTAGGGCTGCAATAGGCCAAAAACAATGTGAATGACCAGGGGCGGGTCACGGAATTTTGAAGGAGGGGGGGGGGGGTGCGACTAGGGGGGTTGCGTCTGGGGGGGGGCAAGCTGTCATAAAAAACCGGGGGGGGGGGTTGCAACCCTCCCCCCCTAGATCACCCCTAAACCGATTCACTCATTAGTTAGAGGAAAGAGGGTCAGTCTTACGGTGTATTTTAGAACCATGAAATTACAGATATATTATCACAATATTGTAGTGACAACATATTTAGATGCACATGGAGACCATTCATTTATCTCTTTCAATGAACTTAGGTCACGAGTTGCTGGATGATGGCGAAGTAATTAATTAATTACGATTTTTCTAAACTCTCGGCCACTACGGGTTGCGTTGTGGGAAAACGCGTGGAAACCCAGTTATGTGGCGAATGCGGTTTAAAGACTCAGCGTATCGTAAACTAATATGATTATACAGCGCACGACCAGGCACTTATTATCCGTTAATATCCGTTAGCACATATATAAAATAATAATTTATATATAAAATAATAGGTATAATATAAGGTAAATCATAATAGATAGGTACACAGTATAGTATAGTTTAAAATAATACAATTTTACATAAACACGTGAAGATGTAAATGTATTTTAATCTAAGGCAGATGTAATGTGGGGCAATACTTAACATTACCCCTCACTATTCAGTATATGTATCTGATTACAGATTACAGGTGTGTTATAGACGTCGACTCTTATAATACATGTCCATCATATACCCTACATATCCAACACTGACCATCATATACCGGTAAACCGCGGCTAACTCTGTCGCTAGTTCGGCGAGTCCTATGGTACCTAAGTCCCAAATGACATTTCAAGAAGCCTAGGGAAGCCTGTGC
Source organism: Arenicola marina (assembly GCA_964019135.1). NCBI lineage: Eukaryota > Metazoa > Annelida > Polychaeta > Arenicolidae > Arenicola > Arenicola marina. Next base: position 391,890 of record OZ025265.1, on the reverse strand, counting down.
CATTGGTAACCTTCATAAGCGTTTGCTAGATGGGTCCAGTGAGCAATGCCGGGGCTCACCACTAGACCAACTACTCCATGGCATTGGAAGTTACCGGATTTTCACGATTTAAGTTATAGAAGAGAATTGGCTGGGTTACCTTGGTTACTATGCGGTAAACATAACAGGTATTCTCTACTTGTCGCTGGAGGCCTTGTGCTTCTCCTTGACAGGTACGACGGAGTGCTCGGTAACCCAAAACTCGCATTAACACGGGCTTTCCTACTTTTCATTACACGTGTACTTTTCACTCACATTTACTTACTTCATTTCATAGCTTAAGTGCATTAAGCATAACTTCACGCAGAATATATAATGTGCACGTGTTTTGTAATGGTATAACTATACAAAAGACGCTGTTAAAGCTTAGACCGACACCGGTTTCTATGGAATAAAGAAAATTTATGGGAACATGCGCAACGTCGTTTCCTAAGTATTGATGATAATCTGCTTAAAATGTTGTACAGGGTGGTCCATAAAAAAGATCTATTTTACTTTCCATCTTAATTTTGATACAAGAGATTTGCAACTTTCTTTCACCAAATTGTTCCATAAGGTTGACCATTTTATCCTTGCAAATTCTGCAGAAATTGGAAACCTTCAAGGTAGTCAAATTTCAATATCTGATCATGTGCTCTATCCACGCTCTTTGCTGCTGACTCCACGAAAGTCGGCGTGTTGACTTTACGGTCACGCAACGTCTCAATCCTGTTTGGAGTACGAACTGAAAATGGTCGACCACTGTGACCTTTATTATTGTTTCCAACACTCCCAGTCTCCTTAAACTTAGCTATCAGGCGCTCAATAGTCCGTCTGGTCCGCACATGTCCCCTTCCAAAATCTCTTGCATACTGGCCTTGCGTCTTAACCACCGATTTTGTCGCAAAGTAGGCCTTAACGAGTTTTATCGGCTGCTGTATCGTATACTGCCTGTTCAGATCCATATTGGTAGCAGAAGAATTGTCTGGGCCTCTACTCTATATCACGTGACAATTATGGAGCAATATTATTAGAAACATTTTTTAGAGTGAATACAAAATAGGTCGTTTTTATGGACCACCCTGTATACAACCTTATTCTAAGAAGTACCTTAACATTTCTGTACATATACGCATGTTCTTCAGGCTGTATACAAGCATGTTCTACAGGCTGTATACAAGCATGTTCTTCAGGCTGTATATAAGCATGTTCTTCAGGCTGTATATAAGCATGTTCTTCAGGCTGTATACAAGCATGTTCTTCAGGCTGTATATAAGCATGTTCTTGAGGCTGTATATAAGCATGTTCTTCAGGCTGTATATAAGCATGTTTTTGAGGCTGTATATAAGCATGTTCTTCAGGCTGTATATAAGCATGTTTTTGAGGCTGTATATAAGCATGTTCTTGAGGCTGTATATAAGCATGTTCTTCAGGCTGTATATAAGCATGTTCTTGAGGCTGTATACAAGCATGTTCTTCAGGCTGAATATAAGCAGGTTCTTGAGGCTGTATATAAGCATGTTCTTGAGGCTGTATATAAGCATGTTCTTCAGGCTGTATATAAGCATGTTCTACAGGCTGTATACAAGCATGTTCTTGAGGCTGTATACAAGCATGTTCTTCAGGCTGAATATAAGCATGTTCTTGAGGCTGTATATAAGCATGTTCTTCAGGCTGTATATAAGCATGTTTTTGAGGCTGTATATAAGCATGTTCTTGAGGCTGTATATAAGCATGTTCTTCAGGCTGTATATAAGCATGTTCTTGAGGCTGTATACAAGCATGTTCTTCAGGCTGAATATAAGCAGGTTCTTGAGGCTGTATATAAGCATGTTCTTGAGGCTGTATATAAGCATGTTCTTCAGGCTGTATATAAGCATGTTTTTGAGGCTGTATATAAGCATGTTCTTCAGGCTGTATATAAGCATGTTTTTGAGGCTGTATATAAGCATGTTCTTGAGGCTGTATATAAGCATGTTCTTCAGGCTGTATATAAGCATGTTCTTGAGGCTGTATACAAGCATGTTCTTCAGGCTGAATATAAGCAGGTTCTTGAGGCTGTATATAAGCATGTTCTTGAGGCTGTATATAAGCATGTTTTTGAGGCTGTATATAAGCATGTTCTTGAGGCTGTATATAAGCATGTTCTTCAGGCTGTATATAAGCATGTTTTTGAGGCTGTATATAAGCATGTTCTTCAGGCTGTATATAAGCATGTTTTTGAGGCTGTATATAAGCATGTTCTTGAGGCTGTATATAAGCATGTTCTTCAGGCTGTATATAAGCATGTTCTTGAGGCTGTATACAAGCATGTTCTTCAGGCTGAATATAAGCAGGTTCTTGAGGCTGTATATAAGCATGTTCTTGAGGCTGAATATAAGCAGGTTCTTGAGGCTGTATATAAGCATGTTCTTGAGGCTGTATATAAGCATGTTTTTGAGGCTGTATATAAGCATGTTCTTGAGGCTGTATATAAGCATGTTCTTCAGGCTGTATATAAGCATGTTTTTGAGGCTGTATATAAGCATGTTCTTCAGGCTGTATATAAGCATGTTTTTGAGGCTGTATATAAGCATGTTCTTGAGGCTGTATATAAGCATGTTCTTCAGGCTGTATATAAGCATGTTCTTGAGGCTGTATACAAGCATGTTCTTCAGGCTGAATATAAGCAGGTTCTTGAGGCTGTATATAAGCATGTTCTTGAGGCTGTATATAAGCATGTTCTTCAGGCTGTATATAAGCATGTTTTTGAGGCTGTATATAAGCATGTTCTTCAGGCTGTATATAAGCATGTTTTTGAGGCTGTATATAAGCATGTTCTTGAGGCTGTATATAAGCATGTTCTTCAGGCTGTATATAAGCATGTTCTTGAGGCTGTATACAAGCATGTTCTTCAGGCTGAATATAAGCAGGTTCTTGAGGCTGTATATAAGCATGTTCTTGAGGCTGTATATAAGCATGTTCTTCAGGCTGTATATAAGCATGTTCTACAGGCTGTATACAAGCATGTTCTTGATGCTGTATACAAGCATGTTCTTCAGGCTGAATATAAGCATGTTCTTGAGGCTGTATACAAGCATGTTCTTCAGGCTGAATATAAGCAGGTTCTTGAGGCTGTATATAAGCATGTTCTTCAGGCTGTATATAAGCATGTTCTTGAGGCTGTATATAAGCATGCTCTTCCAGTTATATAAGCATGCTCTTCAGGTTATATAAGCATGTTCTTGAGGCTGTATATAAGCATGTTCTTGAGGCTGTATATAGGCATGTTCTTGAGGCTATATATAATCATGTTCATCAGGCTGTGTATATGTATGTTCTACAGGTTATATATAATCATATTCTACAGACTGTATATATAAGCATGTTTTACAGACTATATATATAAGCATGTTCTGGAGGCTGTATATAAGCATGTTCTGGAGGCTGTATATAAGCATGTTTTTGAGGCTGTATATAAGCATGTTCTTGAGGCTGTATATAAGCATGTTCTTGAGGCTGTATGTAAGCATGTTTTTGAGGCTGTATATAAGCATGTTCTTGAGGCTGTATATAAGCATGTTCTTCAGGCTGTATATAAGCATGTTCTTGAGGCTGTATACAAGCATGTTCTTCAGGCTGAATATAAGCAGGTTCTTGAGGCTGTATATAAGCATGTTCTTCAGGCTGTATATAAGCATGTTCTTCAGGCTGTATATAAGCATGTTCTACAGGCTGTATACAAGCATGTTCTTGAGGCTGTATACAAGCATGTTCTTCAGGCTGAATATAAGCATGTTCTTGAGGCTGTATACAAGCATGTTCTTCAGGCTGAATATAAGCAGGTTCTTGAGGCTGTATATAAGCATGTTCTTCAGGCTGTATATAAGCATGTTCTTGAGGCTGTATATAAGCATGCTCTTCCAGTTATATAAGCATGCTCTTCAGGTTATATAAGCATGTTCTTGAGGCTGTATATAAGCATGTTCTTGAGGCTGTATATAGGCATGTTCTTGAGGCTATATATAATCATGTTCATCAGGCTGTGTATATGTATGTTCTACAGGTTATATATAATCATATTCTACAGACTGTATATATAAGCATGTTTTACAGACTATATATATAAGCATGTTCTGGAGGCTGTATATAAGCATGTTCTGGAGGCTGTATATAAGCATGTTTTTGAGGCTGTATATAAGCATGTTCTTGAGGCTGTATATAAGCATGTTCTTGAGGCTGTATATAAGCATGTTCTTGAGGCTGTATATAAGCATGTTCTTGAGGCTGTATGTAAGCATGTTTTTGAGGCTGTATATAAGCATGTTCTTGAGGCTGTATATAAGCATGTTCTTCAGGCTGTATATAAGCATGTTCTTGAGGCTGTATACAAGCATGTTCTTCAGGCTGAATATAAGCAGGTTCTTGAGGCTGTATATAAGCATGTTCTTCAGGCTGTATATAAGCATGTTCTTCAGGCTGTATATAAGCATGTTCTACAGGCTGTATACAAGCATGTTCTTGAGGCTGTATACAAGCATGTTCTTCAGGCTGAATATAAGCATGTTCTTGAGGCTGTATACAAGCATGTTCTTCAGGCTGAATATAAGCAGGTTCTTGAGGCTGTATATAAGCATGTTCTTCAGGCTGTATATAAGCATGTTCTTGAGGCTGTATATAAGCATGCTCTTCCAGTTATATAAGCATGCTCTTCAGGTTATATAAGCATGTTCTTGAGGCTGTATATAAGCATGTTCTTGAGGCTGTATATAGGCATGTTCTTGAGGCTATATATAATCATGTTCATCAGGCTGTGTATATGTATGTTCTACAGGTTATATATAATCATATTCTACAGACTGTATATATAAGCATGTTTTACAGACTATATATATAAGCATGTTCTGGAGGCTGTATATAAGCATGTTCTGGAGGCTGTATATAAGCATGTTTTTGAGGCTGTATATAAGCATGTTCTTGAGGCTGTATATAAGCATGTTCTTGAGGCTGTATATAAGCATGTTCTTGAGGCTGTATATAAGCATGTTCTTGAGGCTGTATATAAGCATGTTCTTGAGGCTGTATATAAGCATGTTCTTGAGGCTGTATATAAGCATGTTCTTCAGGCTGTATATAAGCATGTTCTTCAGGCTGTATATAAGCATGTTCTTGAGGCTGTATGTAAGCATGTTCTTGAGGCTGTATATAAGCATGTTCTTGAGGCTGTATATAAGCATGTTCTTGAGGCTGTATATAAGCATGTTCTTGAGGCTGTATATAAGCATGTTCTTGAGGCTGTATATAAGCATGTTTTTGAGGCTGTATATAAGCATGTTCTTCAGGCTGTATATAAGCATGTTCTTGAGGCTGTATATAAGCATGTTCTTGAGGCTGTATATAAGCATGTTCTTGAGGCTGTATGTAAGCATGTTCTTGAGGCTGTATATAAGCATGTTCTTGAGGCTGTATATAAGCATGTTCTTGAGGCTGTATATAAGCATGTTCTTGAGGCTGTATATAAGCATGTTCTTGAGGCTGTATATAAGCATGTTCTTGAGGCTGTATATAAGCATGTTCTTCAGGCTGTATATAAGCATGTTCTTCAGGCTGTATATAAGCATGTTCTTCAGGCTGTATATAAGCATGTTCTTGAGGCTGTATATAAGCATGTTTATCAGGCTAGTATAAGGCAAGCGCTTCAGGCTATATAAGTGGGCTCCTAACTATGTAATATGCTATCCCAGTCCACTACATACCCATGTACAGCTTCACCGGTGGAACGGACACCGTTGGTGAGGGCGGCACTGACAGAAGAGACCGTTCAGCCATTAAATACACAGCAGAAATAGAGAATAATTCCGACATAGAATTCTTACATATATACATGAACTGACTATGCACATGGACGCGTCAGTTGAGTGGCCAACGAAAGCTTGCTCGAGCAAGTTTCTTTTCCTAGAATAATTTTGGAACGACGTAAGACGTGAACGTCTGTAAGACCTTGTTATCACCAACCAAACGGTGGAGAAGTAGTGATCATGTTGGTTCGTTTAGCTATGGAGCATAACCTCCAATCTTATATCGCCATAATTGGAAGAAGCCGGGTAGATATGAGCAAAGGAACACAGGGGCCGCGCCGATAGCTGCGTGGTTTAGGGCGCTCCGGCCACCCGTGAGCCTAACAGCACGTGGATCGGTGGTATCTGTGTGGTGGCAGAATAAAGATCCCGTCCTTCTGTGCTCTTCCCCTCCTTCTCCCATTGACGCGCTATGAATTGGTTACAGCCTGAATATACAACCAACAACTAAAGGAACACGGATGATAGTTGTACAGGTGGGTTCGCACCACCGCCTTGGCCGCTAAAGACCAAGCTAGGAGAGTGCATTCGACAAGGGCCGATCGCGCTGTGGCCGGTAACCACGTGGTGAGTGTTCAGTAAAGAGGTAAAGAAGAAATCATTTGTGGCACAGAACCGACCGGCAACTGTACAATGACATTGTGTGTGATGCTATTTCCATCCACTGAATACAGATCAAGAATGTAATGATATCACACGCCCACTAAGCAAACCAGATATGTTTATTTAACTCATAATTATATGTATACAACACTAGTACGGTTACAACAAACACCAGGCATGAATTGGTTTAAATTAAAGAAAATGGGAGAAGGGGGGGGGGGGGGGGGTAGAGAAACTAGTGCTAATTGCAATTGACGATTTAACAAGTGAACACACATGGAAAAGTCACCATAAAAAGTTATAAAAAGATACACTGATGAGTAGTTAGATAAACATAAACGTGTTAACCTAATGGACATTTCAGGCGCAAGCACAAGCTTCAAGGCGGGAGCTGCGCTCGTGCCACGGCATAGGCTGTGGAAGTGAAAACGCCGGAGCGGGGTAGGGGGGGGGGGGGTAAACCCGACAGGACCTAATGCGACCAATGAATGTATTGACCAACCAATGAATATATTGACCAACCAATAAATATATTGACCATCCAATGAATGTATCGATCAGCAAATGAATATATCGATCAGCGGATCAGAATCTGCTCTTTGATTGCTGTTTATAATCGATAGTTACAATCCCCTTTCGGCATCGGGCGGATAAGCTCTACCAGAGATATGTAAGATCTCTGATACCACAAGAGCAAAGCATGAAGGTTGAGCAGGTCGCCATCGTCTTATAAACTGGACTAAACAGGGTCTTTGATTGACGCTCCTTAAACAAAATCCCTTTTTGATTAGATCTCCAAAGACATCAACATACAAGTAAGATATGTAAAATATCACATCGAATGTGGCATTCATATGGCTAATGACAATGACATGACTTTGAGATGAAGCAACGGGAAAAGTAAGATACATGCTGCATAGCCCATCCTCAAGGTACGACTTTCACTTTGCTCCCTTAAAACCGGAAGTTAGTTCCTGCGTTGTCGTAAATCATTTGATCTCCGCGTTACGGGACAGAACCACATTATTTTTCCAGTTTGGAAAAGTACAAATTACCTACAATGCCCATCAAACGCTCGATGGGTGGATACATTTGTCAGCGACAGGTACCTTGCACTCCGTATTTTATTTCCGATTATTTGATGGAATGGTAATCTTAAAAAAATATGACGAAGGAGGAGGTACTAATGTAAGAAAATGACACGTGGATAAGAAAGGATTGTTTAAAATGCGTCTTTACGGTACGCTCCCCTATCACTGGGTCACACAGAAGGACGGGTCATTCGCGCACGATGATGTCACGCTGAGATCATTCTGATTGGCTCATGTAAGTCACGTGATTGCGTCACATGTGAACACTCTGGGGTCTCGGAAGTATTGGAATTCCTCTCTCTGAAGTAAAACAAGAACAGGAAGAAACGTACGTTAACGTTTCTTAATTTCGTAATACGGTTTTACATTTAGAACAGAGAAAAGGAGGCAAAAGGTTTTCTAAATTTTTAATAATGATTAAGTCCACAACACGAACAGGCGAAAAGGCACGCCTTTTCATTCTAATAATGTTTAATAATATCTAAGACAACTGGATCGCTGAGATTTACTAATAAGCTAACGGAATGTTAAGGGTATAATTTATAGTGTCACTCGTAAACAATCTAGATGTTACTTCAATTATAAATTGTGTTTCGAATGATTGAGTTCTAGTTTTGCGAGTCCACTGAAAGCTTCTGTTGTGTCAATAAACACAGTCAAATGCATACATGAGCCAATCTAACAGCAACTGACACGAAAGAGCGGAAATAAAAATGGATTAAAAAAAATAGGTGAAGCAGGCGAAAACAACTACATCGCTGGACGAAGTTCGAATAGTCAGAACCGTATCGCAAGGTCATGCAGCAGTGAAAACGTATCAATTTGTGCCATTTAAGCAGAAAAAGTAAGAAAAGACCAAAACAAAACAGAAATACTCATACAGGATAAGGCGAAAATTAAAATGAAATTGATATTAATTTGAGACCATGACAAGTCGACCCAATATCACTCATTTACTCGAGGTTTATCTAAAACTTGTCAAGGCTGCGGTATATGAAAGAAGCAAATTTCGTGGCCAGCTTCTTGGCCAATCAGCCCACGATTTAGACCAGGCTGGTTCCCTTGAAGTTAGAAAAAGCGAGAAGTTGCTGCGCCCCAAAATATCGCCGCAATCTGGGTTGTCTTTGTAAACTGTGGAAGCAGATGTACAACATGAATTTCCTTTAATCAGACGCGAATTTCTTGAAAGTGCCGTTCACTGTTTAAATAATGTACTCACTAATACCAATTTGGCTGCGTCCGTTCGTATTTGATTTCATAAACATTGTCTAGAACACACTCTCTGGTCCATCACATAGTTTGTCAATATTGTATTTGCTACAATATTGAGTTTACGTCCCTGTCTGCGAGATGTTGAAACCACTATCAGGGACAAAGATAAACGTGACACGTCCCCGTCTGCGAGATGTTGAAACCACTATCAGGGACAACGATAAACGTGACACGTCCCTGTCTGCGAGATGTTGAAGCCACTATCAGGGACAACGATAAACATGACACGTCCTTGTCTGCGAGATGTTGAAACCACTATCAGGAACAACGATAGACGTGACACGTCCCTGTCTGCGAGATGTTGAAGCCACTATCAGGGACAACGATAAACGTGACACGTCTCTGTCTGCGAGATGTTGAAGCCACTATCAGGGACAACGATAAACGTGACACATCCCTGTCTGCGAGATGTTGAAGCCACTATCAGGGACAACGATAAACGTGACACGTCCCTGTCTGCGAGATGTTGAAGCCACTATCAGGGACAACGATAAACGTGACACGTCCCTGTCTGCGAGATGTTGAAGCCACTATCAGGGACAACGATAAACGTGACACGTCCCTGTCTGCGAGATGTTGAAGCCACTATCAGGGGCAACGATAAACGTGACACGTCCCTGTCTGCGAGATGTTGAAGCCACTATCAGGGACAACGATAAACGTGACACGTACCTGTCTGCGAGATGTTGAAGCCACTATCAGGGACAACGATAAACGTGACACGTCCCTGTCTGCGAGATGTTGAAGCCACCATCAGGGACAACGATAAACGTGACACGTCCCTGTCTGCGAGATGTTGAAGCCACTATCAGGGACAACGATAAACGTGACACGTCCCTGTCTGCGAGATGTTGAAGCCACTATCAGGGACAACGATAAACGTGACACGTCCCTGTCTGCAAGATGTTGAAGCCACTATCGGGGACAACGATAAACGTGACACGTCCCTGTCTGCGAGATGTTGAAACCACTATCAGGGACAACGATAAACGTGACACGTCCCTGTCTGCGAGATGTTGAAGCCACCATCAGGGACAACGATAAACATGACACGTCCTTGTCTGCGAGATGTTGAAGGCGCTATCAGGGACAACGATAAACGTGACACGTCCTTGTCTGCGAGATGTTGAAGGCGCTATCAGGGACAACGATAAACGTGACACGTCCCTGTCTGCAAAATGTTGAAGCCACGATTAGGGACTGGGGATATTTGCTGCTGACAGGCCACTTACAGCGGCAGTCAGGTTCAACGGGAGGCAGGACACGTCGATCAGTCCACAGGAACATCAGCGACAGATCAAGTCCACGGTGCCATCAGAATCATAGTTGGTTGGTGGTATATTCAGGACGCTTGAACCACTTTTGTTCATATCGCGTCAATGGGAGAATGAAGGGAGAGTGGAGCCATGTCCCCGGGGGTAACCCCCATACTCTTTGCGAAGAAAGACATGGGATCGTTTTCCTGCGAGCCCACAGACATGGCCACAGCGGGGCTCGAACCATCGATCCACGTGGCGTTAGGCTCTCAGATGACCAGAACACTCAATGCGAGCGCTCTAGCCAACTGAGCTACCGGGCCGGCCCCTTATAATCATATCGGTTTACACTATATTGCAGACCGCGCCCCATCTCTTCATCATGTTAACGCTACGGATCCCAGATGTTGAGAGTATTTGACATTGCTGTTAATCATCAGTCAACGGTGTATCCTTAGTTAAAAACAAAAATAATACAACTAGAGCTTAAATTATAAAACACACAAAAGAAACAACAAATAGTAAATAGAATAGTTTGTAAGATTGTGTAATATGTTTTAGCAGCTCATACGGTGTTTCCACATACGTAAAAATATAATCTCCTATTACAGTATACTATGCAGATTATTCTTATTTGGCGGGGAATATCTGTATGTAAAGCTTTAAGAATGGTGTTTGCCAGGTCTACCCTGCTTTACCATGTAACATAGATACACGCCCTAACGCATACAAGGCTTCAAGAGGAAGACTCGCAAAATCAGACAAAATGTCCAATACGTTTCCCAGAAATATAATGACAGCCATCATATTGGTGGAAAGTTGTTGCATGAACAGCTTTAATTTGCAAACACCATCATAATATTGACGTAACACACAGACACGCTGTTCGCGTGTAGATGAAACACTCAACATCATCGCAACTCTTGCATATTTGCAATTTTTCCATGCAACGAATATCTCAATGGACGATTTGCAATTGAAGGGTCCTGAACTATTTGCATGTGTTTAAGTGTATATCTGCCATTAAAATAAATACAAATAAAAACATATATATAAATAAATTTAAATAAATGCAAAGACTACACAATATACCGCTAACATGAAATAAAATGTTTAACTCCAAATCGTTGGTAAAGCTCACAAAACTGAAGAAAAAACACTGAACAGTTTTCTTGGACACTCATGCAACCCACATTAAAAGCAAGCCTGATCACGTTCTGATTTCCTTGGCTTTACTTGTACATTTAAAAATGGTTATTGGTGAGTATAATTCTGATACACAGCACAATAGTGTGTGAGAGGCATAAACCAGAACTATAACAGCCTCATGATAACACAGAAAGCTGCATTCGCCGACATTATAGTGGTATTCAGAGCATTGACTTACCTGTCGACCGATGTGGATCTCTGTATGGAGGTTTGTGGCCAGGGCACTGTCTGCAACGGTAAAGGTAAATGTACAGGTGAGATGGTGCTGTGGATGGTTGGTTGGTTGGTTATTCAGGACGCTTTAACCACTTTTGGTCATATCGCGTCAATGGGAGAAGGAAGGGGGAGTGGAACCATGTCCCCGGGGGTAACCCCCTACTCTTTACGAAGAAAGACATGGGATCTTTATCCTGCGATCACACAGACATGGTCACAGCGGGGCTCGAACCACCGACCCACGCGCCGTTAGGCTCTCAGGTGGCCAGAGCACTCAGTGCGAGCGCTCTAGCCCACTGAGCTGTCGTGGCGCTGTGGGAAATCATGGAATGTATAATGCGGAAGGTTGATCGTGGGCTAACCACTGAAGAAATCGTCGTCAGCGTTGTTTGCATAACATTCACAACATGGGTCACTTTGTTTTTCATTGAAAGTCATTCATAGTTGGCTCGGAACAGTCACACAAATCGCAAGTAGAATCCTTAATCTGGCCAGACTCTATCATAAGAACGGAAATAATGAATGAATTGGTGCTTAATGCCACCCTAGATAAACTGCCGAGACAACGAGGATACACAAGACGTTAACACTGACTAGATGGGCGACCATCTGAGCGACGGAGGCTCCCCACGCGAAGCACCATTTATCACATGTTAACATCCTAGAATTCGCTAAACAAAGCACGTACAAATATAGCGCATTGCAAAAATAAATCTGTTCTTAATACTGCACGAAAATCCGACATTAACCAAAAATCTAAATAGGATTTTTAACCACTCTGCGTAATAGATGACTGACTTTAGTGGAGGGAGACTTTCGCGTGGGGGAGGTCGGGGTGGGACCCCCGGGGCCCTCGTGGGACGTGTAGGCGTTGGCTATCTTCATACAGTCCTCCAGGGTCCGGATGAAGGTGTCGCACGTGGCACTTAGCAACGACGTCGCCTCGTTCAGGCTCTGTTGAAAAGTAGAAAAGAAACTGATAGACTGATAGGATTTTTTGGTGCCGTGACCCAGATCCGAAACTGGGTTGCCTCGTGTTGTTTAAGCCTCGTTGGAATCAGATTGGCCAAGCCATACGGGCTTACAAGTCACCCTGCCTGAAGAAAATATATTAAATTTCATGCTTTCTAGTTACTAGTTTTAGCTTTCTAGTTACTATGATATTGTGTGGACATACTTAAGGACGTAGTATTTGGGATAATTACACATATTCATGCCACTAAAATAGACCAAATATCTATGATCCTTATTCGTAAACAAAGTGCGCCTATACATGTAATGGCATCTGAGTCCGCATTATGTGGGCTAATTACACACATTGACTATTATATAGCACATAATTGACCAATTAAATTAAACGTTAATGAATACGGTTATGCGCTGCGAAAATGACATTACCGATAAATCTGGAGGCTGTTGGGTCTGCACGGACGTCTTGACCGAATGAACCTGCTGCATAAGTAGGTCACAGTACAGTCGTAATTCAGACTTTTTGCACTTGAGCTCATCTTCTGGGATTTCCTCTGTAATGGCAGAACACAGGCGGTAACATATCTAGGCCAGAATACAGTTGTCATTTGGAGGTCCTAAACATAAGAAAGCGTCATAGATTACGTCTGTAAAGCAGAACACTTGCCATTCGAACCCTCAACATTAGCTAATTACCTCTGTATTTACATTTAATACAGTGCGTTGGACAATTGACACAGGAGCTGAGCATATTAGATATCATATTCAGATATGGCAGAATATTGAGTCGTTTGTATCGGGCTATGGTACTACTGTCCGTCAAACTTGTTACAACTTCTGTTATCTTTGGACAGCTACACGTTTTGTCATAAAACTAAAAGGGCACAAATTCATCATTTCGTGCAGACGGGTGAATGCCAACCAACGACATCGCAACATAAGTGGTTGACCGTCCTAGAACAGTCGTTAATCCACGTCGTAAAGGCTAATTTGCCGGCATCTCTGCAAACCCATAATGCAGTTAGCAAATATATAGGTCATAGTACTGTTGTCTTATGGAAACTTTGGAGTTGGATCTAATCTCCGACATTTCCTTCGCAATGATAGACGACAATCGGCCTCATAAGTTGGCCTTAATACAGTAATCAATCCATGGTATTAACTTTACAATTAGCAATAGAGTAAACCATCGTGATTTTTTTTCTACATTTGCATACAAGTCGATATTTCAGGAGCCTTTGTATGCGCCCCATTATGACCCGGGTTTACACGCCAGCTGCTGCGACAACTGAACGATCAATTATATATAGATCAATTATAACAATATGTAACTTTAATAACCAATCAATATGCCATGAGGCTGTTGATGCCAAAACTAGCAGGTAATGCCCAGTAAACGACCACCAAAAAGTCTGTAAATGAACACAAGCTGTGCAACGTGCAAAATATTTTATATTCGTATAAATAAATATAGTAATGCATTTCATTAACATAATCTGCTTTACATGCACACCAACATATATGTCAATCTCGAAAGTTGATGGCTTCCGTGTGGTGCTTGTTGAGCGTAGTACGGCTATATGTCATATCTATGTCTCAAGGGAACAAACCCATGTACCAGAACGCCACTTACATCGAACATCTGTCACAGAACGTAGCCGATATCAAGAAGAAAACACGCAGTTGATATACGGACGATACAAATAGCTTACTGCTAGGTAAATTTCCATTAGTGGCTGGGTTCTTTTTGATCAGGCAATTGCATACCCACCTCATAAATATGTTTACAAATCACACATCATATCTTGTGGTAACAGTGTACGTACAAAAACCTCTCCGCGACGAGGATATATGCGACACCTTAAATTTGTAGCATTATATATATTACCAATACACAGAATGAATAATTTCCTGATATTATTCATTACAAACTTACTAAAGGTGTGATAATTGTGAGGCTTAAATAGGGTAATAGGGGAGCAACTAAACTTAACACATAGCTCTATGTAATGTACTACAGCAAACGGAGACCGGAAAATGTTAAAATGTCCCTGTTGTCCTTAAAACGGCGGTGATATGCAAATGACACTGAAGTTGCATACTATGCTATTAATATGCTATTAATAGCGCAAAACACTGTAGCTGTGACATAAATTCTACCATTTAACGGTGTTACTTCAGTGCTGTTTATATGCATGTCTAGATTTTGCGAATGGTCACATTTAATCCGAAAAAAAACTTCTGAAGCACGTTGGATACTTCAGACAGTTTACCTTGCAACGACCTTGTAATAAACCACCGTCGATACGGCATAGTATTAATTGCGTGTCTGGCGATACAGTTCCGGTAACCGTAGACTACAGAAGATGGCGGAATGGAGAACGCGCCTTCAGACCGTGCGAGAATATCGTGTGACCCGAGCGGGATGAACAGATGTAACCCAAGCAGTGTGGAACGAAATGAGTTGGTGTTTTAGGCCGCTTTTGTGCACACAAGGGCTAAACTGGGCGACAAACTTCCGAGTCGATTACGGATGAAACATGTGCCAGATTCTGTGCCCGGGCCCGGATTCGAATCCAGGACCTATTGACCTGCGGTCTAGTCGCTAATCACTACACTAGGGAGGCCCCCAGGACCTATTGACCTGCGGTCTAGTCGCTAACCACTACACTAGGGAGGCCCCCAGGACCTATTGACCTGCGGTCTAGTCGCTAATCACTACACTAGGGAGGCCCCCAGGACCTATTGACCTGCGGTCTAGTCGCTAACCACTACACTAGGGAGGCCCCCAGGACCTATTGACCTGCGGTCTAGTCGCTAATCACTACACCAGGGAGGCCCCCAGGACCTATTGATCCGCGGGCTAGTGCGCTAACCACTACACCAGGAAGGCCCCCAGGACCTATTGATCTGCAGTCTAGTGCGGTAACCACTACACCAGGAAGGCCCCCAGGACCTATTGATCTGCAGTCTAGTGCGGTAACCACTACACCAGGGAGGCCCCCAGGACCTACCGATCTGCGGTCTAGTGCGCTAAACCACTACACCTGGAAGGTCTCCACACATACACAGTTTGAAACATGTAAACATATACCCGTTATTAATATATATGAACCTAGCCGGTCAGGTCATATATTTCGGAATGTTCGTAGAACATGGTGAGCGCAGGGTGAGTGCAGGGTGCGTGGTCGATGGGGGGCATGCTGGACGCTCTACCAAAGAAGACAGTAAGCAATTGCTACCTAAGACAGGTATATACCAATGGTTATCACAGCTACGTGTCCCCACACAATGAGTGTATGAATGAATTGATGTGGCATGCCATTTTTCGGCGCAAACGTCATGCTCCGTCGGCCCAAGATATCAACGTCCCGGGACAACGAGAAATCGATATGGAATTTGGAATATCCACAATCCTTCGCCAATCATGATCGAGGGTTAATGGATAGAAAGATCGGGGGTTCAGGTCACCTATGTGCACATATAAGCTAAAGTGGGCCAAGGAACATCCAGGGGACACATGTTTTGCAATGATGAAACGGTCCTCAGACACGGGCGGGGTTTGAGCCCGCAACCTGTCGGTCTGCAGTCGACCACGGCGGCTCCCACAGACACGGGCGGGGTTTGAACCCGCAACCTGTCGGTCTGCAGTCGACCACGGCGGCGCCCCCAGACACGGGCGGGGTTTGAACCCGCAACCTGTCGGCCTGCAGTCGACCACGGCGGCTCCCACAGACACGGGCGGGGTTTGAACCCGCAACCTGTCGGTCTGCAGTCGACCACGGCTGCCCCCCTAGACACATGCGGAGCGACTACGATGGTTCCCTGGTCGATGCTAATGCCTAGGCCATTACTCGGAGGCGCAAGACCACCCAAATGTACTACAAACAAAACTTGACAACATCTTTCATTGGAGATTTTTAACATGGCAATGAAATGAAAGGCCATCTGTGGGCAAATGACGACTAAATTGACCCAAGAAAACTCTCGGGACAATCCCCGGGGTTGGCTGACACATGCCGCAGGACAGGTGTTTGGCTGGACAATATTAAGGATGAGTGGAACGCCACGCTGCCAGAGGCGCTGGATATCTAAATATCTAATAGTCTATATATATACAAAGTCTTCAGATGTTAAATACTCACATGCACAGTGAGATACCTCAGTCGGTTTAGTTAATGGCAGTTTCAGTTCAGTGGAGCATTAATAAAGAACCGACGAATTTAAGGGTGTGCATGCCTAAAGCCAGGGTTTAGGCAGGCGCGGGCCGTAGTTGTTGGGGTACTACCAGGGATATGGCTGGGCGGACATGGAATGCGACAATAGTAGAGAGGATCAAACTTACCACTATCAGACGAAGGGGAGGACGCTACACAAGCAAAGAAAAGAAACAAAGGAATACAAGTTACATTAATATTCACCAATCAGCCACACGTGAGAGAGAGAGAGAGAGAGAAAAACATAGCGAGCGGGGTCTGAATAAAACTGACACATGTCTAACCAAGAAAATAATCATTAATAAAACGGCAAAACAAGATAATAAACGTAAGAGAAAGTAACACAGGCAAGCAAACATTGAAGTCGCAGTTATATACTACTCACAATTTGTTAAGGATCACCTCTATGCAAAGATATCTGAGTGTATAACAGGTGACTGTGTAATTCTACATTAACACATAAACCTTCCCCAACCTGTGACCAATCTGTGTCCAATCTGTTACTCGTGTGCCACTATGCATGGTAAAGGCAAACATCTTTGCATTATAGTAGAATTACACAGTCCCCTGTTATACACTCAGATATCTCTGCATAGAGGTGACCCTTAGCAAATTGTGAGTAGTATATTAATCACGTGGTTTACTAGCCTGGGTGATCGCATGGTGACACACAGTGTGTTGGGAGTAAAGACGGACCGCGACATACGCACTGCCGCGTTCGTCATGCATGCAATCGTAAAACGTTCCTGTAACTTTGCTGCAGTGTTGCTGTAACGTTGCTGTAACGTTGCTGGAACGTTGAGCCACGACGGCCGTGGTCCCGGAGACGCACCTTGACACGCGTGGCGCATACCAAAGGAGCGTTCAGAGAGTGTCCACAGTAGAGGAGCGGCTGCACCGCCTAGAGTGACTCCCAGCCCGTGATATGTGCACGACCGGTTATTAAAGCGACCAAGTATGGAGAGTAATGACTCCAAGACGATGGGCGGACGCTTCTAACAAATGAGGGCCAAGGAACTGTCACATTTGGTGCTAAAAATCTGGCTTTTAGTTGGGACGTTCTACGGTCATATCGCCACAATAGGAAGGGTCAAGGTAACAAGGAGCCATGTCCCTGGGGAAACTAACCCTCAACCTTTTGGGTCTCAAGAGGTGGAGTTTTATCCTACACGGATACAACAGACATTTGCACACTGGGGCGCGAACCCAAACGTCCGGTGCTGGGCTGAGCCACCAGAACAGAATCGCCAAGAGCCAAACACGCCACCTGGGAGAGATTTATGAAAATTGGAGATTCACACATGTAGTTTGAATCTCACGTCAATATTCAATGACACCCCTCACCCCCACCCCCTCCGACCACCAATCTCTCATTGTCATCTCTTCGTGAATAAACACATCTCCCGCCTTTCACAATGTTACCCACACATCAATCGATAAAATGGACGCCGTAACAGAGGAGGAGGAGGAGTGTGGGGGTCCCCTACCCCCTTATCCTCCAATCTAAAGTCCTAAATATTGACACAAAAAAAAATCGAAGAAAACATCGAGACAAGATCAAATCCTATCAAGTAACCATGACAACGATGGGGTGACGCACCTGTTGGCTGGGACGGCTTGCCGTTGCTAAGGCATGCCTTGCAGGACCCCAGGGACACGAGCCATTGCTGGCGCTCGGCCGCCGTGGCCGCCTTCACGTAGAAGTGAGCCTCCCCGGGAATGATGAGGTCAATCCGAGAGCTGTCGTGGGCGTGCACTGAATGGGGAAACACGGATTATCAATCAATATTAAAGAAATAAATAATTAAATGAGCACAAAAATCCTAAGGATGGGCGATCTGGTCCCTAGAGCTGTCATCTTAAGAGGTTGTAACGTATACCAATTGCAATACTTATGATAGGACATTTTTGTCATGGTCACGCTTGTCTATTGCGTTCATTACAAGTAATATACATTACATATTCAACACTTTATAGAAATACATTTCATACATGTAAACATATGTAATGTATTATGTAGATCACATGAAATATTACATTACTTATAGATATAAATAAACTTCCTCCACATTGCACATATATATTACAGACAGTGACTGTCCAATCTCATAAACATATACCTTAATTATGGACTGTGAGTACAGTGTAATAGTACTTAGGAACCACTCAATGTGGTACAGTAAAATCAACATGGTTTGTCGTTGGTCAATCATCTTCCATGTTAGAACCCACGACATGGATTATTGTATTAAATGATAGGCGTCAGTCAAAGCTGAGCCAATGGATCGCCCTGACATGGAGGAACGACCCATGTTATATCCGGGTTACACTACACTGAGGACGTTCCAGTGTATGTACGGAAAGCGAATACGCAAATAAGGACAAATACGTAAGGAAGCTCATGGCTTGTTAAACAACATTATTGTCAGGAGTATTCTCTTGCATAAACTCTCGTCCATTGGGACAACAATGGACCAACGTTTTATTTTTAGGGCGATTGTTTTTATATTGTTTTCCCAAGAGGTTATAGTAACCGTCAGCTCATCCTTTAGTCAAACCCTATCAATGTTGGAGACGTCCCGCTTTTGTGCACATAAGGACTAGACTGGGCCGACCTACTGATCTGCGGTGTAGTGCGCTAACCACCACACCCGGGATGTCACTGACTTGGTAATAAAGCAGCCTGTGGAGTACTCCGTACAGCGGAGCCACGAACTAGGCAGGTGTCAAGTCAGTTTAGAGTCAGCGAGCGGTGAACAACTGACGGTAAAAGAGCCACTGTCACGATCCCAACTACCATTGCGAAAGTTATTGCGTTACTCGTTAACATTTTGAAACTGTCGTTAAAAATTGGGATCCCCTCACAGTATTCCGACTACCCAGGTATTTGAATTTGGCAGTAAAAATCCGCTGCCTCGATTTTGAAGTGTGGTCGGTTGGTTGTATATTCAGGACGCTTCTAACCACTTTTGGTCATTGGGCGTCAATGCGAGACGGAAGGGAGACTGGAGCCATGTCCCTGGGGGTAACCCCCTCCTCTTTGTGAAGAGGGACATGGGATCTTTATCCTGCGACCACACATACATGGCCACAGCGGGGCGCGAACCACCGATGCACGCGCCGTTTTGAAGTGTGGAGCAAGCCGGAAATGACGCGTATAGGCAGCAGCAAGGAACCAACCAAACCGCTAATTGACGCCCACGCCTGTGCCACGTGGCAGCCCGACCTCGACTGAATCCTCAAGGTCACTGGGTTATGCCAGGGATCGCAGTTTTAGCGCCAAGCAAATCCGGAGCAAAAACGATTATGTTGTCAGTAAATTTTTGACAGTGTGCGAATAGTAAATTTGCATGAATAATACATGAGGTTAGGAGGGTCGTGCGGGGAGAGGTGGGAGGGGGCGGTGGGGGTGGGGGGTGAGGAACAGTACAGTGTCCACTTATGACTCGCACTATGTATACAGCTGGGCTGCACTGCATATTGCTGCAGCTTTAACGCGTGTTGGACACACCAGGTCCGGTTAATGCTGGTGTTAAAGGCCTCCAGATGGATAGAGGTAGTTGGGTTACTACCAGTGGCAGCGGAACCACGGGGACCAGAGGAGAGAGGGGAAGGTGACTGTGTGCGAGGAGGTGGGGGTGGGGTGGGGGGGGGCATGGCGAAGGCTGATGAAACTCGATCATGGAAGTTCGTCACAAATCACTCTGTCTGCATAACTTCGTTTTGCTCACGGTTCGTATTCGTTCTTCAACCGTGTCAAACAGGATAGCTCACGTATTGCTCAGGACCAGCCTATTATGATAAAATGACGATTTTGAGGTGATCATTCACATGTGTATTCGCTGTTGAAAGCGTCGCCAAATAAATGATAAAACAGTTGAATAATTACGATAATCGAGTCTGTCCTAGTGGGTGCTGTCAGGCCGGTCACTATGCCAGGAGC
The DNA here is from genome assembly GCA_964019135.1 of Arenicola marina. Taxonomy (NCBI): domain Eukaryota; kingdom Metazoa; phylum Annelida; class Polychaeta; family Arenicolidae; genus Arenicola; species Arenicola marina. The sequence continues at coordinate 371,259 of OZ025265.1, read as the reverse complement.
TCGGGACCCATCGAGTCTGTCCTAGTGGGTGCTGTCAGGCCGGTCACTATGCCAGGAGCTCGGCACCCATCGAGTCTGTCCTAGTGGGTGCTGTCAGGCCGGTCACTATGCCAGGAGCTCGGGACCCATCGAGTCTGTCCTAGTGGGTGCTGTCAGGCCGGTCACTATGCCAGGAGCTCGGGACCCATCGAGTCTGTCCTAGTGGGTGCTGTCAGGCCGGTCACTATGCCAGGAGCTCGGGACCCATCGAGTCTGTCCTAGTGGGTGCTGTCAGGCCGGTCACTATGCCAGGAGCTCGGGACCCATCGAGTCTGTCCTAGTGGGTGCTGTCAGGCCGGTCACTATGCCAGGAGCTCGGGACCCATCGAGTCTGTCCTAGTGGGTGCTGTCAGGCCGGTCACTATGCCAGGAGCTCGGGACCCATCGAGTCTGTCCTAGTGGGTGCTGTCAGGCCGGTCACTATGCCAGGAGCTCGGGACCCATCGAGCCTGTCCTAGTGGGTGCTGTCAGGCCGGTCACTATGCCAGGAGCTCGGGACCCATCGAGTCTGTCCTAGTGGGTGCTGTCAGGCCGGTCACTATGCCAGGAGCTCGGGACCCATCGAGTCTGTCCTAGTGGGTGCTGTCAGGCCGGTCACTATGCCAGGAGCTCGGGACCCATCGAGTATGTCCTAGTGGGTGCTGTCAGGCCGGTCACTATGCCAGGAGCTCGGGACCCATCGAGTCTGTCCTAGTGGGTGCTGTCAGGCCGGTCACTATGCCAGGAGCTCGGGACCCATCGAGTCTGTCCTAGTGGGTGCTGTCAGGCCGGTCACTATGCCAGGAGCTCGGGACCCATCGAGCCTGTCCTAGTGGGTGCTGTCAGGCCGGTCACTATGCCAGGAGCTCGGGACCCATCGAGTCTGTCCTAGTGGGTGCTGTCAGGCCGGTCACTATGCCAGGAGCTCGGGACCCATCGAGTCTGTCCTAGTGGGTGCTGTCAGGCCGGTCACTATGCCAGGAGCTCGGGACCCATCGAGTCTGTCCTAGTGGGTGCTGTCAGGCCGGTCACTATGCCAGGAGCTCGGGACCCATCGAGTCTGTCCTAGTGGGTGCTGCCAGGCCGGTCACTATGCCAGGAGCTCGGGACCCATCGAGTCTGTCCTAGTGGGTGCTGTCAGGCCGGTCACTATGCCAGGAGCTCGGGACCCATCGAGTCTGTCCTAGTGGGTGCTGTCAGGCCGGTCACTATGCCAGGAGCTCGGGACCCATCGAGTCTGTCCTAGTGGGTGCTGCCAGGCCGGTCACTATGCCAGGAGCTCGGGACCCATCGAGTCTGTCCTAGTGGGTGCTGCCAGGCCGGTCACTATGCCAGGAGCTCGGGACCCATCGAGTCTGTCCTAGTGGGTGCTGTCAGGCCGGTCACTATGCCAGGAGCTCGGGACCCATCGAGTCTGTCCTAGTGGGTGCTGCCAGGCCGGTCACTATGCCAGGAGCTCGGGACCCATCGAGTATGTCCTAGTGGGTGCTGCAAGGCCGGTCACTATGCCAGGAGCTCGGGACCCATCGAGTCTGTCCTAGTGGGTGCTGTCAGGCCGGTCACTATGCCAGGAGCTCGGGACCCATCGAGTCTGTCCTAGTGGGTGCTGTCAGGCCGGTCACTATGCCAGGAGCTCGGGACCCATCGAGTCTGTCCTAGTGGGTGCTGCCAGGCCGGTCACTATGCCAGGAGCTCGGGACCCATCGAGTCTGTCCTAGTGGGTGCTGTCAGGCCGGTCACTATGCCAGGAGCTCGGGACCCATCGAGTCTGTCCTAGTGGGTGCTGTCAGGCCGGTCACTATGCCAGGAGCTCGGGACCCATCGAGTCTGTCCTAGTGGGTGCTGTCAGGCCGGTCACTATGCCAGGAGCTCGGGACCCATCGAGTCTGTCCTAGTGGGTGCTGTCAGGCCGGTCACTATGCCAGGAGCTCGGCACCCATCGAGTCTGTTCTAGTGGATGCTGTCAGGCCGGTCACTATGCCAGGAGCTCGGGACCCATCGAGTCTGTTCTAGTGGGTGCTGCCAGGCCGGTCACTATGCCAGGAGCTCGGGACCCATCGAGTATGTCCTAGTGGGTGTTGCCAGGCCGGTCACTATGCCAGGAGCTCGGAACCCATCGAGTCTGTCCTAGTGGGTGCTGTCAGGCCGGTCACTATGCCAGGAGCTCGGGACCCATCGAGTCTGTCCTTGTGGGTGCTGTCAGGCCGGTCACTATGCCAGGAGCTCGGGACCCATCGAGTCTGTCCTAGTGGGTGCTGTCAGGCCGGTCACTATGCCAGGAGCTCGGGACCCATCGTGTGTGCAGAACCGAGATCACATGTCCCTATGAATACAGTAGAGCGGTATACCAGGGGCGCAATGATGCGATATGACCCTCACGGTTTCATAACTACAACCGGATCACGCGCTTGCCCCCTGCCCTAGTCCGGGTCCGCACGCCCATTGTTACAGAGAGTGTCTAGCAGCTACGTAAAAGCAACATTTTCAGCTCTTATATCTCACACAATGGACTATCACGAATAATTGCAATATGGGTCCGAATCGGTTTACAATGGGCGGCTTCAAACATACCTTATTAATATGTATATTTCTCATGGTAGGCTAGATATTCGCCGAAGAAAACCATGCCGATGCCTAAATGATATGCATATCTAAATGATATGCATATGAAAATTTCTATCAATATTATAGCACTAATTTGTAGCTGTAGAACAGACAGCTTTATACATAGGATTGGTGGTAAGAAGTACAACAGTCGCTGATAGAAAGTTATCGATAAAGGCTAGTAACAGTTTATAACGCAAAATGGGGCGGTCGAGGTACAAAACTATTCGGATCGAAGAGTGGAAATTAGTGACCACCCGTATGTTCTAGTGATTAGCGTGGCCGGTCTTGTTAAGTGGGTTCTGCCAGAATTCGAGGCCCTCCGTGCAAATGTCAGACTACAGATCCCATGTCCTTCTTTGAAGACAACAGGGATCATCCCCTGGGACATGGCTCCGATCGACCCTCGATTCTCCTATCTATTGAGACAATACGACCTTCACAGGTTGAAGTGTTCATCTCAAACCAACGAACGAAATTGGTGGCGAGGAAAACTAGCGGCTGTCGAGACGACTCCTGATGCAATCTCCCAACACAAGGGGGGGGGGGGGGGTCCGGTAGCCCAGTGGGCTAGAGCGCTCGCATTGAGTGCTCTGGTCACCTGAGAGCCTAACGGCACGTGGCTCAGTGGTTCGAGCCCCGCTGTGGCCATGTCAGTGTGGTCGCAGGGTAAAGATTCCGTGTCCTTCTTCGCAAAGAGTATGGGGTTACCCCCGAGGACATGGCTCCACTCTCCCTTCCTTCTCCCATTGACTCGATATGCCCAAAATTGGTTAAAACGTCCTGAATATACAACCAACCAACCAACTGACACGTTCCGCTTGTAACTATAGCTGTAGTGTGAGGAACGAGGACTGAAGGATATTGACGCTCGGGAAGGGACACGTACCACTTGGGAAACCCACACCGTGTCACGTCGCCATCTGAACACGCCTCGTCATTCCTAATTGTTCAATACCAGTGACACGATACCGTGTTAACGCGTTTTTAAGACGTGCCGCTTTACGCTGTGGAAGACACCGCGCGCAGGGGAACAACAGGTGGTTTGAATACTATACAAAATCGATACAACAAGAGCGGGGCACACACATGTTTCGCGGAAATACCAAGTATGATGTCAAACGGCTCAGGTTAATAAGGCGAGAATAGAAATTATCGATTGCATGCATCGAAATGCCAACGTGAGGCGCATCTATTGACGGAGTTAATGCTACGCCTCCAACACAAGGCCCGGAGCAGTTTCCTAATATTAACAATACAAATATATTTATTTGGTTAATACTTGTGACCACAGCTCTGTGGGGGTACCTTAACCTAGATTAGTGGTTTGTTGATGGCTGTAGAAAGTGGTTGACGTTACAGATACGATATATTTCTTATAATAAACTTAGGTTATGGATAGATATCCCATGTAAACTTCTCCACTTTAATCAAGGTTCCTTTAGCATGCACCCGAAAGTAGGTCTCATCCAAATCGTTAATGGGTCCTGTATATATATTAGCCTGTTTTATCTACCCAGCCAGGGGGCCGGTAGCTCAGTGGGCTAGAGCGCTCGCATTGAGTGCTCTGGTCACCTGAGGGCCTAACGGCACGTGGGTCGATGGTTCGAGCCCTGCTGTGGCCATGTCTGTCTGGTCGCAGGATAAATATCCCATGTTCTTCTGCACAAAGAGTAGGGGTTACCCCTCAGGACATGGCTCCACTTTCCCAAGTCTTTTTCCCATTGACGAGATATGACCAAAAGTGGTTGAAGCCTCCTGAATATACAACCAACTATACACCGCCTTCATCAAAAGAACACACTCCATCAAGACCGAGCGGTGCAAATATACGACCAACCCATGTATGGTTGCTGTAATACTGAGACAGTACAGCAATGATCCTATTATATGTCAAAGGAAGTAAACACACTTTAGGGCATGCGCGAAATGTGGGTTAGGAGGCTGCAGGCTTTGGTTACAGCGTCCTGATTATGCAACCAACCAACCCATCCATAGTGGATCCCCCTCTTGAAAGTTTTTGGTGGTAAAACAACTGTTTGAAAAGGATTAAATCTATTTCAATTGGTAAAACCCTCAAATTTCACCCCTTCAAAGCCAGAAAAGTGATGATTTTAATGTAGCATACATTTTGGGATACCCAACGCAGGTAGTATTATTTCACACATATGTATGTTTTCAGACACTATAAAACCGTAGAAACAATGCCTTGATTGATATTGTGCCACGCTGGGTATCCTCATTGCACCTCAGTGCTTGTAATTGCAGAGACAGGGGAGAGAGGCATTGAAATTAGCCCATGATTACTGTATATGCGCCCTGGTAGTTGAGCACTTCATGCAGTTCCAGTTCAGTTCACAAATCATATGTGAAATATAGTATATCTGAGTATGATAAGCAGGAGATACTGACCATTCACATCACAGACAGCCATTTTGATGGACCCCTTGCAGCCATTGATGACATCTTCTTGGGATTTAAAGTAGGAGAGAACTCCACTTTCCAAGACAAACCACCTTGGCTGCCAGCCTGTAACAACATGGTGGGAATACCTGGTCATACAAAGATGTCCCATAATCCTCAAAAACATTGTTATAACTCAGAGAAACAAGATTAGACACAGCTTATTGGTCCAGTTAATTGCAGTATAGATTTTTATCATAACAAATAAAACACTGTTATTAATGTTAAGTGATAAACCTAGATATAATGAATATATATTTAAATATCTGACTAATAGCAGATAAAATATTGCTTGTATTATTAATATATCTTGTACCCAGTAAGTTCTTCAATGTTTAAAATATATATAAATTATAGTTATATTTCTTATAAGATAATAGTGGTTATAATAAATTACATCTAACTTTAAATATAATTGAAGCCTTAGCTTCTACCGTAAACTGCCTATTTGAAGCCACAACTTATATTAGGAAGTTGGAGGTTCCACTTTCCGGGTTTGATTCGCAAGTCAGGGTGCAGCTTTAAATAGGGCCTTTTGCCGATTTCAAGTGAGCGTGGCCAGGGGGGGTGGGGGGAGGGGGTGGGGGCAGGCATTGTGTTACTGTGGCAATCAGGACTGACAATGAGCTACGGTTGTGTTATTTATTACTACTGCCAAGCGACTCAGCCCACACCTATTGTAGACCAATGATCAGAACCCAGGTTTCAGGTGTAATTTTGATACGGCTGCCACCTGCTCCACACCAAATGTAATAAGTTAAAGGGAACCGCCAACCTGGCCTTTAACGCTGTTTTACTGATTCATATAATACTCAATTGTCTATCCTCCAAATTACAGAATTTTTCGTTCTATCTGTAGCTCACCATAGCATTCAGAAGTGAGCACCAGGCACGATTTGGCCGCCTACCCAGGCGGCAGCCCTTTTCGGAGGCATGTCCGCGATTGACCAATCAGGAGGCGATACTCTAATTTATTAAAACCAGAAATTGCGCCTATTGTGTGAGCAAAACAAGAGCGCATGATAATCACTAGTATAAATAGCTGCGATTCTAACTCAAATCATGGCATTGTTGCGGATTCAATCGTCGCAAGACGTATATCAATTTGTTTGAACGGTACTTTTCCATGAAAGGCTAAGATCTTGCGCTACTGCATGGTTGAAACTGCCGCTGTTCATCTAGAAATCGCGGCCCTGATCTCTCTCTCCGCTAGCTGTAACATATGGCGCCATATAAATAGTCACAATATGCGTCACTTGCTCCGGCAAAATGGCGCGCTGCTCGACATTGATGGGGGCGGGTTGCCTTTAATTTTTTTTCTCCTTACCAGTCAGCCAAAATGAAGCGTTAACACTTGCCTATTTAATTTTAAGATGTAAACTTTCGGTGCAGATCGCAATTAAATTAGGTTGGCCACCTGCTTTAATCATGCAAGACAGAAACTTGATACTGCATTGGTAGCTATGACAGTGATTCATAAACATGCAGTAAGAGCCAGGAGAGCCGCTGGTGTGACACTTGATAAGAGCTGCGATCGGAGAGGGAGAGGTGAATGTTGTAAGTAGTTGCTAATGCTTGTATAAATAATTAATGGGCTTGGTAGGGGCCAGGAGAGCCAGCCACTGGTGTGAAACTTGACAAGAGGTGCGATCGGAGAGGTAAATGTTGTTGGTAGTCGAGACTGCTTATATAAACAATTAATTGGTTTGGTATGTATGCGACTTCAAATAGGCAGTTTACGATAGGTTATAAATCTATGAAGTGGATATTTTGCTGTGACCGATTTCCAAGTAGGTTTAGCTATTTGACCAGCATACATTATTTTTTATGTTTGCAGCACTGTCTCAATGCAATATCTAGCATTAAAACTGGCTAGTCAAATAACGCTGAATGGAACTGGCCATGACCAGCAATATCATAATGTCATGAACAACAGCCCATCAGTGGTGAGTACTGGCAAAATAGCCCCACACAATTGGTAGCCAGTCACGATCAAATATCTACTGCAATAAATATAAAAATAGTCTACTTAAAATCAATAAAATTAAGAATATAAAGATATTAATAAATTTAATTAAAAATATAAACATATTAATCGTAAAGGTAATTATCTAAAATATGAAGAATGTAACTACATTTTGCCCTCAAACTCAAACAATATTTATAAATTTATTCTTACCATTAAAATAATTTGTCCATTTCAATAAGGTACCCTCCATTGCCTTAGTCATGACTAATTTTAAGAAGACACCATCAGAATATGGAGGAAACACTCCTTTTGTAAATGGCAAGCACTTTCTTGAGATTGCTGCACTGAAACCCCAGTGCAAGTGAGATGATACCGGTCAGCTGTTTACTGTTTGTGAGCTGTCAGTCAGTGGCAAGTCTACCACCTCACACAGTCTCTAAACTTCCAAATTGCGAACATCTTTGCCACATAATCTTTTATCGACAATCGCAATGTGTTCTCCTCTCAGCGTAATTTAAGCCGCAGCTCAAGAAACGTGAGATATTGAGTGATATCCAATCGTAATTTGCTAATTGCCACGTATGTGAAATACAATATTAGCACTGATCGTGTCGGGGGGACACATTGGACTTTGTAAACATATTCTTCTCGTAGACAACCTCACATCCGGTTTGGTTCGTAGACGTCCTTGACCTTGGCCAGGCATCATCCAATAAGAAAACGCCAAAACACCAGGAGGTACTTCCGTGTCAGAGGTCGAGGGAATCCCCTCCACAGGTTATAAACGAAGGCAGGTGCCCTTAGATGTGTATTGCAGCCTTGCACAGTTGAAGCAGTGACCCTATCGCCTCTCAGCCGTCTTATATCTATTGATTTTAACCTCTGTTCAGTGTTGGCGCGTCATTTCAACATGAAGATCTTCAAGCGGCTAGCGTTGTTAGTACCTTTCGCCTGTGTGTTCCTCGTCGAGGTGATAGCCGATCCGGAGCTGAAGATTGAAGTCATCAGCTCACCAAAAACATGTAACAGAAAGAGCAAGAAGGGAGATGTTCTGCAAATGCATTATACCGGTACACTGTTGGATGGCACAATATTTGACTCAAGGTGAGAATCAATTTTATACATTTATCGTTGTCGGAACAGTGATTGAGCAGGTACCAGCCATTGCGCACTGAGTAAATGATTGATGGCCATTAATATGCAAATTACTTTGAGTTAGAATCCTATAAAAAAGACATCAAAGACTAAGCTTATACAAATACAAGCAGCATTAAAAGGCAGTCAAAGTTTGGACCCAAATTCATATAATGAATATTTATTAGTGCATTTCTACAAGTATGCAATCAACGGTATATGCGTAAATTACTGGTTTAGCTAAATAGTAGTATATATTATTTCTTAGTCTGATCCTTTTATGTAATACCTTCCACTTGATATTAATCTCCGATATTAGGTCAGCATCAGTCCAATATCTAGAGGGAGCTAGACGTTTTCTAATGTTATAAGTTTAGTTAGTATTAATTAAGCGTGTCAGTGGCATCCTCGCTGTGTTGGACCAGATTGTAGACCTTTCTTTATTATCTGTATCCATATAACATCTATTATCCTTACTCTGTGTGATACCTCTAAGCATTCCTGTCTTTGTACTTTGCACAATATAAAAGTTGAGTACACGGACAGGGATAAAGATTAATAACAGATTTAGCAATAATAAGGTTTTTGTCATTTTTATAATTTTAGTCTGGTTGAGTTAACCTTTACATGTTAAATATTTCATGTGGGGTAATGGAATGACATTCAATTGCAAAGGATTATGTATACATATTGATAATTAGGAACCAGTGGTTGATATAAATGCAATGCTGATCATAAAATGAAGGGGGCCGGCGCGACAGCTCAGTGGGCTAGAGCGCTCGCATTGAGTGCTCTGGTCACCTGAGAGCCTAACGGCACGTGGGTCAGTGGTTCGAGCCCTGCTGTGGCCATGTCTGTGTGGTCGCAGGATAAAGATCCCATGTCTTTCTTCGTAAAGAGTAGGGGGTTACCCCCGGAGATATGGCTCCACTCTCCCTTCCTTCTCCCATTGACGCGATATGACCAAAAGTGGTTAAAGCGTCCTGAATAACCAACCAACCATAAAATGAAGCTGAAAGCTGGCCTTAAAGCTGACCATATAAAAACGTTATATATAAATATTTGCCTAAATGAATTTTAACATTATGCCCAAATATTCACTTACGAAATTGAGGCCCTAATCTTACCTTACCAAAGTATACCTGACCATATATGTATTCTAACTTATACCTGAGATAGATAATTCAAAAAGAGATATTTTACTACTGGTATATATATAATAAGGGATATTACCATTTTGGATATAAACTAATGGGGTCATATTTTAACTTACTTATCAGGTATATGTTAATAGGGAGTAGCTGGCATTGTTTTATAAAAAAAATTGTGCTGTGGGCATGCTGTTCAAGCCAGACCAGTAATACCCAGTATAGCATGACATATTTGTTGCCAGCCATTACATACCTAGGTCTGATAGGCTGAAGTCTCCCAATTCTACATACCTACCTAAGCATTTGAAGAATGAAAGAGGGGATAAAATTTAGTTGTAAGGCATGCTCAGGCAGGAAAAGAAGGCATATATTGGGTGAGTGATGGGAAAGGGGTAATCCATAAAGAGTTCTTCCTATATTACTCAGAAGATAAATTAACCTGCATATGTGTACATGTCAAGTGGAAAATAAAATCATGCATGGATCACAGAGAGAATAAATGTTGCTTCTAATCAATGAAATGAATACATTATATATGCAGGAGTTATGCAAATTAATACTATAGTAAGTCTGAAAGCTGGCAAACCTAGCCTCATAGAAGTATGTTTATGGGTCACTGTACCCCAATAGAATATGCACCTAATCCAATTAAAACCTTGCACAGTCATATTGATGACCTTCGCCCCTGCCCTAATAGACTGTGCATGCATGTACTTACCATCAGGTGGTGGCAGATATATACATGCTAATATGTATAAAATATATTCTTTTAAAACTTTGTTTTAAAACTTTGTTTTATAATTATCATGCACTTGCTTCACTGTTAACATCATTTGCCAGAAACTAATGCATGCATGTGAGATTTGTCCTGGAGATGCTGATCTTTGCATCCTCAGCTCATACTAGTGAGCATTAAATTGTGTCATTGTAACCTGGGGGGCTCTTAAAGAAGCGCCCATAAGCAGAAAATGTTTATTCCAGATATGAATGTAATGATCGATGGGATCTAGACAGTTTTAGAATGGGTAAAGCTGAATTTGAGGAGTGAAAATCAGGAGTAAACATAGAGATTTGAATGGCTTGGCTTCCTCCTGAGCTCCCTGGATATCAGTGTGACTGACTCCCCGGGAGCACAAATATACTTTAGGGTCTAAAAGGGGGGGGGGGGGGGCACGTACCCCTGTGCCCCCCCCCCCCCTGCACTCGTCCATGCTGGGTACCAGTGTGAGTAAACGTTGGAAAGCCACGCGGCATACGGACTAAAAGCCACGTCATCGTCTGCTTTTCGGGATAATTACATATATATGATGACAAACGTTATTGGTTAACGAGCTCGTATTTCAATACGAGGCACACCTGTTGCTGCACATACAGTTAGATCCATCATAAAAAAAAGAATATCATCTTTCGTTACTGTGTCTCAGGTATCATGAGCCTTTTTAACTAAGTTACGACGTTGCCGTGTAAGACGCCGCGCGCTTATCGCGTTTCTCGCGTGAATTCTACCACGTGTTGGCAAAGCGACATCTGGCGGAGGGAGGGGGTGGGGTAATGTATTGCAACGTCTCTCTCAGGTGTCATATCTTATGGGGTCTAACGTCTACTCCGGCGCCTACAAGGCAAGTTGAAGTCGTTAGTGAGAAACCCTGTAGTTGTAGTAGTATTGGCGTGTGGAAGTTCTACAGCTGTGGCGCGGACGTTGGTTACAATTCTGCCTCGTGTACAATGCGTGCACGGTACAAGGAGATATCATACCGCGCCCCTCCCTCCCCCACCCCCAACCACCCGCCCTGTACCTCCTCCCTCCCAGACCCACCAGCCCCCTCCTGTACACCCACCCACCCCCTCCTGTACCCCCACCGACCCACCACCTCCTGTACCCCCACCCATGCACCGCCTCCTCCCCGCCCCCTCCTGCGTCTCCCACCTCCCCGCCCGACCACATGTCTTGCCCCTTCTGCACCTCCCCTCTCTCCCTCCAGCCGCCCCGCCCCCTTCTGCACCTTCTCCCTCCGGCCCCTCCTCCCCCCAACCACCCGCCGTGTCCACCGTGCCCTGCTCTGTTGTCCGGCATGTCTACTATTATTACCTGACACAATGGGAAACGTATGATACGATGAAGAAAATGTATCTCCATAGACCTGTTTCAGTTACTACCATACACCATCACACATAGACGCAAGCGCTATCTGATAAATGATATGTGCGTACGTCGTGGGGGAGAGGGGTGGGTAACAGGAAGCCCCTCATCCGGTCATCATTTGTCTGAACTCATCCCCCACGCCCAGCCCACCAGCCCCGCGCCACTGTACTTTAATATTCTGTGCCCCCAGGACACATGGAACATCGTGCATGTTTAATTACTGGATGCAATGTCGTTGATTTAGCCTCTCTGGGTCCAACTTCAGACAACGACAATCGCACGTCTAACGTTGAGTTTATTCTGCGTTTCGGCTTTCGCGTGAAATTAGCAGTCGATTGAATTAAATTTTAAGGCTTCTACTTGACCAGTCCTTATTTTTTCATGCCCTGAGTAGGACATGGGGTCTTTTCCGCGTCAAAAACGGAACACCAAGACCTGGTGTTATCATGTAGGGTAATTCACCGAATTCCTTACGCATGTGAACTTTTCGGTTGAATCCCGATTGTTCAATCAGTATTTGGGACCAGCTTACAACAGTAACACGTAAACCGAGATAATCGCTGCTGTTAACTGTGTGGAGTAGATGGCTTTAACCTCTGTAGATTTTATCGCGATAATAGGGAAGGGCGAAGGGAAGATATTTATCCTGCACAAACATTTGCACGGTTGGGATTCGCCACACGCACACGATAATGTTGGTCCAGCTGAGGACACTTTTAACTATTACCCTATCTAAGCCAATGAAAAAACTGCGCACATAAATTAAAATATGTGCATACGAAAGGGGAATTGTAATTCGTTGATATCGATAATCTGGTGTCGATACTGACCATGCAACCGACTTATAAATATTAAATCGTGCTCAGTGCAAACGAACTGAAAGAATTCTAGGATTTGCTTGTGTTTCTTTAGATTTTACTGTGGAAGGTGTTCCATGTAACGCTGCTCTCTACATATCTCGAACTATGCGAATTATATGCTAACTCCACTGTTACTTCTTTGAAGAAAATTTACGCATTATCATCAAACGGAACAGAAACAGCAGTGGTGTTCGAATTCTGTTGACGCGTTGAGCAAGAAACCCGCATAGTCATGCTAAACTTCAGCAACATTCACTTCCTTCTGTGTATATATATTTGAGCAATACGTACCTTCATCAGTCATTTCTGTTCTGAAAGATTTAATCAAATCAATTTCTCGTTGGGCACATTGCTGCCTGAGCATTAATTATTAAAGAAACCTATTGGTTTTGATTTGATTGTGGTTTAACTTTCACCCTGAAAGGTTAATATGTAACCTCACATCGTTTCTCATCTCTTTGTTTGGCAGTTCGGAGCGCGGCGAGCCATTCACCTTCCAGGTAGGCATGGGAGAGGTCATCCAGGGCTGGGACGGCGGCCTCATGGACATGTGCGTGGGCGAGAAGAGGAAGCTGACCATCCCACCTGAGCTCGGCTACGGCTCCAAGGGCGCCGGTGAGTGATCCTGATCACGGCACCAGAAATAATCGCCCGTAATGTTTTGACATGTCAAAGACAATGTTTTGACATGTCAAAGACATGCGTACAGCCATTTGGGATGATTATTTGTCTTTATTTCTTTGCCGAATTCCGTATACGGTATCGTGTCATGCTGCCCTATACTGACCAAGTCACCCAGGCGTATATGGCAGACTTGATGCTCATGGGTGATCACAGCGCCATTCCATGTGGTTTCTATGGCGTGCGGCACTGAAATAGAAATCATGTTCCTATTCCATTATTGATGCCATTTAAACGTTTTAGAGTCGCTCTAATGGAGGTAGAATTTGCATGTGGTTATTGCATAAAGTGGATTGTAAAGTTTGTAAATAACGACGATTTGAGCGAGGAATATTGCGATGTATATGGCAGATGTGCTTGCTAAATTCAATCTTCATGTGATATATATCTTCAGTTTAGCTTCTCTATAATAACAGTTGCAACCCCATGGCAGAAGATGCGATACGTCTTTACGCATATGTATGTTATGTAAATAAACTGAATTATAATTAGTATTATTATTATGAATTTAAGTTTTGTTAAGACTGACTTAAGCACACTCTGACGAAACAGCCAAAGCCACGTGCTGCACATGGGTCTTCAATATGTCAATATCACGTCAGCTGTCATCCGCAGGTGACATTGTTTCGCTTAAATGCTAAATAGATTTTTTTTTGCGTTGTCAGGACCCAAGATTCCCCCAGATTCCACGTTGATCTTCGAGGTGGAGTTGCTGAGTGCCGAAGTCGGGCCGGCCCCAAGGAACATCTTCAATGACATCGACAGTGACGGGGACGGTCTGCTGTCGCAGGACGAGGTAAGGCCTCTGACCTCCCACTCGGTGTGACCTTTAATGAACTGGGCTAGTGTGCGATTTATAATGTGGTTCCTGTCCTGCATCGAAAAGTAATAACATTGATATTTTTGTGTAAGGAAATCAGTCAAAGAGCAACGATTAAACAGTGTTAAATATGGCATCTTTGGCGTTAAATTATCCATGCATAAAATGAACTTGATCTAAAATTGGTGTAATGATAAAATACATTAAAATTGAAACCTAATGTTCTTACTTTTCGATTGCATCGCGTACGTTAAGAATATGTGTTGGAAGCTGACGGTACCACTGTGGTGGACGGAACTTGTTAAGTATGGAGGTTTTAAGGTTAATACAGCAACATGAATATTGTCGTATTGTTATGTACCGGTATATATGTACTTAATGCCACTGGTATAAGGTATGCATTTACTTAACGCCACTGGCATATGGTATGCAGGTACTTAATGTCACTGGCATAAGGTATACATGTACTTAATGCCCCTGGCATAAGGTATACATGTACTTAACGCCACTGGCATAAGGTATGCATGTACTTAATGTCACTGGCATAAGGTATACATGTACTTAATGTCACTGGCATAAGGTATACATGTACTTAATGTCACTGGCATAAGGTATACATGTACTTAATGTCACTGGCATAAGGTATACATGTACTTAATGTCACTGGCATAAGGTATACATGTACTTAATGTCACTGGCATAAGGTATACATGTATATAATGTCACTGGCATAAGGTATACATGTACTTAATGTCACTGGCATAAGGTATACATGTACTTATGATAAATGTGATTGGCATAAGGGATAGTATCCCTCAGTACTTGGAAGATTTACGTGGTTCCAATCAACGCATACTAAATGAATGTTTCGATGGGATTAAGGTATCAACCCAATTTACAACCCTCGATGTATCTAATGGCCTACTCCTTATGGCAACTTCTCGCTCTGTCAGACGTACGATAAACTCCCCAAGCTCAGCTCTAAAACCGGTTCCTCTCCCTGAAAAAAGCAAATCCTTCTAGTTATCCCGCGTTATATCTAGTCCAGCGTACGACGTTTCATTTAAAAATAATTTGTAGTATACACACAACTATAATTGCTCAGGAAATTTGCATAGATCTTGGCATGAGGGCTGACATGTGTTGTAACCTTCATAAAAGCATTCACTACGGTGCTCATTTTTTGAACGCGACAAATCCGGTAATTCTGTTTTCAATGTCGGTGGTTTTTTCGTATTTTATCGCGAACCAGAGATAATGCCATTCCGAGATACCCCCTCCGCTATCCCTCTGGGGCTCTTCTCACAACCTTCCACTGATGTGAATTGTAATGTTCGCAGCTCCTGCTGTTCCGCTCACGTTAAGATAACCAGAGCGAGACACCGGAGCCCGAACATAAGGGTCGTCATGTTCATAGTCAAGTGTCCTGCTCGGTTTCTTTTTGGACAAAAGAGATAGAGCTGTTACCCATTGACACGATAGTACAAATTATGGCTGTCAGAGGGTGGGGTAAGCGAAAGCTATTTCCCGTGTGAATGCGTTCAATATTTTCGTCGTTTCAAAGTACGATAATTATCGGTAGAAGATGTACACGATGCTTCCTTCGTCTGCACGAACCTTTCGTCTCCCCGTACGCGACTGCAGACCAACCGGTTGCGGGTTCGAACCCCACCTGTCTGTGGGGCGTTTCATACCGCCATTCCATTATCCCAGGGGTTCCCAGGGGTTCCTTGGCCCAGTATAGCCTATGTGTGCACAACTGTGGCCCAAAACCCCAATCCATGGAGCTTCTAATTGGCACTGTGCTTCTAATCCATGCTGACATAATCTGATCACACAGCAAATCACATCGGTCTACGTGCCAGGAATTGTTTAGCATGGTGTAATGGTCAGTTATGCCTGGTGCGGTTTACTCTGCTGCAATAACCAACGCTGGTAGATATTGATTGGTATGTATTACACATGCTATTTATACACCGGCGCATTGGCCGTCTGTTTTAAGAACCTTTGTCGCTGACATATCTGCGAATAATTGTTTTTCAATTATAGTGGCAAAACATAAGATTTTGTTCTCAGTTCCGCCATATTTGTTCATTGTTAGTATTCAATATTCAGTTCGGATGCTAAAGCTATTTTAAGCAGCAACGACACAGTTTGGCGAAATACATGCCTCCGAGGCCTGCTGTTGAATTCCCACCCTTGTAACGGCAGATCAAAGTCTATCTTCTGAGCATGGCTCCCCAGTTGGAAGGCGACAAGAAAGAATCGTTGTTGCAAGGTGCGGTGGATAGAATATTAGAAACCCAGGATTTCAATAAGGACGGAATGCTTGACGAAGACGAATTCCTCATGAGAAATGCACCCCAAGAAGAAATGTCCAACAAAGACGAGCTATGACTTCATAAATAAACAGCTTTCTGTTTTCATATCATTGTTCATTGTGGATTTTGGTTTTGGAACACTGGTTTTAAAGGCTCGTTTGGATGTGAAACGCGAACTGAGCTCTATAAGATGTACCCACGAAATCGAGTGAAAAGATGCGAGTCCAAAACGGAAAGAGGTAAAAAAGGGTTAAAAACCGTCGAAATCGTTATAAAAACGTTGTTGGTTTATGTTGTGCATAGCGTGGAGACGTAGCTACCTATTGGTTATGGAATAGTGTGTGATCCTACCCACAAGGCTCGATAGATAAGACAAATAATTCCCGTCTTTAATAAACATAATTTAGTTCGCTTTCTTTAAAAGGTTAAGTGATCAAATAGAAGGGGATTCCAGCGACTACATTGGTGGAGTGTAGTAATTGTCGTGATTTGGTGTTTGATCAGTGATGTACGTCACCTGGCTGTTGTCAGCAATAATGACTAGATGTAGATGGTCATGTAGCAGTAGGTTAAGCGCTAGGCTATCGGGAGGTTCTACTTGTGATACCCTTTCTATATCGACCACCGTTTGTCATGTTTATCGTGGCTCACATCACAAAGTTTGCCCTTATCGAAACGCTACATGTTTGGCCTTTGTGGAGAATATTGTACTTTTAGGATTATTAGTTTGCCAGGTTAAAAAACGTAAATGGCTATAGTTCATAATGTACATATGTACCGCACTCTTAACATAACGTAAGTTAGATGTCGATGGAAAGTATGTAGTAGCTGTCTAGGCCATGACACTAATACACTCGGCAGGCGAAGTTAAGCCAGTCCTATCCTATGTTCATGTTTCCCCTTCGCTGTACCCACACCCTTTGCTATGACGACAGATCAGAGCCTACCTGCTCAGTATGGCTCCCGACTTGGAGGAGGTTAGCATGGCCACCGAAACAGAATCGGCGATCCAAGCGACGATTGAAATGATACTAGACAAGCAGGACTTTAACAAGGATGGTTCTATTGATGAGGATGAATTCTATCATAAGAATAAACCACGGGAAGAAAAGTCCAACAAAGACGAATTATGATGTACCAAATAAATAGCTTTATTCGGGGTTCGCATCGTTGTTGTAAATGTAGCGTCGTCCATGCCCTCCTCCTAGCGATGGGTATGAATGACTGCGTACTGCTTGAATTGGTGTTGTTGCATTTTGGGCTAAACCGGGCCAAGGAATCGTCATTTGGAACAACTCACCTGGACTCCCATGGTAACCGTCATCGAAGGTCGAAGGACCTCTCAAGGTCTGAAGCTCATTGTACTACCAACTGAGCTGTGGAGAAGCCGGCCAGCTACTGACCGGCCATCCCACTGATGTCTGTCTTGGTACCCCTGACACTTAGCTGCGGGGCTGAACTGCGATCCCTTCCCCTTACCCTGGCCTTTATCACCCCTCGACTGTCGTATAAAAGATATCAATCCATGGTCAGGGCATCGACTCAGTGCCTCCTCTCATCTCCCCATAGGGCCGGCGCGATAGCTCAGTGGTATACCGCATTGAGTGCTCAGGCCACCTGAGAGCCTAACGGCACGTGGATCGGTGGTTCGAGCCCTGCTGTGACCATATCTGTGTGGTCGCTCGATAAAGCTTCCATGTCCTTCTTCGCAAAGAGCAGGGGTTACCCCCGGGGACATGGCTCCACTCTCCCTTCCTTCTCCCATTGACGCGATATGACCAATAATGGTTAAAGCGTCCTGAATATACAACCAACCAATCTCTCCCCATAGCCGTGCCTTGCTTCTGTACACGTGGCCGGTGAGCATTCCTTCCCTTGCTTCAGATGGTCAGGTACACCACCATGATGAGCGAAGCCCTGCGCCGCTCTGACCCGGAAATGCCCAAAGAGTCCGAGGAAGAGATGCAGGATATGGTGGACGCAATATTCGGCGAGGTGGACTGGAACGCCGACGATCACTTGGACCTGAAGGAGTTCACACGAACGGAGTTCTACGAGATCGAGCGAGACCGCCAGGAACTGACCCTGAAGAGGGAGGCCAGAGCAAGAGGCGCCAGATCGTCTAAATCAAAACACAAACCAAAGCTTGAATTGTAGCTTCTGTGGTTTTTGTGTGTCGTTTGCGGCACGTGACGCCTTCAAATTGCGTGACCGTGTTATATTATCACCCGGAACTGGGAAAACAACGAAAATCATTGTCCGGTTGCATATTTCCAATGTCACCGTGTTAACTGAAGCAATTTGAGTGAAGACTTTTCTAAGGTTGGTGACAGTGAAGTGAAGCGATCGCGTCCCCAAGCGACTGTTAAACATGATATATATGAGGGTATCAAGCGTCCAACGATTATCGCTGTGAAGGTTTTGAGGGTTCACAACGAAACTTGTGATACGAGAGCAATATAAACTGTACTCCGACCTGTGGCACATGTTGATGCTGAGCATGTTGTTATAGCGTGGGTACATTACTGTAGTAACGTGTGCTGTTATCAGTTGCCATTACGTGGTTACTTTACCATGGTAAAGTACCATGGTAAAGTACCATGGTAAAGTACCATGGTAAAGTACCTAAGTTGTCAATGGCCATGATGTTATTTCATAACTATGGTACCCTACCGATGTGACAAATTGCCACGGCGTGGTTACATTGCTATGGTAACGTACCGATGTCATCAACTGGCTTGACGTTTGCCATTACTATGGTAACTTACCGATGTAAAAATGCCATGGCATGGTTACATTACTATGGTAAACTACCGATGTCATCAAATGGCTTGACGTTATTATCAATTTGATATGATGACGTTACTATAGCAAGCCATGTCGTTGTGGCTTGTGTGCGACGAGTTAATTTTATGACAGAAGCATTCCATGTAATATACATTTTGACAATGATTACACGAGGAAGACTTTGTGTACTGCGATGATAACTCGAGTGAGTGAACTTCCAAGTTGCGTGGGTGGAGTATGCTTAGTTCTTGTGATTATTCTGATTAGTCGAAAATTATTATCGGTTAAGTACTTAACGGTTAAGTTTCCTGCTATTAGAATAACTGATTCATGTGTATAACTGAACTAATGCATAATGGCTACAGTTTGATCGAATGTCGCTAATTGGTTGCTTCTGTCACGTGATATATATGTCTATGCATCATTTAAATCTCGACCGATGTAGCCTTTATGGGCTAAAACATGGCATAAAACACCAATGTTTTATTTAACGTGATTGTTAGTTTATGCAAATGGACAGCATTAATGATACTGCGGTGAATAGATGCCAGTGGGTCAGCGGTTGCTATGGTATCGTCTGTGGTTTATGCGTTTCGTGGTGTCGAAAGCTGCTTTCTTTAAATTAGATCAAGTTAAACCTTTAAATATGATGTAATTCGACCAGTTTGGGTCCAAAGGAACGACGCATATGTCATGAGCATAGCGCTGGCTCCACCAAACCCTTATTGGGCCTCTCCATGTTACTGATAGAGAAGGGCATTCAGTGCTGTATGGGTAGAGACAGGCCTCATACCACAACACCGTTCAATGGTGTATGCGGCGTAATTTGGGCGATAAAACCCCTTTCGGGTGTTATCATTGCCTCACAGATATAACGACGTCTTGCAGACAGCATGGTAGCAAACTATATACCAATATAGTTAAATTAAGATAAAATGGTGCTCTTTCTCTTCTGTTGGCATTAGGTCTGTTATATATCCAGACATTAATAGCATCAATAGGCTGAGCGAGCTTGGTTCAATATGGGTTGTGGGGTAGTAATGGAGCTTTAATCATGAGTTAGCCAAGACACCTCAGTGTCCGCTAGTTGTATCATCTATCAGTCGTTTGTTAACTTTATCCACGGAGATAAGCTTTGTTTTATGACACTAACATTGAAGTTTGTAACTATATGTTGGTAATGACCTGAATGCCTGAAGTAAATCAAAACCAAGCTGTCCCATCCGGTTGGTTGGAATCCGAGGCTTGACTCGCTAGCTGTCGCTTGACTGTTTCAAGGTCAAAGTCTTCATCAAGGAGGTCGGTAAAGACCTGAAGAAGGAAAACCCCGACTTGGAGGAAGAGTCGGATGACCAGCTGGACGACATGGTCGAGATGGTCTTTGGCCATAAAGACTGGAACGGCGATGATCTCATAGATTTCAACGAGTTTACACGTGTACCGCCGGGCAAGGAGAACACCGACACAACAAAACCAAAGCCAAAAGGCGGAAAATCTAAATCGAAAGGGAAGAACAAATCCCCGAAGAAGAAGGAAGAATTGTAACGTGTATATTATATTCTAGATGTAATCCGCGGGTTAATGATGGGCTTTCAATAAAGGGCTGTGATTCAGTCGTTGTGTCCCCACACTATGTTTCCTGTGTCGTTGTTAAAGGTAGGGATGTCTCGCACGTTGCCGTTTCCCTTGCGACACGGTGATCAGATATCGCACATTTACTGGATGGCTAGGTACTTTATTATTTCCTTCGCGTTGACATTTCGAAGGTGGTATTTTGCCTTAAAACATTTACCTCTATTGGAATATGGGACTTTTTATTTGTTTGGCTGATACGATGGGATGCCGTGGTGGTGTCATGTCCTGCACGGTTCCTTTTCTCTGCACTGGAAGGAAGGATGACGGGACCGAGTCCCTCCTTCCCATCATTTGTCCCGTCGCACCTGCACAAAATTATACATTTACGTAAGGCATGACGGGATACAAGATGGCGGTCGGGACCAAACTACTTCTTCCTACATCAACGAACGGGTGAGTCAGACATGACGATCTTTGGTGCCCATTGCATTCATTTATAATCGTAATTTTATATGATTAAAGATAATATACTTGGCTTGCCCTTCAACATTGTACACGTTGTGCATACTTTCACCTTGAGCTAATATATATATATATATATATATATATAAAAGATAAGTTTTTATTCATGGGTTCGCCTCTCCTGTAAGTAACACTTATGTAAAGGATATCAAAATAGCTACTGCACACGAGGTAATGCTATACGCTATATCCCCAATTGTCGTAGTAATGCACAAATGCAGGTCCCATATAAATCAACACGCCATATTTTGTTCAGGTGCTGCAGTACGTCAGCAGGAAGCGGGAAGAGCACGTGGGCGGTGGGCGCGAGGACATGTTCGCTGGCGTGGAGACGGAGCGGATCGTGAAGGAGATCTTCAGGCAGCAGGACGCGAACGGGGACGGCTTCCTGACCCAGGAGGAGCACGATACCCCGATGGAGCAGCGAGACAAGGACGAGCTGTAATCTCCGCTAGGGGTCTCCACCAGGCTCTACCGAAATGCCTGGAATATCGACTTTTTTTAAGTCCCTTAATGTGGAGGCGTTTTCAACCCATTTTAAAAGTCGGAATACTATGCTAAAATGAACGATTATCGTTAAGATTTAGTCTTATTTAACGTGTAATGGTAATGTAATATGAAAAACAATATTGCTTCTGAAAGCGGATGGAACTTTGGAAGCTGTATTTTACGTCACATGTGTTTGTCTAGTCGACGGATGCACGGCAAGGGGTTAAGCATGATACGAATGAATCCTGGTCATCAGGATAAATATTCTAGCATTAATCACATCATGAATGGGAACAGCTTGAGATACTGGCCTGATTTTTGGCGGAAATGGGTCGTGGGAATAACTGTTCGAGCCAGCATCTGACACCACACTGGTGTGTGTAAATAAGTTAATCACTTCCCTGGTTGTCTTTGCCTCGTGCAATGGACGATGCTTCATACTTATAGCTTACCGCGACTGTGAATCACATGCAATCGAAAACAGATAATTTAACGTCATATTCTAGGATGGAGTTTGCTGAGGTTCAGTTTTATCCTGTATTGCTTATGCGATTTCGGACCTGACCTGATGATCTGACCTACTATTGCCTCCTTGACAGATGTGTTTGTGGAGTAACATATTGAGCGACGAATGACATATTGTCAAGTCCCAAGCATTAATATGTAATATATAGGTAATACATTATTGAACCAAGATATTGTGACGTTGTTGTTTCCTCTTGTAACTGTCAATGAATTTCCATGGCTCGTAAGTTCGCAACGGCGGGGGCCGCCTCGAAATCTCAGTGGGTTAGAGCGCTCGCCTTGAGTGCTCTGGCCACCAGGGAGCCGGTTGTTGTACTGTGTACGGCGAGAAAGGTCGCCGTAAATAAAATGCTCGTTTTGACAAATATTTCTTGACAACAGATTTGAGTTGAAATGATGGTATCCTCTGGATTGTCGATAGTTTGTATGAAGTAACGACTCCATTTGCAGAATGAATTAGATAGGAGCTTTCATAAGCGATTCACTGCATTGATGTGTGTGAAATGTTTATGTGTCTCTACCGTAATTAATTTTGCAAGGTCATACCCAGGCTGGGATGGGTTCCAAATAGCTATGCATATGCTAATATTGACTTGGTGGAAGGAAATGATAAGGCAGTGCTTCATATGGAAATTAGAGCTTTTAATGCAAATAACATATTTATTTGTTTCCAATAATGTCTGGCAATAGTGGATGCTATAAGGGTCAATATTTCTAGCTTATATGATACAACGCTATTGTACTGGAATGGCTATATTGAGGGGCAGTGGTAATACAAGGATAGGGAATAAGGAGGTCATATAGGACGGGGCTAGCAGGACTGGTACTTGTTGAAATTGTGAGTGGAGAGCAGGTTGATGTTGATAAAGGATGACAGTGTAAGGATATTTATTGAGTATTTTAGAGCAAGTGGAGTTAGCAGTGAGGGTATTGCAACAAGCAAACGTAGCCGTGAGAGTATTTTGCGCCTTCGGACGTTGACTATAGTCTACAATCGAAAGTTTTATGTATGTTTTTGGTTGACGCAAAAAGCAACTTCACTAAACTAGTAACCCAAGCACATCTTGCAGTACCCGAAACGCATCACTATGACCGAGCTAGACTGTCTTTTGGGGAACTGCTGTCATACCGTGAAATGGTGAACAATGAACTTGCTCCAAAAATAGCTTTCAAAACGAATCAGCGGGGCATGATCGTGCCGGCATAAAGTGTGTGGCGGTTTAGTTCTAATCTGGAGAACAGGGCGGCCTTTCTGGAGAGGTAGTTTATATACCAGGCTACGATTCCTTTCGCCGCCCCGCCTTTCATATCTTGATGAACGCCTTATGTTAATTGGTACCTGGTGTAATGCGAATCAATATTCCATGTAATGTACGTGGGGCATTTCCTGCCAGGGTCAGACATTGATTGATCGTTGATTTGCCACCGACAAGATCATCAGGTAAGTATTATCGTTGTCTCATATCTGCTATTAATTATAACAGTTATGTTTAACATAAGTAATTTAGAATGTCTTAGTTTACGTATCTTTATCAGCATAATGTCATCATTATTATGATTTTGTTGACGTAATTATAGCTACATCACATATATTTATTTGGATTAACTGGACTGCACGATTCGATCTTACGATATTGAATTTCTTGTCTTTCTATAAGTCTAGTAACATTTGGTAACTTTCCTTTGTGACCTTCGTGCCTGTCGTCATTGTCGTGTGTGTAGACCAGTTTGTGGTTATTGTTCACGAGATATTACTTCGATGGATTGAGTGGGAAGTGTTCTGTTAAAGACGGAAGACCCTCTTGGATACTTTATCATTGCTCTCTATTGAGCGGTCTCGGTTCAAAGCTGTTACTCCAGCATTGCCGTCTTGCCATATTGGGTGGTGGCGTCCTGCCATATGTGAGACGATTAATTACGGTTATTCTAGACCAGTCTGCTTCTAGTCGTTGTCTGATTATGAGGTGTGTCTATTCCATGTTTTCGTGATATTTTCATGGTCATATTGATTCGGAACATGATATATCCCTGATTCAGAAGGTGATACCTTACTGTTTCTGAAGGTGATATCTTACTGCTTCAGAAGGGGATATCTTACTGCTTCAGATGGTGATATGCTTCAGAAGGTGATATCTTACTGCTTCAGATGGTGATATCTTACTGCTTCAGAAGGTGATGTCTTACTGCTTCAGAAGATGATATTTTACTGCTTCAGAAGGGGATATCTTACTACAAATGTTGCGTTCGAATTTTTATACACGGTGTTTTACAGTTATTTTGTTTGACAGGTATGTCTATCTATAAATCAGCTTCTTTCTGTAGCCGATCTACTTGTCTCAGGAGCCTTCCCACTAGCCCAGTTGGTCGTGGGTTCGCTCCCCATCACCTGTATCTGGGACATGTCTCATGCAGACACCTTTCAATGTCCGTCCCGGACGGTTGTTTGGCCTTCACGTGCCCAAAGGTGGCCTAAAACACCGACAATTGCTTTGATTTCTATTTGTCTCTAGTCAGCTGAAGCGACTATATTAGAAAATTGTCATATGCTCAATTTGCAATGTCCTCGTTTCTCAGTGATATGTGCTACCTCTCTCGCTCGAAGCATTGAATATATTGAGCTAGAGATCGATGGGAGGGGGTGGCGGGGTGAGGCTGGGGGGGGGGGGTAGAAACATAGAGAGATAGGAGGGGGTGTTGCATATGGGTCAACTCACCCACCAGATGTATCTGGGTCAGACATATAGCTATATTATATATATATTGATGATTATCTGGCGCACCTTCCAGGTAAAGAGTTGGCTCTGGAGGCAGGCGTAGGGCCAGCCCTCCTTCCAGAAGTCCCTGAAGGACCCGGTGCAGGCGGCCAAGATGGTGGGCGCTCTGTTCGAACACGAGGACATTGATGGCGACGGCTTCATCGCGCGGGCCGAGTACCTCCAGCGGCGGAGCGAGGGGTCCCCGGCAGGGCACGGGCACGACGAGCTCTAGGCAGCAGGGTGGGGGTCTGGGGGTGGGGAGGGGTCTGGTGGAGGGTTGGTGGAGGGGGGGGGGGTAGATCATAGGGTGCTGCTTGGTCAGGTTGGTTGGTTGTATCTATAGGACGCTTTAGCCACTTTTGGTCATATCGCGTCAATGGGGGAAGGTAGGGAGAGTGGAGCCATGTCTCCGGGGGTAACCCCCTACTCTTTGCGGAGGAAGACATGGGATCTTTATCCTGCTCCCACACTGTGCTTCATTAGGGAGGGAGAGTGAGGATTGGGTCAGAAGCAGGACTGGGTGGAGGGGGGGGGGGGGCGGGGGCGTGGCGCAGGAGCGATGCCCATACCGTTGGGTGGGGATTCTGATCGAGCGTTTGCATAATTTGATTGGAGTTACTGGGCGAGAGAAAAGAAAGGCTTAGGCTCTGATGAGCGGTATATCTCCAGTATCTTACAGTTCCTTGCTGTGTAATTGTTCCCCCGTTGTTATTGCAATGGCTTCCTTGCCAGAAATCGGTGTGTGCGGGGTTTACATTGAAATAGTTCATTCTTTCATAGAGTGCGTCCGCATCCCCCTTTCCTTGGTGCTGTGCTCTTCCCTTCATGTATCCGTGGACACTATGTAGTGTGGTTTGTCATTCTGTAAGGTTGTTGCTGGATTGTAACGGGCGTTATATCTTTTTTATGCCATATCTTTTTTATGCCAGTCTCATGGGTAGTCACGGTGCGATACGTTTGTCACTCGTTAGATGGCGCCATAGTCTGATTCAGTGTGGTCTGTTGTTGGTACTAGATGCCGCCACTTGTGTCTAATTCCACGGTCTGATATAGTAATGTGATCTGCCTTCGCTAGATGGCGCCACCAGTGTATCTGATTCTACGCTTTTGTACTCTAACGGTATTTTTGTGGCTAGATGGCGCCACCAGGGTCTCGTGCTCCACGATCGTGTATTGTAACGGCATCTTCCGTCGCTAGATGGCGCCACCAGGGTCTCGTATTCAACGATCTTGTAATGTAACATCTTCCGTCGCTAGATGGCCCCACCAGGTCCTCGTATTCCACGATCTTGTATAGTAACGGCATGTTCCGTCGCTAGATGGCGCCACCAGGATATTTGATTCCACAATTTTGTACTGTCAGTAACGGTATCTTCCGTCGCTAGATGGCGCCACCAGGTAATCTGATTCCACGATATTGTGCTGTAATGGCATCTTCCGTCGCTAGATGGCGCCACCAGTCTCTTATCCTACAACATAGTATCATATACCCGATCGAAACTGCCTCCGCTAGGTGTCGCGGCACCTGGAGGCGCAGGACGAGGCAGACGCCATTCCGGAGCCGTTCCCGGAGGACTACGCAGGGGTGGTGGCTGAGATCCTGAGGAGGGAGGACCAGGATGGCGACGGCTTCATCAGTCTGGAGGAGTATCTGGAGGCGGACCACGAGGACATGGAGGCTGAGATGGCCAAGGGCGTCCAGCCCGACCATGACACCTTTGTCATGGAGACCTAGAGGCGACCACGCGCCCGCTCACTCCACACTGCGATAACCAGGCCACTTTATAGGAAGAGATAGTCAACTGGCACCACTTTTGCCATTTGACATTATCCATAGATGAAAAAAAGGAAATTGGTGACATGATTGGTCAATGTCCTTCGTGTTTCCCAAGGCTAACGCCGCGATTGGTCATTGTCCTTCGTGTTTCCCAAGGCTAAAGCCGCGATTGGTCAATGTCCTTCGTGTTTCCCAAGGCTAAAGCCGCGATTGGTCAATGTCTTTCGTGTTTCCCAAGGCTAAAGACGCGATTGGTCAATGTCCTTCGTGTTTCCCGAGGCTAAAGCCGCGATTGGTCAATGTCCTTCGTGTTTCCCAAGGCTAAAGACGCGATTGGTCAATGTCCTTCGTTTTTCCCAAGGCTAAAGCCGCGATTGGTCAATGTCCTGCGTGTTTCACAAGGCTAAAGCGACTTTCGTGTGGATATCTTATAATATTTGGAGACTAATTGACCATTGATATTAAAAGTTGGGTCTAGTGCCGTATGCCGTTTGGGTGGGAGAGGTAGATACTTAGTTATTTTCGGTTAAATGCGGTATCTATGTATTGACATATGTGTCCTGGTATACCCCGGCCGTGCAAAATCGACATCATAGTTAGAGTAAATGCCAACCTAGCTCAGCAATATAAGCTCAGCTAATTCCATAAATTAATTTCGAAGATCACCATTTGCTTAGTTTACAGGGTTCACACATTGCTCAGTAAGTGTTACACGGGAGGTTGTGGCCAACGGGTCCACTAATATTGACTGACACCTTGCAGCTTATGTATATTAGTAGAGATCGAGAGTGTAAGCCATTGAATTTGATAACTAATTAATTAATAAAATAATTTGATAAATTTAATCTCAGCCCCGATTTGAGCTTAAACGATTTCACCCGAGAAGCTATGACATCTGTATGGTTACCATACCCCACCTATTAATGGGGCGTCTAGTACTTACCCTCACTATTCAATGTGCCACGTCACTCCTCGACTATCAATAAACTTATTTCTATACCGACTTGTTGTAAGTCGTTTGTTCAACTTCACATCTGTGCATAATGTTGCGTTATATCTCTTATTTTTACGCATGCGTAAGATAATTCCGTGTCCTCAACACATGAACAGCTCTACTTGATGTTTATTAAGTAACCAAGCCCTTCCGTACCTACCATCTCGAAAATATGCTTCATGCACATCCTACCTGCATTCCCGAAACTAATTTTTAATAGTTTTGATCAGTGGAACATGGGTTTACATTGCGCTACCTGTGATGTGGCATGTCCCGCATGCTGGTCGAATGTTAACGAGGAGAGTGAGGACATATAGTTGCACTAAAATTACAGTAGAGGAGTTCCTCAGAGACACTCTTTCGTTTAACCGTAGATATTTGTCGCGATGTCAACTTGTTGGTTTACCTGTGTTGTCTAACACCAAACAACACAAGAATCGCCATTAAATATGATTTAGTGAATAAACCATATTTCTGTCCATTTATTGCTAGAACAATATAGCGCCACTTCTACTGCACAGCCACGACACTGACAATATACGTCCCCGTCACTTTCACCTTAGATCCACGTTACATCACTGTCACGTTACTTCCATATCAGTCACGTTATTTCCATGTCACTGCCACGTCACTTTACTCCCGCGTCATTGTCACGTTAGTTCCACGTCACTGTCACGTTACTTCCACGTCACTTTAAAATTACTTCCACGGAACTGTCACGTTACGATTCATTTCACTGCCGCGTCACTTTCCTTCCATGTCACTGTCACGTTGCTTCCACGTCACTGTCACGTTACTTCCATGTCACTGTCACTTTACAACCGCGTCATGTTACTTCCACGTCACTGTCACGTTACTTACACGCCGCTGTCATGGTAATTCCTCGTCACGTCACTACTACGTAACCCCCCATATTTGGTAACGGCTTTGCCTTCCATCTATAGTTCCGTTACGCCGTATCAGCTGTATGTCATAACGCATCTGTCTCATTATCGAATCAACTTTGCGTTATCAGACACTTAATAATAGGCCTGCAGATGGAATGTTTGTTTTTTGACGTAATTCGTTGCAGCTCTGCCCCCTGCCCCCTCGCTTCATCGTTCTTTTGTTCCGAAAATCTCTACCTTTCATAAACTTGCGTCACACTACAGTAGAGTTTTCTTTATAACGTAAAGCCTATACATGACCATATCAAGTAAATCACTAACAATGACTACAATACGGACTACAATACCGACTAGAATACCAACATACTACAAAAGGAAATTGATGTCACGTGACACACAACCAGTGTTGTGCGTCACAATGGCAAATATTGCCGCGTGAAATAATCCTCGTGTGACTTCAGTGTTTGTGTGGGGCCCTATCACCGTGTCCTCTCTGGAGAATTGTCCTCTCTGTGCATGTGTGCACCAAAGAGACTGATTCACCCTTTCGTCGCAATGCCAATGACATTGTGTGGTTGCCGCCTATGTCTGTTCGAACGGTCGGTGGCCGCGACTCCCAAATTTCCTGGTTCCGCCATTCCTGGTTAATACAGCAAAACTCCCCGGCACCAATATCCTGTTTGGTCATGTGTCCAGGTCCTGATATTTTCATATACCAGGACCCGAAGCTTGAGAAACCGAAACCGATGTAAATAAAAAATGTCGCTCCGTACCCAGCATGTCGATTTATGAAATGGATAGTGAAACCTGTGGCACTAACCACGCCAATGTCTCTCTCTCTCGCCAGGTGTCGCACTTCATCAAGAAGCAGGAGGATGAGAACAACATCGACAAGACGGACGAGGAATCTCACAACTCCATGATCATCGACATCTTTAACCACGAGGACAAGGATCGCGACGGCTTCATCTCTCACGTCGAATTCAGCGGTCCGAAGCACGACGAGCTTTGACGTCACCTCATGCCGCCTATGACGTCATAGAGCAGGTCGCCGTGACGTCATCTCACGCGGTGTGGCGTCGCAAATACGATCGCCGTGACGTCACATCACGTGGTGTGACGTCACCGATGCGATTGCCGCGACGTCACCTCACGCGGTGTGACGTCACCCATCTGCTCGTTTTGACGTAGTGATATACGACTGTTGATGTTTTGTCTTTGCTGTTTTTCGTATAGATTTCATCGTTATTTTTTTTACTTCTCTCCAAATGATTAGAATGTCGTCGTGGTATTGTCATGCACGGTTTCGCCAGTAGATGTCATGTGTAGATGTTGTCCATCGCCCAAAATAATCGTGTTATTTTCCAAATGGAATTAGAACGTCGTCTTGGTATTTATATGGAGCGCTTTCGCCTGCAGTTAAGCACGTTTAAGTGCGGTCATTATCCTGTCTATGATTTAGTGTTAATACCATACATACATGGAGTCAATAGGTCGAGTTTGTGCGATGCATATTTAAATCACTTGACATACATTTGTACACAACAATGCCATGTATAAGCTCTGAGCGTCCCCGTCTCATGCTGTATATCGCATTGCCTTTGTACCAGCAGTGTCCCCCGTGTCCCCCAGTGTCCAGATGTCCAGTATCCAGAGTTTAGTGGTAGACATGTCCTGCACCACGTGTCGCTTGGACGCGGGACATGTGCACTGCCTAGACGGTGCCTACCCCTTGGGATGAGGCTCCGGAGGTGCCCTGATGACCGTGATAACATAGTGAGCGTGTATCACGGCGGGAGTGGTAGACTAAGTAGTACTTTTATAGAGCTGGCAATTAGCTGACGGTGGACAGATAGATAGGCGCCGTGCTGTTTAAACTGGTCCCTGATCATCGTGTCCATTTTAACTATGGTGCGTATGGCAGACAGAAAGGCTAGGCTTTCATGGACTAGTTTCACCCATATGCACTCTCACAACATATATATATATATATATATATATATATATATATATATAGAAATGTGTGTGTTTCCTGCCTGGGCATATATTATGCGCATAGTTCATTCTCGACCACGTGTTGTCTAATCCAACAGTATGTACTTTTCGCGTTATTTGATGGACAGAAGATCCATGAACGTTATCCGCCCGAGGAGTCTGAACCCAGTTTGACAAGAAATATGATCACAACATGGCGTCAAATATTAAGGATTACATCAGAATGTGTGGTGTCATAACTTTTTTTGGTTTTTTTAGTATGCCGATATCTATTGGTGCTACCTACATGTTTTGTTTAAATTTTATCACGAATTTTACTTATCAAAAATCAAAAGGCGTTGACAGGTTGTCTAGGGATGAGGTCACAATCTATGGATCATTATGTGTTGATGTCTGTCAGTCAGTATGGGGGACGTTTTGCCCGGTGACTTTTACTGTTAAAAACTATATGTCATGTGCGTATCTACGTTCTTCTAGAGGCGACATCCCCACCACAACGTTATGTTGGATTTACAAATCTTACCCCAGTGTGCTCATACCCCGACATTTAACCGGCTACTTTTAGTGTTTTAGCATCATGTTTTCTTGGTTTTATGAAGTCCTATGTCGGCAAAGTCTCCGAGCCGTTAAGATATATATCAAAGTGAATGGCTCTCGCCTGATACTGACGGACCGACACTTCCGGTCGGTTCGTGATCCTTGTTCCCGGTTCCACTGGGTGACGTCTAGAGCAGAGAACTCCTGATACTGACGGACCGACACTTCCGGTCGGTTCGTCATCCTTGTTCCCGGTTCCACTGGGTGACGTCTAGAGTAGAGAACTCCCGAGTATTTTGTAATGGTTTATCTTGCTTTTTAACCAAGCACGCATACAAGTTGTCCACCAGTTGTTATTTTTGCAGGATTACGTGAACTAATCAAAATGTATTTGATAGTTTTAAATTTGTTTCGAATACCATTCATACATATACATACCTATATATGTATAAGTCATACCTATATATGTATAAATCATACCTATATATGTATACATCATACCTATATATGTATAAATCATACCTATATATGTATGAATCCTACATATATGTATAAATCATACCTATATATGTATAAGTCATACCTATATATGTGTAAGTCATACCTATATATGTATACATCATACCTATATATGTATAAATCATACCTATATATGTATAAGTCATACCTATATATGTATGAATCCTACCTATGTGTATAAATCAAACCTATATATGTATAAGTCATACCTATATATGTATAAATCATACCTATATATGTATTAATCATACCTATATATGTATAAGTCATACCTATATATGTATAAATCATACCTTTATATGTATAAGTCATACCTATATATGTATAAGTCATACCTATATATGTATAAATCATACCTATATATGTATAAGTCATACCTATATATGTATAAATCATACCTATATATGTATAAGTCATACCTATATATGTATAAGTCATACCTATATATGTATAAATCATACCTATATATGTGTACATCATACCTTTCTGTGTATATATCATACTGCTGTGGATGGTGTCGTGTTCACGATTAGGAAACGTTATTAAACGATTCCAAACTACATTTATGTGGTGGATTATATTCAAAGGTGTGTTCAAATTAAAAAATCAAAACAAAAGACGATTATATTATATACGATCGTTGAGCAAATTTCAAAGGAATAATATGACGCAAAAATCAAATCCGCTCATACCGTAAAGTTCCCCTGAGAACCCGGATATTCCACCAGCGGTAACGCGGCATTTTCCCACTGGGCCAGGAATCGACACCGCCAAGTCAGTTGGAATGACCACTTGGAATCAATAATACATGTGATTTAAGACGTGTTATAACTAAGTTATTTACAATAGCGATGGAATGGCAGAACGGGACTTGTCATTAATGTTATGACAGGTTGCACCACATCGCCCTTCTGATATACATGTGGCTTGTACGGCTGGTGAAATGAAAGTATTTTCAAGTGAGTATGGAAATAAAATATGGGTTATTTGTCCCAAACAGGTACAATATGTTCGGTGTTAATGTATGCCTCTCATGCACTGCGTGGTTATGTTACACATATCACGTATATATTTCGATCAAATGGAAGAGGAGCCATATCGCGGAGGGGAGGTATCCATAATG
The DNA here is from genome assembly GCA_964019135.1 of Arenicola marina. Taxonomy (NCBI): domain Eukaryota; kingdom Metazoa; phylum Annelida; class Polychaeta; family Arenicolidae; genus Arenicola; species Arenicola marina. The sequence continues at coordinate 338,609 of OZ025265.1, read as the reverse complement.
AAATATAGTACATCACTGGTATAATATATATATATTATATATATTATTTCACCCTGGGAATTGGTCATCGGGTTGTAGCATGATACTTATTATATGAGAACATGGTATGTATGGACAATATCGAGCAGCCTACGCTTCGGAGAGGAAGACACTTTGGAGCAACATGTTGTTGTCCGGTCACTCTGGAACACGGTGTCACTATTAGTCTTGTTATTAGTTTGAAATCTTCCACAGTAGCGGGTAAAGGGTCTACTTGAGTGTACGCTGGGGCGACGACCCTGATCACGATGAGTGGGGGTGGGGGAGAGTGGGGTTGTGAACACTATGTTAAGTGAACTTCAGGTCGTAAGAACCATTACTGATTCCCTAGGCTGGTGTCCATTACGACGTGTAGTCCCAAGGAAGAGCCACCACTGATTCCCTAGGCTGGTGTCCATTATGACGCGCACCTTGACTTCGGATTATAGTGATTTTCATGGGTCGGCATCTGACTCAATCTTACAACATATTATTATTATTGGGTTTATTATTATCATACTAGAGTGTATACACATTACAAACGCTCTCTGCGTTTGTAATGTGTATACACTCTAGTTACACTCCCGGGGCCTTTGCGCCGCCAGAGGTCGCTACGCTCCTCCGCATAGATCAGGTCACATCGCAAAAACTTCACACGACGACCCCTAGCTGGTTGTCAGGGCGACCCCTAGCGGGTTGTCAGGGCGACACCTAGCGGGTGGTCAGGGCGACGTCTAGCGGGTTGCCAGGGCGAGCCCTAGCGGGTTGCCAGGGCGAGCCTTAGCGGGTTGCCAGGGCGAGCCCTAGCGGTTTGCCAGGGCGAGCCCTAGCGGTTTGCCAGGGCGACCCCTAGCGGCTTGCCAGGGCGAATGTCATGGTCTACAGAGGTGCTTTAAGAGTTCACCGCGCGAGGTCGCTCTGATTGACCGGCGCAGAAATGTCGTGGGTGAAACTTCCATGAGTTATGATAAAACTCCCGTGAGACCCCCTGGACCATTTTAGACAAAATGTATTAGGAGTGGGGCGACTTCAACACAGAAGAGCCAGCTTGGTGCATTTACTGCAATAAGCCGGGTTACAGAGCAGTTCGAACAGTTTACGAAAACAGTCTCATATAGATGAATACATCGGTGAAACAGACATAGGACATTTCATATGTGCCTTAATATCTAAAAAAAAAAGATAATTTAGCATAATTAAAAGCACCCACATTGCTGACGTTTCACCCGTTGGTTGGTGACATATCATTTTTTTTATTGCATGATGTACCAGAGGTACCAGGAAATACAAAAAAATGAATTGCATGAAAAAATCAGTGTTCATTTCTTTCCAGTGTGCTTTTAATGAGAAAAATGACCAATATTAACAATTTGTATATTTCAATAGCATTCCATGACTAAATCTTCCCTACTGTCTAAATACCAACAATTTTTTTCCACAGATGCAATCTTATGGGCCTATTCTGACACATTTTTGACTATGAAATCAATATCAGTAGCAGAAGTGAGTAGCCGCTTTTATCTTTAAATTGTATTGATTGATTGACAAATAGCAGTAATCTGGAACCAATTGAAAAAACAAGGGTTCACATAAGTAACCTTCAACGAATGGCAAAACAGTGTTTTTATGTCAAATATCATGACACCAAACATGCAACAGACAAATAGCCCACGTTTCGAAAGTTTTTCAGATGTTCACCCAGTCTTAGATCCGGCCACAAGCAAACCTAAAACATGTTAGTTTACTAGTTTAATCCACTTTGTGGCTCGAATAGTAATGGAATCTACTTGCACATCATGACATTCGATTCAATATCCTATATAGATATCGCGGTTACAATATAATAGTGTACCGAGCTGACCAATGTGTGGGATGGAGGTTGTTCAGACACCCGTCCTGCCCAGCAGTATATACAGCAACATATCGGCATCTGACTCGTACTGGTCCATCGTATTTGTGTCAAAATGTAACCAGCATTGGTAGCCACCAGCGAAGTCCGCGGCGACACAGCGCGGGTCGTCCAGGCACCACTGCAGACAGCCACTGAGGATGCTATTTCCGGCCAGGGTCCCGTCGAGCAGGTGGCTCTTGGGGTGAACCTCCCACACGGGGAAACCGGAAGCTGGAAGCAAACACAATAACAAGGCCGCGGACTCAGTTTGTGACGCAATCTCCTGTGAGTCGATTCCGAAATGCATTGTTTGGTGATGAAATTTCGTCGATTCATATTAATGTTTCATTCAACAATAAAGCCTTTGATAGAGAGTCCCATTTCTTTGCAAAGGTGGAGTCTTTGCAAAATGTGCCTTTGGACGTGTATTTTCTAGTTTATAATGATCTATAATAGTGTTCTTAATACCAATAAAATTCGGAACTACATTCATCCATTCGTATGGATATATTGCATCATTTAACCATATTACTAAAAGAGATCACAAACGTTATTAGGCTCTCTTAACATGATTTATTACGTTGTCAATGAGTGGCGAAAGTGAAAGGTGAGGCTTAATGTGCATAAATTAGAGACAAGTTCACCTTTGAATCACTTGGCTATAGATGTTGCGTTATATTCGATCAGTTGTCGGCTATTGCGTTTTCTCGCCGGTTTCGCAATATGATACACATTCAAGTACTCAATGCTTACTATATGTATTAATCATTCTTGTAACTTTTGTGATTTTGCCATGCTTCTACTAGGAATACTGAAAATTTGTTAATTTTAAGTTTATATATTGTGTCATCCCAACAAATGCGCAATAAATGGACTATCACATATTAATGAAGTAATACAGGTAGCTTGCGAAATGACAACAGTTCAAGCCCAAACACTTTTATTCTGCCATGTTTGGACTGAAACGTGAATATGTTCTGTTAAATGGGAATGTTAATTGTGTATTTTTTTTCATTTGAGGTAACCATCAGTGACATCTTCAACTTACTTTGAGTGTCAGGCCACGTCAGTTCTGGTGTAACGTCTGTGAAGAGAATCACGCAGGGATTGGATAAAATGGACTGAACTGTCGCACTGAAATCATTTCCGCGCTTTCGCCAGTATAGCTACATTGTTGGGTCATAAATACGGCACGTCGTACGATGCCATCGAGATTAAATATATGAATAAGGATGCACGTCATTAATATTAATCATTGAAAATAAGGAAACACTTGTCATCGCTTAATGGAAGTTATTTGTAGTATCGAATGGGGAAAGACGCCTGTACAGGACAGATTGTACCAGGGGACGACATCATGGGACTCCCATGTCACTTTAATTAGATACATTGCGTCCTAAATAAGTGCTACTGACCGAAAACATCTTCTCTTCCTGAAATGGAATAATATAGATGATGTCAAGGACCAAACATGCAATAATTCAGGCAAGTTAAATAATGACGCAGAAGTACAGGTAAGAACACATATAAGCGTATATTTGACAAATAAAGCCTAATGGAGAACAAAATGATTTATTTTCTTGCTATGTTGCGGTTTCGAGATTTCGAGTCCCAGACATTGTTATCTATTTCAGAGAGAGCTTCATAATGCATGTTTCGACCGCGAGCAATTGAGAACTAAAGATATATCCCTACCTTTTTCCCTGATAATCAATGCACATCACTTAGGCAATATATTGCTGATGACGAAAGATATATGATAACTAGTGTGAACGACCATTGCGCTGTTTGGGGCATCGCATTGAGGTTACTTAGCGTAGTAAAATTCAAATGTACCCTTTATGAAGCCATAGAAGTCCTCCATAGTGTCCAATACGTTACAGTCACATGGCGCGGCTCCGTCAACGCCAGACTGCTCGTTGCAGGTCAGGTGGAAGGCCCGGCAGCGGTCTGCATGGCTGAGACACGTCATCGCACATTCCAACGGCGAAGAAGATGGCACCGCATTCCCAGGGATGGTCTTGTTCTGAATCTTTATGAAAGTAGCGTATTGGTAGGGTTCTGCTGGGAGAGCCTCGTATCGCCTGTATGACGTCATCATGACGGCCGAGAGAAGGAATAAGCGGATATGATGTGAAATGATCCACATTGCGCTGCCCGTGTCTGCGATGACTGTGGAATATATTTTATTCATGGAGGCGTTACAGCGAGCAATGCACAGATCACCACAACACATCTATACTAATAAAATGAAGCTGTCTGTCCCACTATGCCGCGGCATGCAAGAGCGCATTTGCTCCAGCAGCCGCCTTGAACCTATATATTCAACCGTAGCTCTTAGATGTGTCAAAGCTATCGCATGTGTCAACACAACCACTGGGTGATTATCACCTTATCCCGCACATAATATCGCTTTCGGGTGCGGCGGGCTATCTGGCTTGGTGCCAACAGTAATATTTTTCCCAACGCATTGTCGCCCGAACCGTCATCAAAGCAAACAAATCCCGTACTGTCTCGCGCCCACAACTTCCCATCAGTAGTCAAGAAACACGTGGTCGCACCGGTGGCGCCACCTGGCGAGGATAGTTAAGCGGACTACACGTCAATTCTATAGATCCAACCAGGACGTCAGGCAGATTTTATCCACTGAAGGTAGTAGTACTACGTTAAATGACGAACAACAGACGGGAAACAGCCCCCCTTTTTTTTACTGAATCAATCTATGAGCTTGGGCCTTAGTTTTACTGGACTGATATTCGTTTATTAGCGTGCTTTAGCCGCAATTTGAGTATTCTGTACTGGATGCACAATAATTGCACAGAAATTGTTTAAATATCTTTAACATTTATGTCCCGTTATTCAGTAGCTCCCGGTCTCAATTTATGTCGATATAATTATCTATATTATTTCTGCCCAATGTCTACCTTCTGCCTGCTACTAATTAACGTATAAAACCCAATACTGTCATACTGTTATTACTTTCGCTTATTACTACGAACGCTAGACGTCCCGCGAGCGGAGCGAGCGGGGCGGCTAGTAGGTTATATAACTCGCGATTCCCGCTTTTTATTAGCTTTATTAGCTGCCCAGGAGAGAACACAGGCCTGGAGGCTTAGTCTTAGACCCCCGCTATGATAAAAACATGAGTGACTTGTCAATATGTACCGGGACATATAGTACCCAGCGTTTTAAACTATTAGACGATCCATATCTTTGAAATTAACATGATCAATCAACAGGTGCAAACACGCACAGATTCAATATAGTCAACACATTGACAATCCCATGGCACGCCTCCGCCCAACCCCAGGCCGCCCCAATCCCCGCCCCAACCCCCGCCCCAGCCCCTGCCCCGGCCCCTACCCGGGCCCCGGCCCACACCCAAGTGCCCGACAGACATTTGAATCGATTAAAATTGTGACAGGAAGGCGTGGACTTTTTGCACCAACATATAGGACTTGGTATGGAATACTTGGCCTCCCTAAGAGAAGCAATGGGCTTCTGTCGGACACCGCAGTTCTATCGTTTCCGGTGTTTTTAATGCATACATTATTTAGTTCCGTGGGTCCCGTTCCAGGATGATTCATGTTTAGCAACGATACTACAAACATGCACATATATAATATGCGCAACACCTTGGCGACCGCGGACCGCAGACACATCGTCATCGTTTAAACTTTTGTTAGGCAAAAAGCTAGGCAGGGGGCGGGGGTATGCTCCAGGAGGGGGGGGGGGGGTACCTAATAATACAATGCTGGGTTTGGGATAGTTCCGCGGTAAAGCCCCTTCATTTTAACCTCCAAAGTCCGCTCGAAATGGGTATCTCTCTTCCACTGACCCACTCTATGTCACCGCTCCATGCATATTCTTTTTCTCCTGGAAAACCCGCTCCATGGACGCAAATATTCAGTGTCGATATGAGGGGTCAAATCTGGATCTGAGGGGTCAATCTGGATCTGATGGGTCAAATCTGGATCTAAGAGGTCAAATCTGGATCTAAGGGGTCAATCTGGACCTGATGGGTCAAATATGGATCTAAGAAGTCAAAGCTGGAGCTGAAGGGTCAATCTGGATCTAATGGGTCAATCAGGATCTGATGGGTCAAATCTGGATATGTGGGGTCAAATATGGATCTTTCGGGTCAATCTGGATCTGAGAGATCAAATCTGGATCTGATGGGTCAATCTGGATCTGAAGGGTCAAATCTGGATCTGAAGGGTCAAATCTGGATCTGAGGGGTCAAATCTGGATCTGAGGTGTCAACCTGGATCTGATGGTTCAATCTGGATTTAAGAGGTCAAATTTGGATCGGAAGGGTCAATTTGATCTAATGGGTAAAATATGGATTAAGAGGTCAAATCCGGGTCTGAGGGCACAAATATGGATCAGAAGGGTCAATCCTAATCGAATTGTGAAGAATCCGCACTGGATCTAAGGTGTAAATCGGGCTTCTATGAATCAGTTCGGATCCTGGGGATCCAATTGGGATCCTGGAGGTCTATTGGAGATGATCATAGTCAAATACTGATACGATGGATTAAATCAGGATCTTATAGGCCAATACAGATAGTTGTCAAATTGGTTCTCAGTAGTAAAATCGGGATCAGAAGGATCAATCCGGACCTTAGGGGCAGTAGCTTAGGGCGCTTGGCAGGAATGATCTCGCTGGAACTGGGAGCCTAATGGCTTGGTTGTCGGGCTAGCGCCAACAGCCGCATTGGAGCTGAAACCGGCTATACGCCACGACAAACACCTGCCCTAAAGCGCACCCCCCCCCCCCCCTCCCTCCCCACACACACAAAGGTACAATATGTTCAACTATGCACCGTACAAGTGGCAGCGAAATGTGGCACCCTTTGCAGCGTCGAGCCGTGGGAAAGATTACAAAGCCTCGAGGCTACGATCTGTATATTATCATTTCTTTGAAGTAACCTTGCATGCGCTGTGCTCAAAACACGTCTGCGTGGTTGACTCCTATATGCTTCCCGTTACGTCATCATGGTAGTTATGGTAAGCCGTTCGCCGATAAGCGATTCCACGTTGTGACATGCGTCCATTTGTTCTTCCCGATGCATGGACCGCGATAAATATGGCCCTTCATCCAATCAAGGTGTCACAATATACATGAATTACCGTTCCAATTTTATTGCCCTGTCACTATCAAAAGGCTTGTAACATGATTATAGGTTTAATTCCACGGCATATGTTGCCTTCCTTGTGGATTATCCTAATCTGCAACGTGCGCATTGCACATTTTCAAGGAGATATATGTCAAGAATAAGATTTTCTTACGCTTATTACGAGCCTTGCTAAGCGTTGTTTCCGTTTGACATGCCGAAATGGAAGGGGAAAACCCCCTGTCTAGCACTCGTAAGGTCACATGGACCTCGTGGGAACCTATAATACCATGAAATGTAAAATGTAAATGGGACTTTGGAGGTTGCTTTAAAAACCAAAAACGTGTGCCTTTTTTGTGATTTCGAGATCCAGATTGACCCGACAGATCCAGATTTGACACCACATATCCGGATTTGACACATGAGATCCCGATTTATCTCTTAGATCCAGATTGACACCTAAGATCCAGATTGACACCTAAGATCCAGATTGACACCTAAGATCCAGATTGACACCTAAGATCCAGATTGACCCCACAGATCCAGATTGACCCCACAGATCCAGATTTGACCTCTTAAATCGAGATTGAACCATCAGATGCAGATTGACCCCTCAGATCCAGACTGACTCTTTATATCGAGATTAGACTGTCAGACCCAGATGTGACAGCTCAGATCCAGATTTGACCCCTTGGATCCAGATTGACCGTTCCTATCCCGGAGACACATGCCCAGATCGACACAACCCACCGCAACACCCCTCTCTTTACTCCCCGTCAATGCTCACTCACACAAGCAGGTTTGAGCAGTCCCCACAGTAACCTTCCTCAGAATTATTGGCCCCATCTGCCAATGATTAAGGACAGAATAAAAATATTGCGACCTTGAGCTTTGACCTACATACCCCGCTAATGGACTTGACCGAGCCATGTCGGTGACACGCAGACGCACACACACACACACACACCTGTAGACAAACAGACATCGTAGATTTTCCGTCATAACAAATCACGCCGACTTATGAAATTTTGATAATAACAGAACACACCGAGATTAGACTTCAAAATCTTACATTTTCGTTTTGAAAAACGGAACCAACCGACATACGGGCGGACATTTTGCAATGACGAATTGAGTTTTGGGCCGACATAATGCAACGATATTTGCCGGGCGGACATTTTGCAACGACGAATGGAGGTTTAGGCGGACATAATGCAACGATATTTGCCGGGCGGACATTTTGCAACGACGAATGGAGTTTTGGGCGGACATAATGCAACGATTTTTGCGGGCGGACATTTTGCAACGTAACATTGGTCACGTTTGAACATGTCTACCACAACCCAGTGGGCAGTGACGGTTGGCTGGGTGAACTGGCCACGAGGGAACGTGTCTATGCGCGTCTGGCTCCGCTTGAGTGGCACCCGCCCACAGGCACAGTAAATCAGTGGAGTGGGGAGGGGGGGGGGGGTAGGGGGCCCCACAACGTATACTAGAATGCGTTGTGGGGCCCCCTATCCCCCCCCCCCGGCCTCCCCCCTCCACTGATTTACTGTGCCTGTGCACCCGCCATATAAACCCCTGGGCCGGTGGCTTGACAGACATCGACCGAGGGACCCAGCTTGCGGACTGACCCACGTCACACCCCGGGTCTGCTGGAGCCTGTACACGGGGATAAGACTCACGCATCGCATTCCCCGTATGTTGATGTTGAAATAAATCGAAACTGCTGGCAAAGGCTCTGCGTCATCTGTTCATTTGTATGACCCCCAAACAGGGCCGGTTATACATTTCGCAATGCAATACAATCCCCGGCGTGATGTAACAATTAAAGCCGCCGCACACGGGAGCCGCGCTGCGAAAATGGGAAATAGAAACGGTGCTAATGTCAGGGGAGGAGTAAGGGGGGTCCTGTTCCCATATCACGAGGAATAAATGATCCTGATCTCCTCACCTTATTGGAATATATAATACAGTTATGAGAAGACAGGGGCGGATCTAGGAATTTGCCATGGGGGGGTGGGGTGGGGGTTGCTCTCTAGAAACTTGCGACGGGGGGGGGGGGGGGCGGCGGGGGGATATGACCAAAAGTGGTTAAAGCGTCCTGAATATACAACCAACCAGTCCATACGCTTAATTGTGATAAAATAAACCTTATATCCTAAAGCTCTGGCAGCTAATACGATTGACGGCCGGTGAGTTGTTTTTGAACTCGCGAGTCACATAATTGATGCCTGGTGACGGGCTGAAACAGCGGACGGGCGAGGTGGGAAATATCGGACCGCTATCGTGATCGCTATCGCTATCAGCGGCAATGCGCTACCTCTATGACTGGGCAGTGGTTAGCGTTCAATCGACGATTACTGCGTTGTGCGATTTATAAAAAATATATCCTTCTGGGGATGAGCTCCTTTGGTTTCATAGTTTCATTAAAAGATCATTCACCCCTGGTCTTGGCTTTCACTTTAAAGCCGCCTACTTGCATGTGCCATCTTAGATTCTTTACATTTTAAAATCAAGACTAAAAGTATCTCAAAATTATGATGCATGTATGTTTCATACCATTCTGTAAAACAATGATTTCGACATAAAACTGCGCGGACTAGTTTATCGCGCGCGGACGTCCAAGCGAGCCGAGGCCGACATCACACAGAATACCGAACAGCGAACAGGCGCGCAGGAATATAAAGCCGGCCACCAACTTCTGCTCCTGTGAACAAATGTGCTGTTCTTTTGATAGCCCACAGGCTTTCATGATTTAAATTCAGGACAGAATAGGCTAATATGACATGGAGAAGAGATTAGTAATATTAAAATTACAGAACATATTGTTTTAAATATAGGCCTATAAGGCATGTCCATATTTACAACGAACTAGGATGGGAGACACGGGCTACACGAACACAGCACTGCGGCGAGCCGCGCCATACATGACATTTCAGAAATGTATCTGTTGGTCACAACTGGCATTAGTGCGATTGTCGACTTCGTGGTGACCGTGGTGATTTCGTGGCGACCGCCTACATATATCAGGTCGTTCCACGGGATACAACTTGGTCCCATTGAATTGATGTCACTCGGGTGTTGCATTATTATGCTTCAGTATGTAATTGATTGTATACCACGAATAACTTGATCCTATTGAATAGCATGTTTAAATTTATTTTATTAATAAAAATCTCACATTTTGTCCGACATTAAGTATTAACTTTACTGAAGGCATGAAGAAAATTGCCTTTTTTCTCCTATGTCCCGAGTGTCTTCTATAAGAACACAGGGCGTCGGGATTATGACTTGTGACTAGCATACGGCACCAACACTCGACAGGTTACGGGGAGGAATGGTGAAAAAGAAGAACAACTTCAGAATTATCGATTCCAGGATTTTCGCTGGACAGATCGAGACAGAAAGGTGCAAGCTCCCCGCACGGTGGCGCTACGCAAGCTCCGCCTTTACCGCTGCTGTCGGCCGGGGGGAAATTTCAAGATTCTTGAAAAAAAAGGTCAAATCAGCTGTAATTTCTTGCAACATAATAATTTTCAAGCATAAAACATAAAATTAACGAGCTTTGTGTATGTAATGCAGCACAAACATCTTCTACCCTTTCGAAAGTGTTATAATCGTGACAAAACTCTTTCTTTCCGTCACCTGATACGGTGTGTTATTAGGCTTAGGCTGGGTCCCCGGCACTAATTTGTCGAAATGCGCGGGGCATTTTTCCTATCAATTTGCGCAGCGCCGCCCTGATCCAGCAGCACAGCAACACTCCTCACTGAAGTCTAGTTTATTCCCAACGGAGGGCAGTGTTTATATCATTTTTGTCTATCTGAAAAATATGAGGTCAAGTACAATATTTAGTACATTTCATCATATGTTAAATTCAAACTCTTCTACGGAACATCGAACAAATATGAAAAATAGGCTTCAATCTTCAATCTTACCGACGAGGGCAACCTTCTTGTCTTTGTCATAATGGTAACTTACAACCCTCTTGTCTATTATGGTAACTTACAATTTTAAGCCCATGAAAATCCAGTGCCTATTTTATTGAAAATATAGTACCCATAAAAGCTTATCTGATATTGAATGCATGAGTATTGCCTATTGATGTTAATAATGACTAAAGACGGGGTTATATTAGGAATTTTTACATAGCTTCCAGTTTCAAGGCCCCTAAGCTCCGAGCTGCCGCTATGGAGGTTTCATCCATGCGTAAGAAATACGAAAGTCTGAGAGCGTGGGTGAGTGACTGGTTTGGCCGGTAGATGGCAGCATTACGGCATTACGGAATTCGGCAACGAAATGAAAAGTGAACATCCCTATTTGGAACACCAGATTGATGATAAATATTACATACCAATTCACAACGAAAAGGTTACAGGGGAAAAACAATTTACATTTATTATTCCACATTCATCCCTTAAGCCTGTCAGATGTGTGTGAAGTGAGACTTAGATGTATATTTCAATGTATTGTATATTGCATACTATTTGTAGGGTATTGATAAATTTCGTGTTTTGGGGATGATTTGTGGTATGTTAGAGTTCGTAGTCATGGTCTGGTGACTGTTGGGTGTGTTTGAGTTGTTCAAATATGACAGGATAGTAAGAATAAGGTATCGTTGTGTGGTTCCGTGACGGGCGAGCTGAGGGAATGAGATATTTAAGGGTGTGGTTCTGTGACGGGTGAGCTGAAGGAATGATATAGTTAAAAGTGTGGTTAATGGTATAAATAGCTGGGGAAAATGGATGTGCAAGGCAAACGCGGCTTGAGTGCCGAGGGCTGAGTGCCGAAGGTTGAGTGTCGATTGCTGAGTGCCAATGGTTGAGGGCCGAGGGCTGAGTGCCGATAGCTCAGTGCCGAGGGCTGGGTGCCGAGGGCTGAGTGCTGAGGGCCAAGGGCTGAGTGCCGATAGCTCAGTGCCGAGGGTTGAGTGCCGAGGGCTGCGTGCTGAAGACTGAGTGCCGAGGGCTGAGTGCCGAGGGCTGAGTGCCGAGGGCTGAGTGCCGAGGGCTGGGTGCCGAGGGCTGAGTGCCGAGAGCTGAGTGCCGAGGGCTGAGGGCTGAGTGCCGATAGCTCAGTGCCGAGGGTTTAGTGCCGAGGGCTGAGTGCAGAGGGCTGAGTGCCGAGGACTGAGTGCAGAGGGCTGAGTGCCGAGGGCTGAGGGCCGAGAGCTGAGTGCCGAGGGCTGAGTGCCGAGGGCTGCGTGCCGAGGGCTGTGTGCCGAGGGCTGAGGGCTGAGTGCCGATAGCTCAGTGCCGAGGGCTGAGTGCCGAGGGCGGAGTGCCGAGGGCTGCGTGCCGAGGACTGTGTGCCGAGGGCTGAGGGCTGAGTGCCGATAGCTCAGTGCCGAGGGCTGAGTGCCGAGGGCGGAGTGCCGAGGGCTGAGTGCCGAGGGCTGAGTGCCGAGGGCTGAGTGCCGAAGGCTGAGGGCCAAGGGCCGAGGGCTCAGTGCCGATAGCTCAGTGCCGAGGGTTTAGTGCCGAGGCTGCGGGCTAAAGACTGAGTGCCGAGGGCTGAGTGCCGAGAGCTGAGGGCTGAGTGGGGAGGGCTGAGTGCCGAGGGCTGAGTGCCGAGGGCTGAGTGCCGAGGGCTGAGTACCGAGAGCTGAGTGCCGAGGGCTGAGTGCCACGGGCTGAGGGCTGAGTGCCGATAGCTCAGTGCCGAGGGCTTAGTGCCGAGAGCTGAGTGCCGAGGGCTGAGTGCCGAGGGCTGCGTGCCGAGGGCTGTGTGCCGAGGGCTGAGGGCTGAGTGCCGAGAGCTCAGTGCCGAGGGCTGAGTGCCGAGGGCGGAGTGCCGAGGGCTGAGTGCCGAGGGCTGAGTGCCGAGGGCTGAGTGCCGACGGCTGAGTGCCGAGGGCCGAGGGCTGAGTGCCAATAGCTCAGTGCCGAGGGTTTAGTGCCAAGGCTGCGGGCTGAAGACTGAGTGCCGAGGGCTGAGTGCCGAAAGCTGAGGGCTGAGTGCCGAGGGCTGAGTGCCGAGGGCTGAGTGCCGAGGGCTGAGTGCCGAGGGCTGAGTGCCGAGGGCTGAGTGCCGAGGGTTGAGTACCGAGGGCTGAGGGCCAAGGGCTGAAGGCCAAGGGCTAAGTGCCGAGGGCTGAGTGCCGGGGGCTGAGTGCCGAGGGCTGAGTGCCGAGGGCTGAGTGCCGAGAGCTGAGTGCCGAGGGCTGAGTGCCACGGGCTGAGGGCTGAGTGCCGATAGCTCAGTGCCGAGGGTTTAGTGCCGAGGGCTGAGTGCAGAGGGCTGAGTGCCGAGGGCTGAGTGCAGAGGGCTGAGTGCCGAGGGCTGAGGGCCGAGAGCTGAGTGCCGAGGGCTGAGTGCCGAGGGCTGAGGGCTGAGTGCCGATAGCTCAGTGCCGAGGGCTGAGTGCCGAGGGCGGAGTGCCGAGGGCTGAGTGCCGAGGGCTGAGTGCCGAGGGATGAGTGCCGAAGGCTGAGTGCCGAGGGCCGAGGGCTGAGTGCCGATAGCTCAGTGCCGAGGGTTTAGTGCCGAGGCTGCGGGCTGAAGACTGAGTGCCGAGGGCTGAGTGCCGAAAGCTGAGGGCTGAGTGCCGAGGGCTGAGTGCCGAGGGCTGAGTGCCGAGGGCTGAGTGCCGAGGGCTGAGTGCCGAGGGCTGAGTGCCGAGGGTTGAGTACCGAGGGCTGAGGGCCAAGGGCTGAAGGCCAAGGGCTAAGTGCCGAGGGCTGAGTGCCGGGGGCTGAGTGCCGAGGGCTGAGTGCCGAGGGCTGAGTGCCGAGGGCTGAGTGCCGAGGGCTGAGTGCCGAGGGCTGAGTGCCGAGGACTAAGTGCCGAGGGCTGAGTGCCGAGGGCTGTGTGCCGAGGGCTGAGTGCCGAGGGCTGAGTGCCGAGGGCTGAGTGCCGAGGGCTGAGTGCCAAGGGCTGAGGGCCGAGGGCTAAGTGTCGCGAGCTGAGTGTCGAGAGCTGAGTGCCGAGGGCTGAGTGCCGAGGGCTGAGTGCCGAGGGCTGAGTGCCGAGGGCTGAGTGCCGAGGGCTGAGGGCCAAGTGCTAAGTGCCGAGAGTTGAGTGCCGAGGGCTGAGGGCCGAGGGCCGAGGGCTGACTGCCGATAGCTCAGTGCCGAGGGTTTAGTGCCGAGGGCTGCGTGCTGAAGACTGAGTGCCGAGGGCTGAGTGCCGAGGGCTGAGTGCCGAGGGCTGAGTGCCGAGGGCTGAGTGTCGAGGGCTGAGTGCCGAGGGCTGAGTGCCGAGGGCTGAGTGCCGAGGGCTGAGGGCCGAGTGCCAATAGCTCAGTGCCGAGGGTTTAGTGCCGAGGGCTGAGTGCCGAGGACTGAGTGCCGAGGGCTGAGTGCCGAGGGTTGAGTACCGAGGGCTGAGTGCCGAGGGCTGAGTGTCGAGAGCTGAGCACTTTGTATGCGTGTATAGATGATAAAAGCTTATGTTTATTTATTATATGTTCTTCTTGTTCACATTAAACTTGATGTTCTAGACTTCGATATAAATGTTTTTTATTTGTGAAATTCTTCGGCACTGTTAGGGCCCCTGAGGGTGGGGGGGTAGCCATGTCGCGTGTCGATTTAAAAAAAAGGTCGAGGGCCGAAAAAGCCCCTCTGGGGCCCTACTGTTGAGGTCCAGCATTGCCTTAGTTAATTGGGACCAACATTATCTTGCTTAAGACTCAAAAACATGACATGAACAAACCATTAAGGTCGATATGAAATTTTATTACGAGGGAAGTGATATTTCTAGTTCTATTATTGCCATTCTAGCTCCATAATATTGTGACAGTTTGGCAGCCATTGCTAGCATCACTGAAGTATTGTCTTGCGGACATAAAACATAGCAAAGTTTCGCGTCTGGCAGTCTTCATGATAACAACTGGTAACAGAGAAGTATAGGCAAACAAATAAAGAGTCAGCCATTAGCGATCTGCCAACGGCGACGGATCACGAGTAAGTTCTGGCGTTCATAAAACGCTGCTACAAAATATAACTAAATTCTAGTTGAGGACTTTTGTTCGACACCATTATATAAACTAAAGATACCATTGTATTTATAGGTTTTATGATTGTGTAATGATATGATCGGTGAACGAAAGTAAGAGTTCAATTGTGATGACAGTAGCCAAGTGTAGCTTCTGGCAGTCTGTATTATAACACCTGGTAGCAGAAGAGTAAGGTCGCCAAATAACAGTCAGCCGTTAGCGATCTACTAACAGCGACGGATCACGAACAAGTGATCGTACCTACGATACAAAAGCCTGTGTTATATGTGACCTCCAAGTGACCAATGAGTGATGAGTATGAAGTGACTGGCCAATGAAATGAGGTGAAATGAGGTGGCCATGGCGACGTGAAAACATTTATGGTGCCACCTAGTCGGAACAAAAATAGTAAATGTATGGCATGCCAAAGATGAAAAATATATGATGTTAAAGTTTGTTACATTATTGTAACACGCATGGTAAAAATAAATTACGTTGGCATAACTATAATCGCAACACCAATCACTCCAAACAAGTTTTAACACATCAAGTCAGATTTGCTTTGTATTGCCATGGCCTCTTCTAGTTTGTATTGAGCTGATATAAGGACTTATATAATTTGAAATAGTATCTTCACTTAGATTAAAGAGGGATTTAAATGCCTATATTGGTGGTTTGGTTAATAACAGTTCGGTTATTGTATTTTTGTCCCAACTGATGTACAAACACGGCCATTACGCTACGCTCGACTGCTGTTTTCATGCTGCTCCCTACCGGCCAAACCATGTATTCCCCCTCACGTACTTAACAAGAAACTCTTCAACGAAATGTGTCTGCGAAAACCGTTTGTAGCCCCGCATCATTTACCCTTTGACCTAGTTTACCCTTCGTTCATTCGCACAAAAGTGGTATAAACACGTTTGAGCGGATGGCCGTCAAATTGTGCAAAGGTCAAGCGACCAGTGACCTCTACCGGGAGAGTGTGTAAGTACCACTTATCACAATGTGAGTAATTGTCTAAGAAGCTTCTTGCGGTAGGGTGGGCGGCGAGGGGTTAAGGGGGCTGAGCTCCACCCCAGCACCTATCCCCGAGAGTGAAGATACCCCTTCAGCCGCCCCATCTCCCAACGAGGATAAAGAGCCAAATGTCGTCACCGACGTCTTGAAACTGGTCGACTTTACTGGCGTCGAGCTGCGCCCAGCACTCGCGGTCCCAGGCGAAGTGGACCGCTGCGCACTGTGTGTCCGCCACACACCACTGTAGACAGCCGTCTCGGGTCGTGTTGTCCACGAAGGTTGGGTTCATAAAGCTCTGGTGCTGATAGACCTCCCATACTGGCAACCCGCTACCTTGAGAAAAACAAACACACCCGATGGGAGGAGGGTTATTAATTAAGGACCAACACTTGTCAGAAGCAACGCTCATGACACGTCGACTTTATTTTTCGATTTTCTGTTGAATGGGTAAAGTATTATTAATTCATGAGCAAACACGGACCGAAATATCGACCGACAGGAGATTATCTTACGACATACCTTTTTCCACATTGAGGCCCACACAACATGACGTTCATATGATGAATGTGGCAAGGCTGGACTGTTCAAACAACGCAAATGCCGTAAACAAATGAATTTGCTTATTAAAATTAGCCTCAAATCCATCGTCTCATGTATACGGACGGATGCCAAGCAACCATACGATCGCACTTATGAATTATTACGTATGTTAATCCTTAGAAGTACTACACTTTTGGTCAGTCAACCAAGGCCGATACAGGGATAGGGAGTCATGGCCGATACATGAGTGCTTGGACCACATGAGTCAGGGTTACTGCTCTGTATCGTGTACTTACTGTTGGTGTCCATCCATGGCACTCCTGGTATCACGTCTGTGGGGAGAATAGTCCATTAACCAACTGGGTCTAATATTCCAAAGAAATCCCCTCAAGTTATTATGTCAACAACCGTAACAAGAGAACCAACAGGGCCACACGAACTAATATTCCGATTAGTCATAAAATAACTGACTAAATTCATGAAAACTAATAGATTTTCTTAAACTAGAGTGACTTGGAAGCCCGTAAGGGCGGGGCCAACCTGATATTTCCTATTGTTTGTATATCATGTATATATGTTGGCATGTCACTATCATTAAAATATTTGAACTTGAACTTGAACTTGCTGGGATACTACTGGGATTATTATTCAACAGGTGCCTACCATAGGAAGGACTACATTTTGCAGTCACATTATAGGTCATCAGTGATGCAAAAGAGTTTCCTCATCGGAATTGTCAAACTGAAGGGTCAGTTTTATCAACCACTTGTTATTATTCAGATGACGCACAAGCTCTGTCGTTAGTTGTGGAATGCAGCCACGGACCTGTTCCGTTCCTTGAAGTGTTAAGAGCGTTTGGGAGTTTGAGGCAAAATCTTGAAGTACTTGGTTCGGTGACCTCATAAATATTGATTTGAAGCATATTAACCGTTCATGGAGAGCAACTTCTGTGCATTTTCTATTGAATGATATGTACGAAACGACCTTGGCGGAAACTTTTTTTTCGACCAATGTTATCTGGTTGAATATTAAAACCTTGAAGATAGGGAAGTTGGCATTATGACCAGAAAATTATATCAATTTATTTATGTATTATTTTCTATATAATATATCCGGACTATTTGAAAAGATGTATTTTACAACAAAATAGGATGTTAAACATAGAAAGCAGGCATGATCGAAGTTGGTACGAAATATATGGTGCAAGAAGAATATTACTTAAGCCAAGTGGGGAAGTGGAAGTGGATTACAAGAATATGGATAAATATAATAACTGATTGTACTTACTGAAATGATCTTCTCTTCCTGAAAATAATTACGAGGTTGCTAATATATATACATATAGCAATGTCATATATATAGACGCGCATGTATATATATACATGTATGTAATCGAAGATCAGTGTCAGTTTCGTCTGTCCTCTGTGTACAGATGTATTTAAAGAAATAGTTACCCCTGTGCCCTGCGGTGATCCACTTGATGTTGTGGCAATTACTGGGAATGCAAATCAACTTAACTTATCAGGCTTTATTTATCATGCAATGCAAGCTACCCTTGTGTTCATTACGCGTTTTAAACTTGTTAATAATTTTGATAACTTGTTAATAATAATTGTGATAGCTTGTTAATACTTTTGATCACTTGTTAATACTTTTGATCACTTGTTAATGCTTTTGATCACTTGTTAATACTTTTGATCACTTGTTAATACTTTTGATCACTTGTTAATACTTTTGATCACTTTTTAATAATATGTTTATTGTACGATGGGTGTATGGCTTTGCACCAACGGAATAGCGCTATATGTATTAGCCGTGACTTACCGTAGAAATATTCTATTTCGCCATAATTGCTATAGAGCGTAGTGGTAGCGGGCCAGACGTAGCATCCATATGTTACAAAACCAGCTGTAGCGTTGACGGCTGGGGTCCAGTACAAAGCCAAGACAAACGCCTTACAGTCCGCCAGGTATCTGTTAAAGCAATGCATGCTACAGTCAAGCATGAGCGAATAACTATTATATTCCCAGTCATTGGTCAGGCGGTGAATTCTCATGAACCTTCCATTTGTAGTGGAATACGCCCTGGGCGGGTCGGACTCGTGGCTCTCGCGCGGCGAGATGACGAACGCGATGAGCGCGAGACAAGCGGCGCGACTAGAGAGCATCATGTGACTGTTGTTGGCGACGTCGACAAGCTGATGACTCGAGCTGGACGGGAGTCGGTTTGAACCACGCAACGCCGGTCGGTCGTATGTGTCCCTTGGCCTCATCTGTTCTGATGTTGTTATTGACTGCTGTGCATCGTATTAGTGTATCTGTTTACAACTTTATGGAGACAACTTCTCCTGAATAAAATATAAGCCTCCGACTCTATCCTCTTCCAAGGGAGAATAACGCATACTGTATTAAGTACCCTATTTATATGTGTGTGCATAGGCAGCAGACCTTTAATAATAGAAAACTCTTTCCGCAAACTCTCATCTCATATACGTAGGAACATCCGGCCCCAATGTCTCCAATTATCGATCATCCTGGCCCGGTCGTCGACTCACTTTGAAGCCATCTTGGCCAGTCTCACAATGTTTTTTTTATTCCTTGCCGGTTTGCACGTGTTGGATAATATATATATGTATATTATCCCTCTTCTCATTACTCGTCCACGTCAGCTGTATAAACAGCGTCGTCGGGGAGCAGCGTTATGCCTCATGCCATAGCCCCCCCCCCCCGGGGAGCAGCGTTATGCCTCATGCCATACCACCTCCCCCCCCCGGGGAGCAGCGTTATGCCTCATGCCATAGCCCCCCCCCGGGGAGCAGCGTTATGCCTCATGCCATAGCCCCACCCTGCCCCCCCGAGGAGCAGCGTTATGCCTCATGCCATAGCACCTCCCCCCCCCCCGGGGAGCAGCGTTATGCCTCATGCCATAGCCCCTCCCCCCCGGGGAGCAGCGTTATGCCTCATGCCATAGCCCCACCTCCCCCCCCCTGGGGAGCAGCGTTATGCCTCATGCCATAGCCCCACCTCCCCCCCCCCGGGGAGCAGCGTTATGCCTCATGCCATAGCCCCACCTCCCCCCCCCGGGGAGCAGCGTTATGCCTCATGCCATAGCCCCACCTCCCCCCCCCCGGGGAGCAGCGTTATGCCTCATGCCATAGCCCCCCCCCCCCGGGGAGCAGCGTTATGCCTCATGCCATAGCCCCACCTCCCCCCCCCTGGGGAGCAGCGTTATGCCTCATGCCATAGCCCCACCTCCCCCCCCCCGGGGAGCAGCGTTATGCCTCATGCCATACCACCTCCCCCCCCCGGGGAGCAGCGTTATGCCTCATGCCATACCACCTCCCCCCCCCCGGGGAGCAGCGTTATGCCTCATGCCATAGCACCTCCCCTCCCCCCGGGGAGCAGCGTTATGCCTCATGCCATACCACCTCCCCCCCCCGGGGAGCAGCGTTATGCCTCATGCCATACCACCTCCCCCCCCCGGGGAGCAGCGTTATGCCTCATGCCATAGCACCTCCCCCCCCCGGGAGCAGCGTTATGCCTCATGCCATACCACCTCCCCCCCCCCGGGGAGCAGCGTTATGCCTCATGCCATAGCACCTCCCCTCCCCCCGGGGAGCAGCGTTATGCCTCATGCCATAGCACCTCCCCTCCCCCCGGGGAGCAGCGTTATGCCTCATGCCATAGCACCTCCCCTCCCCCCGGGGAGCAGCGTTATGCCTCATGCCATACCACCTCCCCCCCCCCTGGGGAGCAGCGTTATGCCTCATGCCATACCACCTCCCCCCCCCGGGGAGCAGCGTTATGCCTCATGCCATACCACCTCCCCCCCCCGGGGAGCAGCGTTATGCCTCATGCCATAGCACCTCCCCCCCCCGGGGAGCAGCGTTATGCCTCATGCCATAGCCCCCCCCCCCCGGGGAGCAGCGTTATGCCTCATGCCATACCACCTCCCCCCCCCCCGGGGAGCAGCGTTATGCCTCATGCCATAGCACCTCCCCCCCCCGGGGAGCAGCGTTATGCCTCATGCCATAGCCCCCCCCCCCCCCCCGGGGAGCAGCGTTATGCCTCATGCCATAGCACCTCCCCCCCCCGGGGAGCAGCGTTATGCCTCATGCCATAGCACCTCCCCCCCCCCCCGGGGAGCAGCGTTATGCCTCATGCCATACCACCTCCCCCCCCCCGGGGAGCAGCGTTATGCCTCATGCCATAGCCCCCCCCCGGGGAGCAGCGTTATGCCTCATGCCATACCACCTCCCCCCCCCCCTGGGGAGCAGCGTTATGCCTCATGCCATAGCCCCTCCCCCCCCCGGGGAGCAGCGTTATGCCTCATGCCATAGCACCTCCCCCCCCCCCGAGGAGCAGCGTTATGCCTCATGCCATAGCACCTCCCCCCCCCCTGGGGAGCAGCGTTATGCCTCATGCCATAGCCCCCCCCCCCCGGGGAGCAGCGTTATGCCTCATGCCATACCACCTCCCCCCCCCGGGGAGCAGCGTTATGCCTCATGCCATAGCCCCACCCCGCCCCCCTGGGGAGCAGCGTTATGCCTCATGCCATACCACCTCCCCCCCCCCCGGGAGCAGCGTTATGCCTCATGCCATAGCACCTCCCCCCCCCCCGGGGAGCAGCGTTATGCCTCATGCCATAGCCCCACCCTGCCCCCCCGAGGAGCAGCGTTATGCCTCATGCCATAGCACCTCCCCCCCCCCGGGGAGCAGCGTTATGCCTCATGCCATAGCACCTCCCCCCCCCCCGAGGAGCAGCGTTATGCCTCATGCCATAGCACCTCCCGGAGCAGCGTTATGCCTCATGCCATAGCCCCCCCCCCCCCGGGGAGCAGCGTTATGCCTCATGCCATACCACCTCCCCCCCCCGGGGAGCAGCGTTATGCCTCATGCCATAGCCCCACCCCGCCCCCCTGGGGAGCAGCGTTATGCCTCATGCCATACCACCTCCCCCCCCCCCCCCGGGGAGCAGCGTTATGCCTCATGCCATAGCACCTCCCCCCCCCCGGGGAGCAGCGTTATGCCTCATGCCATAGCCCCACCCTGCCCCCCCGGGAGCAGCGTTATGCCTCATGCCATAGCACCTCCCCCCCCCCCGGGGAGCAGCGTTATGCCTCATGCCATAGCACCTCCCCCCCCCCCCCCCCGGGGAGCAGCGTTATGCCTCATGCCATAGCACCTCCCCCCCCCCCGGGGAGCAGCGTTATGCCTCATGCCATAGCCCCCCCCCCCCCCCCGGGGAGCAGCGTTATGCCTCATGCCATAGCCCCTCCCCCCCCGGGGAGCAGCGTTATGCCTCATGCCATAGCACCTCCTTACCCCCACCCCCCCGGGGAGCAGCGTTATGCCTCATGCCATAGCCCCCCCCCCCCCTCCCGGGGAGCAGCGTTATGCCTCATGCCATAGCCCCCCCCCCCCCTCCCGGGGAGCAGCGTTATGCCTCATGCCATAGCCCCCCCCCCCCCTCCCGGGGAGCAGCGTTATGCCTCATGCCATAGCCCCTCCCCCCCCCGGGGAGCAGCGTTATGCCTCATGCCATAGCACCTCCCCCCCCCGGGGAGCAGCGTTATGCCTCATGCCATAGCACCTCCTTACCCCCACCCCCCCGGAGAGCAGCGTTATGCCTCATGCCATAGCACCTCCCCCCCCCCCGGGGAGCAGCGTTATGCCTCATGCCATACCACCTCCCCCCCCCCCGGGGAGCAGCGTTATGCCTCATGCCATAGCACCTCCCCACCCCCCCCCCCCCGGGGAGCAGCGTTATGCCTCATGCCATAGCCCCACCCTGCCCCCCCGGGGAGCAGCGTTATGCCTCATGCCATACCACCTCCCCCCCCCCGGGGAGCAGCGTTATGCCTCATGCCATAGCACCTCCCCCCCCCCCCGGGGAGCAGCGTTATGCCTCATGCCATAGCACCTCCCCCCCCCCCCGGGGAGCAGCGTTATGCCTCATGCCATAGCACCTCCCCCCCCCTCCCGGGGAGCAGCGTTATGCCTCATGCCATAGCACCTCCCCCCCCCCGGGGAGCAGCGTTATGCCTCATGCCATAGCACCTCCCCCCCCCCCCGGGGAGCAGCGTTATGCCTCATGCCATAGCACCTCCCCCCCCCGGGGAGCAGCGTTATGCCTCATGCCATAGCACCTCCCACCCCCCCGGGGAGCAGCGTTATGCCTCATGCCATAGCACCTCCCCCCCCCGGGGAGCAGCGTTATGCCTCATGCCATACCTCCCCCCCCCCGGGGAGCAGCGTTATGCCTCATGCCATAGCACCTCCCCCCCCCCCGGGGAGCAGCGTTATGCCTCATGCCATAGCACCTCCCCCCCCCCCCGGGGAGCAGCGTTATGCCTCATGCCATAGCCCCTCCCCCCCCCGGGGAGCAGCGTTATGCCTCATGCCATAGCACCTCCCCCCCCCGGGGAGCAGCGTTATGCCTCATGCCATAGCACCTCCTTACCCCCCACCCCCCCGGGGAGCAGCGTTATGCCTCATGCCATAGCACCCCCCCCCCCGGGGAGCAGCGTTATGCCTCATGCCATAGCACCTCCCCCCCCCCCCGGGGAGCAGCGTTATGCCTCATGCCATAGCACCTCCCCCCCCCCTCCCGGGGAGCAGCGTTATGCCTCATGCCATAGCACCTCCCCCCCCCCCGGGGAGCAGCGTTATGCCTCATGCCATAGCACCTCCCCCCCCCCCGGGGAGCAGCGTTATGCCTCATGCCATAGCACCTCCCCCCCCCCCCCCCCCGGGGAGCAGCGTTATGCCTCATGCCATAGCACCTCCCCCCCCCCCGGGGAGCAGCGTTATGCCTCATGCCATAGCACCTCCCCCCCCCCCGGGGAGCAGCGTTATGCCTCATGCCATAGCACCTCCCCCCCCCCCCCCCGGGGAGCAGCGTTATGCCTCATGCCATAGCACCTCCCCCCCCCCGGGGAGCAGCGTTATGCCTCATGCCATAGCCCCACCCCGCCCCCCCGGGGAGCAGCGTTATGCCTCATGCCATAGCCATAGCCCCCCCCCCCCCACCACGTCAGCTGTCGTCGGGGAGCACCGCTATGCCTCATGCCATAGCCCCCCCCCCACCCCCACCCCCCTCTTCTGTTATATTGCCTGCGGACGTGCTTCGCTGGGAAACCAGCCTGCCTGCAAGAAACAGGCTTCTGGTATTATAAACGGATAAGGATATATCTAATTATGTCATCTGCTCCAGATAAGCCCGGGTCTGGCCTCAAAACCATGAAAAGCCGAAGTATAATTGAATAAATAATGCAACTGGTCGTGATAAAGTGCGAGGTTGTCGGTGTCAGAAGCCTTCTCACGTGTTTTTAATCATCAATCATAAGTGCTTGGATAAGCAGAAAACACTTACATCCGTTTTTTGCCACCCGAGTCCACGTCCGTCTTCCGTCTTCCGACTAGAACGCGAACGGGGACCGGGGACAAGGATGGGGACAGGGACAGGGACAAAGACGGGGACGGGGACAGGGACGGGGACGGGGACAGGGACGGGGACCGGGGACGGGGACAGGGACGGGGACGGGGACCGGGGACAGGGACGCGAACGGGGACCGGGGACAGGGACGCAAACGGGGACGGAGACAGGGACGGGGACGGGGACAGGGACGGGGACCGGGGACGGGGACACGGACGGGGACGGGGACCGGGGACGGGGACAGGGACGGGGACCGGGGACGGAGACAGGGACGGGGACGGGGACCGGGGACAGGGACGGGGACGGGGACGGGGACGGGGACGGGGACGGGGACGGGGACAGGGACGGGGACCGGGGACGGAGACAGGGACGGGGACGGGGACCGGGGACGGGGACGGGGACGGGGACGGGGACGGGGACCGGGGACGGGGACACGGACGGGGACGGGGACCGGGGACGGGGACGGGGACGGGGACAGGGACCGGGGACGGAGACAGGGACGGGGACGGGGACCGGGGACAGGGACGGGGACGGGGACGGGGACAGGGACGGGGACAGGGACGGGGACCGGGGACGGAGACAGGGACGGGGACGGGGACCGGGGACAGGGACGGGGACGGGGACAGGGACGGGGACGGGGACGGGGACGGGGACGGGGACGGGGACGGGGACAGGGACGGGGACCGGGGACGGGGACACTGACGGGGACGGGGACGGGGACGGGGACGGGGACGGGGACCGGGAACAGGGACGCGAACGGGGATCGGGGACAGGGACGGGGTGGGGGATGGTCAAACAGTTCTAAAGACCCAAGGGACCAAGTAATGTATGTTTAAAAAATAACTACAACCACGATAGAGCTGTGATGTCCCGCGGCATCAGTTGTTTCCACAACCGACATGGAGATGATGAAGTGCCGTACACCACGTTCATTATTCACAAGTCACTCTTGCTCGCCTGAGGCGATCGTCGCTTCCACGGGTGAGGTAGACTCCACAGTCATCGCAGACACGGACGGCGCAATGTGGATCATTTCGCATCACATTCCTTCTCTCGGCCGTCACCTTGTTTATTTCGTCTTCAAGGCCCTCAGGCCCAAATGATATATATATATATATCATATATATGTTTATATATTACATCACAGATTTTGTGGTAGTCCACTGGTTTTATTGCAATTATGTTATTTCATAATATAATGGAATAGCAGGGTGGTGCATTAATTTTACGATTAAATTGTTTTTTGGATTTGTATAAGCGGGGGTGCTTGACGAGCTTTAAACACACCTGGTTCACAATAATTCGACGCAGCCAGGCCACATTGATCCTGATAGTTAGCGCGCGCACAGAGTGGGCGACAATGTCGTTGTATCTTTGCGACCACACTATTTCTGAAGCCGTACAGTTTACCATGTGGCAATGGAGCAAGCAAGCAAGCAGTGGCCGTCAGGTCTGGTTGTTGGTATTCCCGGTGACATGGCATTGCGCAAGCTTCCATTCGCCAACTTTCAGTGACGTGGTTATTGTGTTTCATTCGAACTGGCGGTTCAGCCGTGTGGAAGATTCATCCCAAATCGGAAATATTCGGCGGTACCTTCATATGATACAGACCCCTCAGTGTTTGTCTGCAGCGGGGACGGGACGACCCTCGATGTGTCGCAGCTGTCTACTTTGAGGGTGGCCCGTGCTGGTTGCAGATTGCAAATACAATGGTCATGTGCCTACCTTCCCTTTACGATGAGTGGGTGTATATGCTGCTTGGCAGGCCGGGCGCCTGAACAAACATTAACAACGACATCGGGTCGCCCGGTGAAACCTTCAATCTGTTGCTAACCGACATCAAGCGCATCATAGGAAGGATATGGATCGTCCTTGACTGCACACAATCTGATGGTGGGTTCAAATTCCACCCACGTCTTGGGCAGTTTCAACCTTTCCTTTCGGGGAGTACTTAGCCCGGTGTCTCTCATGTGTGCCATAAAGTGAGCTTAAAGTGAATCGCCAGCCTGACCTCTAACGCTGCTTTACTGATTCATATAATACCCAATTGTCTATCCTCCAAATTACAGAATTTTTCGTCCTGTCTCTAGCTCACAATAAAATTTAGAAGTGACCACCGGACAGGATTTTGCCGCCTACCCAGGCGGCAGCCCTTTTTGGAGGTGTGTCCGCAATTGACCAATCAGGAGGCGATACTCTAATTTATTCAAACCGGAAATTGCGCCTATTGTGTGAGCAAAACAAGAGCGCGTGATCATCGCTAATATAAAGAGCTGCGATTCTAACTCCAATCATGGCATTGTTGTGGAGTCCATCGTCGCAAGACGTATATCAGTTTGTTTGGATGGTACATTTCCATTAAACACTAAGATCATGTTCTACTGCGCGGCTTGGAACTGCCGCTGTTCATCTGTAAATCGCGGCCCTGATCTCTCTCTCCGCGAGTGATAACATAAGGCGGTGCCACATGAATAGTCACAATACGCGTCACTGCTCCCGGCAAAATGGCGCTCTGCTTGACATTGCTGGGGGTGGGTTGCCTTAATTTTTTTCTCCTTACCAGTCGGCGGAAACGAAGCGTTAACACTCGCCAGTTTAACTTTAAGATGTAAACTTTCGGTGCCGATCGCGATTAAATTAGGTTGGACAACCGCTTTAACACAAAAATATGTTACTGCGATGAACGGTAAATACTGCACTGCGTCAAAGTGATGCTTTGATACTGAGAGTAGCAGCATGCAAATCAGAAAATAATTGTTACGTTGCAAAATGTCCGCCCGTTGCAAAATGTCCGCCCGCAAATTTCGTTGCAAAATGTCCGCCCAAAAATCCATTCATCGTTGCAAAGTGTCCGACCGTTGCAATATGTCCGCCCAGAAAGCAATTCATCGTTGTGAAATGTCCGCCAGACATTCTCTTCGCCGTTGCATTCCCGGTTTTTATATTTAATTTCCGGTTTTTATATTTAATTCCCGGTTTTAATTATTTATTCCTGGTTTGAATCATTAATTCCCGATTCTATTAATTTATTCCCACTTCTAGTAATTTATTCCCGGTTTCAGGGAATTCACGGTTTTAGTAATTTATTCCCGATTTCACGGAATTCACGCTTTTAGTAATTTATTCCCGGTTAAAAGCATCTACTCCGGGTTTGAATATTTAACTCATGGTTGAAAAGCCGAAAAAAATGTTGATTATTAAAAAGCAAGCTGAAGGGCCCTAACGAGCTTCTGTATCAACGTCAACGTGAACTACAGGAAATTTCAACGCAGCCCAAATATATGATCGCAGCAAGAACGTTCCATTACATTGTGTGTGTGTAGGAAGATACGTAGATTGGATGAAGGCACACGTGGGATCTCCGGGTGGGGTCAAGTGGCGGTTCAAGGGTTTCTCCACAGAAAGACGGGTGGGGGTGGGCGACTCGGAGACAGACGGGGCGCCATGTTATCATCTAATAACATTTACTTGGAATGTGGAGAATTGGGAGGGGAGGCATGGGTGCACAGGCAACATTAGCCGGGTTTGCCGCTGAAGTCGAAATGCTTTCGACTAAGTGGGTGTAATCGAGCAATGAACTGGGCCAATATTCCAAGCATAAAGCGTATGCAAAAGTCAGATTTAGAAAAACGTGCCATCTGTAAACTATGGCAATGTGTCGGACCCCGACACTAAATCTGGGGTATGTTTCAACCATTATTCATGGCCTCGAGGGGCTTCTTGGCCCGGTCCAGCCCTCGCGTGGTTGCCTACAGAGCAACATATAATTATCCATGTCGATTTTTTGAGTAGGTGGCACCTACCCAAAAAATGAACATCGACAATTATATTATATATTTATAGGCAGCATAACAGAGTCAATAAATATTGGTGAATCGAGAAATTGACTATTTCCTATTTTGATCGAGCCAGCTAAATAGATCGATCCAGGGTAAAAGACACATATCGCTTTATTTCTAAAGCAAAAGCTATTCAAACATTAATGTACGTGCCTTTTCCCTTTTTGCATGATGCTACATCAGTAACAGCTGTAAGTAACATATAATATATTATGGTATAACGGGGGAGGGTATTTCCGTTCCTCGTGAATGGGCTTTTCATTTCACCCTGAACTGGGAATGGGATATTAGCCGATCGTCGTGATCAAGGATTTTCATTAACAGTAAACTGAAAATCTTAATATTAAACAATCATGAATTGTGAAATCGTCAATTTATATCTTGTATCCGCCCCTTACATTCCATGCGGGGAGTTTTCCATTTTACTCATCGCGACCTGGAAATAAAGAAATAAATTTTTGTGTGATTTGGGAACACGACCCCCCCCCCCCTCGCCTTCCCCCCTATTATATGTTCCCACGATGTCTATATGATCTTCGAGTGCTATACTGGGGGCCTCTCGCTGTTTAGTTTCATTCCAGGAAAACGCTTTCCAATGTTGGAAATATGGGTCCCACCTCCACTTTGGCATGTCAAATGGATGCAAATCGTCCCGGAGCTCGTGATAAGAGTAGTGAACTGTTATTATTGACATACTTCTCCTTATAAACGTGCAATTTCTTACGTTGTATGATTGGAATAATCCACAAGAAAGGCAACCTATATCGTGGAATTAAACCTAGGCCTATAATCATGTTACAAGCCTTTTGATTGTGACAGAGCAATGGTAAGGGAACGTTAATTCATGCCTTTTCGGAGACTTTGATTCGATAAATGGCTATATTTATCGCGGTACATGCCATCAGGAAGTACATTTACAAATGGACACATGTCAGAACGTGGAATCGCTAATCGGCAAACGGCTTACCGTAACGGAAACTACCGTGATGACGTAAGAGGCAGCCGAGTTTTGAGCACGAGCTCGTGCAACGATACTTCAAACGAATGATAACATATATATATCGTTTTCACGCGGCTTTGTAATCTTTCCTACGGCTCGACGCTGCAAAGGTTCCAACAACTCGCTGTGACTACAGTGCATATTGGGACATATTGTCTCGGCCCCAAGGGGGGGGGGGCATCTTGTGATGAAAAGATACCCCTATAGAGCGAATATTTTAAAACTTACGACCAGGGGGGCGGGGGGGGGACTTTGGAAATGGACGTTCATGGAGCGGGTTTCATGGAGGTGAAGAAGGGGGGGGCGGGCTTTACCGCGGAAACGGGCCTTCACCCCAGCAATGTATTAAGTACGCCCCCCCCCACGGGGCTCGGTATCATCTTTTGTGAAGTCACTCGTCCACATCTGTCCCTCCTTCATTTAAACATTAACATTTAATAATAGCAAACCAACCGAAGTCGCTATTATAACTTAATAAAAAAACTGTAAAAGTCACGAAGAAACGTACCAAAACATCAACTGTTGAAATGTTTAGAGCAAGGAGGTAGGGCGGAGAGGGGGTAAGTGGGGATATGGGGTTGGAGAGAGGGGGAGAAAGGGGTGCTGAGAGTCGTCCGGGTACCCATCCACCCCTACCCCCCTTTACCAATGTTTGGTTTTAAAACCAAGACAGGATGTCGGTTAAGGTTGCTTTAACCATTTATGGTTACATCGCGTCAATGAGAGAAGGAAGGGGAGATTGGAACCGTGTCCCCGGGGTAACCCCCTGCGAATGGCGAAGGAGGTCATGGGATGTTTATCCTGGGATCAAAGAGACATGACCATAGCGGGGCTTGAACCATCCAACTCGCGTACCGTTAGACTCTCCGTTCCAGAGCGCTCATGTCAAGTGCTCTACTGAAGATACTGAGCTAAATGGGCGGCTCATGATATAGCAAGATATGATAGGCATATAGAGCTGATTATGCGACAAAGACACCCTGCAGTGGGCGGACATTTTGCAACGTTGAACTGCTTTCTGGGCGGACATATTGCAACGGGCGGACACTTTTCAACGATGAAATGATTTTTGGGCGGACATTTTGCAACGGGCGGACATTTTGCAACGTAACAAATAATAAGCTGTACAATTCACTGATGTCAGCCAAGTACATGCAAATTTCAACTTTCCACCTTTAAAACAAATATATATCCTACCATGATAACATTTCCCATTAGCGGTTGGGTCTTTGAGAAGAGATGTCATCACACATTGATATATATATATATATATATGTATGTCTGAATCCGATGTTTTGTCTCCCGTGGTTCTGTAGCTTGTGACATTTTCAAAAAGTTGTTCAGCTGCATTATGCTGCATTATGCTACAATATGCTGCTTTGTGAGCCATGTGTAGAATTTTTTAATTTTTAACGATCATTAACGATAACATACATTCATATACATTAACATGTGTCATCTATTTCATATCAATGTCAGCTTGACATATGATCACAGTTGATGTTCGCAAATACATCTGAATAGCGAAGTTGACGTGGATATTTATGGATTCGGATTGGTTTCATTGTGAAATTTGTTTTTTTGTACTATGTTATATACAATTAATGCATGATTGTCTTCGCTGAAGTTAAATATGCCATTTTTCGGATATCCATGTAAATGTCGACATATTTTACAGACATTTGCATAACATTGTTTGAGAATAGACTATTTAGAACAAATGTCATAATAGATTGTTGCAATGTCAGGTTCTGACATGACTTGGTCGTTGTTTCAATAGCTGTACGTTTATAGAGAGTGTTTAGCCACGCCTGTCTCACACCACAGAATGCGCTGTTCGGCTGCTACAGGTTGATATTTAACGTCACTTTGCTAACGCGCCATACTAACCGCGCCATGCTAACCGCGCCATGCTAACCGCGCCATGCTAACCGCGCCATGCTAACTGCACCATGCTAACCGCGCCATGCTAACCGCGCCATGCTAACCGCGCCATGCTAACCGCGCCATGCTAACCGCACAATGCTAACCGCGCCATGCTAACGGCGTCATGTTAAGCGCGCCATGCTAACCGCGCGGTACTAACCGCGCCAAGCTAACCGCGCCACGTTAACCGCGCCATGTTATCCGCGCCCTGCTAACCGCGCCAGGTTATCCGCGCCACGCTAACCGCGCCATGCTAACCGCGCCACGCTAACCGCGCCATGCTAACCGCGCCATGCTAACCGCGCCATGCCTGGCTGCTGATTGGGGCAATTCGTGCATTTTGTATTGAATTGAAAGTATTTCTGATTATTTCGACTGGGTAGTGGTACCAGGCAGGGCCACCTCATCAGTCCATTATTGTTTCATGGATGTCAATTAAGAAGTCATTAGTAAGTCATTTTGCAGAATATAAAACGTGCCACTGCACATAGTGAGTTGGGCGGCCAAGCGATTAAATACCATTAAATCGCTTGTAATTCCAATACAACAATAGATTGAATAGATTACATAATTATGTGATACGGTAAATAGTTCTTACTTGGTTACACATGTATGTTGTATCTTCAATACCTTTGAGTGGTTTATGCATGTGGCACCTTAATTACTTTTGAATGTATTATATACATTGTATATTTACTACCTGGTTATAACTGCATAGATGTAGCTATACATATATATGTATCGTCATTGTCGATCTGTGATCCATTTCCAACAGTCAAATGACAGGCGACAAAACTATACTTCATCTCTTGTTGGCCGTCTCCGCCTGTTTCTGGCCTGGGTTTGATACACCGAGGCTGTTATACAACGTTACATTGCTATGTAAATATGCGGTCGTGTTGAGGCAGTTAAAGCAGCCTACTTGCATGCGCCATCTTTGATTTTTTACATTTTATTCAGAATCAAGACTAACAATATCTAAAAATTGTGATGCATATGTTTTATTTCTCGTCAGTCTGTAAAACAACAATAAACCTGCACGGTGTATTTATATCGCGGTCGTGATAGCGAGTCGCGGTCGACATCACACAGAAGGGGGGGGGGGGGTGGGGGGGGTGCAAGGGCTATTTGCGTTCCTCGATTTTCATTTCACCGTGAACTGGGAATGAGGAAAACAATTCTTCGTGAACTGGGAATGGGGTATTAGCCGACCGCCGTGACCAAGGATTTTTATTAATCGTGAACTGGGAATTTTAATATTAAATAACCGTGAATCGAGAAATCGTCAATTTAGTATCATGTATCGGCCCTTCCATTGCATGCGGAGAGTTCTGCTTTTAATTCGTCGTGACCTGGGAATAAAGAAATTCATGCTTCGTGATCTGGGAACACGACCCCCCTCTTGCCCCCCCTCCCCCCCCCCCCACCCCCACCGGAATACCGAACAGCGAACAGGCGCGCAGGGATATAAAGCCGGCCACCAACTTTTGCTCCGGCGAACAAATTTGCCTTTTTCAGATTTAAATTCAAGACAGAATATACTTATTTGACATGGAGAAGACAACATTACAGAACATATTTCTTTAAAGGGACGATGAGCTGGGTTCACAACTGACTTTCTGGTTGGTGGGTATCGCTAAAAATGCAGCGAACTGTGAAGCATTTATAATGTTGGGACCGTGCGGGTTTGAATGCGGCCTGTTCCACTTAGCCACATAACTCATCCCTTACGCCCCAGTGAGCATGAAGGTGCACGGACATAAGACAAGCCGGGCCATGAGATGGGCGGAAAGAATCAAGCTCTATATGTGGGGCTGTTCGGTAGATTCCCCGTCCCCGCCCATCCCGTCTCAATCCACGCCTCCGTTACCGTGCCCACAACCATCCCCATCCCCGCACCCATCGCGTCCCCATCCTCCTCCACGTGCCCGTGCCCGTGCCCGTGCCCGGCCCCGTCCTCGTCCCCACACCCGTCCCCTCACCCGTCCCTACCTCCGTCCCCATCCCCGTCCCCGTCCCCGTCCCCATCCTCATCCTCATCCCCGTCCCCATCCCCGTCCCCGTCCCCGTCCCCATCCTCATCCCCGTCCCCGTCCCCATCCCCGTCCCCGTCCCCATCCTCATCCCCGTCCCCATCCCCGTCCCCGTCTGCACGCACGTACCTTATACTTTACTAAAAGTCCTCGATATGGAATGGTGCAGATTTATAGTTCCGTAAAGGAATAATGTATTACAGTGTACATTATACAGTGGGGTATATTGTACAGAGTACAGTGGAGTACAGTGTAACAGAAATTACAAAGGCGGCACTCGCACATGTTAGCTAGGCATAGCACTATTTGAGTGTTAGTTAATGGGGTCGCTATATGGTATCTCCTCTACACTGTCTGCAGCCATGCAGCTCTTTCCATATGTCTTCATGTGACTTTACATCTTCTAACCTGTCCGTTTTGCTACTCTTTTTTTAGTTATGTAATTTATCTTCTGCCATCTACATAAATATTTGACACACAGCACACGGCCTGTTTCTGGCCCTCTCTGCATGGTTGACGCTGACACAAGCAGGAAGTTATTCAACCCAGTGCTTGAAGTGCTGTGCCAGCGTGTCATACGTCGGGTGTAAGTCGAAGCGCTAAGACCACAGGCGCTCAGATCTGCTGACAGAACCCCCGAAGTAAATAAACAAGACAGCCGTAGGCTGAGGTACTGACAGAAGTGACTTCATCTTCATTTCACCATTTATGCGCCGAAACTATGGTACTGGCGATGACATGCAGAAACACATATACTATAAGCTGATTTTGCCTCATGCTGGCTACATGATGCCTTCAGTGGGCATATTGGGTTAAAGAGCTCCTTGAACAAACAACGTGGGCTAAATAGCGCTATAAACGGGCAAATTGGAATAGTTACCGCCTTCAGCGACCAATTTGGGCTAAACAGGGCCTTCAATGGCCAATTTGGGCTCAATAACGCCGATATCCAAAGGCGTTCTAGCCCACACTGCCCACCGATAGCCGTATTGGGCTCGCTGAAAGCGCGATTTGGCCCAAATTGGACCTCTACGATGCGGATGCTGGAATAGCAAAATCTAACGGCTGCTGTTCAACGCGGGCTGTTTTCCCAGATAGATGGCGCCATTTTGAGTGAATTCGGCCAAATCCCGACTTTCTACCTGTGCTTCGTCCCGCCCTAATGCCTGTTCTCGGACTCGTCATTGCTAATTTACGGAGCCCTCCAGCGTCAAAACTAAGCGTGCTAGGCTAGAAGCGTATGCGGATTCCTCACCAAAGTCTACGTTTGCCCGTCCTTTGAAACCAGTCCCGACTCTCTAGCGTCGCTATTAAGCAAACGGCGGCCATCGCAAAGCAGAGGCATTGCCGCTCGATATCGCCGTTGACTCATAATGGAAGCTTCAGCAAAGGGGGGTGCACCTCTTGCGAGCGCTCTAGCGGCCAAACTAAGCGTCCTAGAGCAATTCTATCGCCATTTACCATCGATAGATAACCTTACACTTGCCTCTCGCTTCATGCCAAATCTGGGCTCCCTAGCTCAAATATTAACCGAGTTACGGCCCTTTGAAGTTCAATACGCCGTTTAACGCGAGGTGCACGTCAGTTTTGACCTACACGTTTCGGTACCGCAAACAAAGTTACGCACGCCAGCAGTTGTCCCTTGATATAAGGTACAGCGTCAAATCAACCGCAAGTCGCTATGATGGATAATAGTCGAGTAATAGAGGTTATACAATTATGACGTCATCACGTCATGGTGACGTCATGGCGTGACGCACGGAAATGTG
This sequence comes from Arenicola marina, assembly GCA_964019135.1. Classification (NCBI taxonomy): domain Eukaryota; kingdom Metazoa; phylum Annelida; class Polychaeta; family Arenicolidae; genus Arenicola; species Arenicola marina. Next base: position 304,083 of record OZ025265.1, on the reverse strand, counting down.
CAAATATCTAAACACAAACATTGGTGCCCTCAATCCAAAACGCAGATTAGAACGGCAGTAGGACTGTTAGTCCTTCAGATATAGCTTCACCCAATTACCGAAAATTGCTATTCTTCATCATTATGGATAAATGAAAAATGAGCAGACGAACAAATGACTCTGCAGCTAAGATGTAAAGGATCAAAATGCTTTACTGCCAATAGTAATCTGGAGACATATCTTCCCTACCATTATACGGAAAGATCAAAGGTGTAGCTAGTTTTTCCGATTTTTGACGAATTTTCTAATTTTGAGGGAATTTGCATACTTTATCATTGGGAAAATCATCGGTTGCCATGGAAACGAAACTGAGAATAACGTTCGCCGTCAGCCTACCCTGAGTCTCTTGTACACGTCCAGATCTCGCACCGAGGTAAAGCAAAGTGAGATTGCATAACCGGAAGTACGTCATATTGAAGGAAGTTTGATTATCTCTATAGGGTCCCATGTTAAACGCGTTCGACTATATACCGAAAAGTTACAGGGCTATATCGCCGTGCTTATAGTTAATGGCTCATCCCACTAGTATCCATCTACAACTGAAAGCATAGAGCGATGGTTTCAATAGAACGCCCTTGGGAGCCCCTGCAAGCGCCAAAAATCCCTATCTTTCACAATGGGGAAATATTTGACAATTTTCTGTGACGTCATTTCCGGGTCGAATCACACAGGCAATGGACAACCTCTGCTGGGTACCGTCTTACAGTACGTACATTTTTTGTGTACTGTTTGAAAAAAGGCACTTCTGAATTATGCGACAAATTGTGACTGTAATGATAAAGGATTGAGGTTTTTAACATGGAGATTTCCATAGAGAATTTTGCGCCAGCTCTAGAATCGGAAGTAAGATAGGAACATACCGTTTTTATGTTACAAGCAAACATAGGACCACATTTGACGCAAGATGGGTCTACTCTCATTTTTTTGTGATTTTTTTCCAATTTTTGGCGATTTTTTTAATGTACCGGGAGTGACGTCACCGTGACGTCATAGCACGTATCCGCGAAATCTCCGATTTCACAAAACTCATTGTCATCCATATTTCTATGACGTGTTAGAGGCATAGAGCGATATCTTCAACCGAAATGGGTCAAACTATAGAAAAGCCGTTCAAGGTCATATTTTGCGTTTTCGAAAAACATAAAACGACGTTTTCCTCGAAAATGAGTATGACGCGTCAAAAAGTGAACAATGTATGAAAGTTGCGCCGTATCTAGTAGCACGTTATGAAACTTATCCGACGTATCTAGCTCTAATATTAACGGAGATATGAGCGTTTTACGTTATTTTTTCAAAAAATCGCTGTGACCTTGACCTTTGACCTACATACACCGTTAACGAACTTAGCCTCACAATTTTTCATATCTATCTCTAGGTGCAATATAACATTCCTACATGTAACGATGCGCCCTACAATGCGATGACAAACAAACGACAAACTAATTTACAAACCGAACATAGTACTATACTGACAGAAGTTTTCAACTTCTGTCAGTAACAACGCGCCCCTCTCAGGCACCGCCTATAATAGAAAGAAAGGTACCGCTCTTGGTTTGCAGCGCCACAGACAGGCCCTCGCTTAAACCGGCCCTAGCGACCCACACACGACATTCACAACGCATCTATAACCTCAAATCAACTCCATAGAAGTTTAACTCTTACCACATCTACTTTCTGATGCCTGACATGTCCACAACTTAGCACAAATCGGACATTTTCCCAACTTGTAAAACAACAACACACTCGGACAGCTACCTCGACCACTTTCGCCGGAAACGTACCAGTGCGCAACTCAGAGCGAGCACTCCTTATTTCTGTTCTTAAAATAAGCTAATCGATATTATTTCAGTTCATCTGACAGCTTTCACCGTAAAGAGTATAAGGGGGGCCACTTCTTCGATCAAGTCTCGGTATTCTCTTACACGTTACGCCGTGCGTCGTGGCACTGAAATAATTTAGTTACACTTTATACTACACATGCAGTTGGTATGCATGATACAAATGCTAATTTAATATGACCGCACTATTGCATATAAATGTATATACTAAAGTGAAGGGAGGGGAGGACTGACAGCACGTGGACCAGTTTAGGCAAAGCCAGGGTCTTAGCAACAATAACCCGACCCCTCAATGAGAGACTTCTCTTCTCGTAGGCGCTTAAGAGATTTTGAATTTCTGAAATCTTGCTACTAAGATTTATTTGCAGCATTTTACGTAGGTCAGTATCGAATTTTATACCCAGCAGTGTAAACTCCGTTACCCAGCCAAGACATAGATCAGGACATATTTTATCTTTGTCTTTTGGCTTTCTTCCCAACCACACGGCCTTCGTTTTGTCCACATTCATTTTCAAACCCGAACATTTGTAACACGAGTCAAGGATCCCTAGTGCAGCACGTAGAGATGATTCACTGCCGTCCAACAATAAGAAAGCGTCATCGGCATATTGCCCTAACTTATATACTTTCTCTCGAGGGCAGTTTTTGATGACCATGGCTAGAGGTTCCACCGCAAGAATAAACAAGTATGGGGACAGGAGGTCACCCTGTCTGCAACCTCTCTCCAGCCTAAAGAATTCAGAAAATATACCATTGTTTATGACGCAGCTGTTCGAGTCTTTGTACAACAGTATATAGTACCTTATAAACTCATCCCCAAAACCATAGGCATGTAGAAGCTGTGTGGTATAATCCCAGCTTAAAGAGTCAAACGCTTTTTCGAAGTCAACGAGTAATAATAGCCCTGTTTTGTTCTGTTCTCTTAAATAGTGCATTAAATCATATACAATTCTAGTATTTTCTCCTATGAAGCGATTCTTTAAAAAACCTTTCTGGTCCGAACTGATGATCGTTGGTAAAATATTTTTCATCCTTAGTGCAAGCACACCAGCTAGAACTTTGTAATCTGCATTAAGTAAAGTAATAGGCCTCCAATTTTTCAGATATTGTCTAGGTTTCTCTGGTTTAGGTAAACAGGTAATAATACCTTGTCTTTGTGTTATAGATAAAGTACCCTGCTGACATGCATGTTTTAGACTGTTCATCAGATGTATTCCAATGTCCTTCCAAAAGAACTTATAAAAGTCTATTGGGAGTCCGTCGCTCCCTGGACACTTATTGTTTTTCATACCCTTTGTAACTTGTTTGCCTTCGTCCAAAGTAATTTCTCCCTCACATATAGCCTTTTGCTGTTCTGAGAGCTGCTTTATATGCTTGGAATTTAAAAAAAAGTTCATGTCGCCCTTCGAGGACATATTGTCACATTTTGAATATAATTTCTTATAAAAATTCATTTGCTCGACCAAGATGTCCTTTGGGTCCATCAACTCCTTGCCATTAACATCTAGCTTAGTGATTAATTTATTTATATAATTTCTTTTCTCAAGGCTGCAAAAATATCTACTAGGCTTCTCCCCTTCCTCATTATATTTGGCCCGGGCTCGTAACATTGTGGCCTTTATCTTGGGGGAGCGTAGCTTTTCTAGATCGAAACTTAACTCATCGCGCTTTGCTACCAAATCAGCGCTCTCTGCTGCATTTAGATCTATTCTGATATCTAACTTTTCTATATCTTGCTCTATCCCCCAAATCTGCTTGTCTAGTGTCTTTTTCTTAAACGAACTATAACTGATAGTTTTATCGCAAATTTCCATTTTCAACATTTCAAAAAAGAGTTGGTCGTTAATGGCTTCCACACCTGGTGTCTCCCTATATTGTTTCTCTACGTTTGTAATACAACCTTTAATCAGCCTAACGTATTCCTTATCGTAAAACAGAGAAGTGTTTAATTTCCAGAAACCCTTCCCTCGTTCCGCTGTTAGAATGTCTACATCAATAGTAGTCAGACAATGGTCCGTTCTATACCCAGGTCGTATTGTGGCACATTGTGTAACGGCATGCAGATCTGGAGAAGAGAGGTAAAAATCCAACCTCACTCGCTGCGTTTTGCACTGTTGATTGACCCAGGTGAAACGTTTAGTAGCTGGGTGCATAACCCTCCAGGTGTCTATAAGTTCTAGGGACTCTATCATATTAAGTACCCGGCTGTTAGCCTTTACATTATTTTCTCTTTTATAACCGTGTGTGTCTAGTTCCTGTTTTAATACTAAATTCCAGTCTCCGCAAAGCAGCATGCTAGCGTTGCCCATACTGTCTACTTTTTGTTGTAAGTTTTCAAAGAACTCTGGGGTGTCCTTATTTGGACCATACACAGTGGCTAAAGTCAACCTGTACCCATTCAAAGTGACATCCAATACCAGAAGATTACCAGAGTCATCACTCTGGACACCATGAACCTCGTACTGTACGCGTTTCGTTATAATGATCGCAACGCCCCTAGACTGTGAACAGGAAGAGTTACAAAAACACTCACATCCCCACTCGTCTCTTAACTCTGCCTGAGTTTTTGTATCAAGGTGAACATCTTGGAGACAATAGACTGACAGTTTTTGCCCCTGTAGCCATTCGTTCACATCTCTCCGTTTTAACGTCGAAGCAATAGGGCTATACAGTTCTCGCGATCGGGCCGCGAGATTTCAATTTTGGGGACAAACAAACACACGTGCTCCATGTTGAACTATAGGCAGCTATAAGTCAATTTCTTTCCAGGTTTATTCTAAAGACTATGAGTACCATTTCACTAAACATGGCTATGGGAGATAGACGTTAAAATATTTGGAGGCGATGGAGCGCAGAACTTTCGGAATATACAAGGAAAAATCCGTCTTCACAACACTCGAAAGCTAAAAATAGCGTTCTAAATTTAGCCCTGCACCCGGGCTTTCGCGAGTTCTCCAAAGTGCGAGTGACGTCACAGAGTTTCACGTGCCTCCGCGGTAACAAAAATGGCGAGAGCAAGTGGTCAACTTAACCATTCCGCTGTCAAAATGTGCGGCGCATGGAGTAACAACACAAGGACGCGTCATTAAACCACATGGTAAAGGTAAATTAAGACCAGTAGGATGTTTTCGTATCACTTTTGGATCACGAAAAGACAAAGTTCTTCATTCTTTGTAAGTTTTCTGTTTGAAGCGTTGCGCCAACGTTGTCACTCAGGGAGAATCCGTGTGACGTCATAATGTCTCGTTTTCGTAGGAAATGCAAAAAACGTTAGTTTCTCAGCCGTGTTGTCCCGTCGTAACAGATATTAGTCATTGTGGTGGCGCAAATGAATGAAAAATATGTCGTCTGTCCGTTTTGGGCAGCTATATTTCTTAAATATTCTTAATTATATCGCCAGGCCTTCCGCAATGGACCCACCCCTCAGCGCCTGGCTTTTGCGCAGGTAGTCTGGTTCCCAGTCTCTCTCTTTGCGTAACATACACGTCACGCCTACGTCACAGATAGTCAGGATACCAGTGTGCGCAGAGATTCTAAACTCGTTCCGAACACGTGCTTCGTTTGTTTGTCCCCAAAATGAGTAAACCGGAAGTCTAGGCGAACGAGACTTTATAGCCCTATACCTCGTACATTCATACATCCAAATTTTATACCACTACTCATCGGGGCCATTGATCAGTGCCAATACAATTGTGAACCTTTCTTCATGACTGCTTGTTTCGGAATATTTTAGTAGCTTGTGGGTAAGCATATTATATAGCTATATAAAGAAAGAAAAAAAAATATATATATAACAAATTAAACACACACAAACACGCTTCTATAGCTCTTATACCAGGCACTGAGTTACAAGACGGCGAGGTGCAGCACCAGCCAAGGGGTCGATCGAAAGACCAAGAGCACATAAACATATTATAATATTGAGTCCAAAATGTTTGACAGGCATGAGCAACACTTTCATTACCCAGTGGCAGTAGCTCTGAGCTATACACGTACTCTCTATACCGTACATGAAATCTGCATCAATCTCCAAACATAGTTATTCCCTGTGTACGGTCGAGATTACACCGCAGAGCTGAAACTGACCACCCACAACATTCAGGGGCCGTCTCAAACGTGATGTTATCCAAAGTCTTTCAGCCACTTTTCGGGGAGAGTGAAGGCTGTTTCCACGTTGTAGGTTTTGCCATCTATGATCAGTCTGTTTTCTACCACGGAAGCCCTCTTGTCATCCTTTCTGGCTGCCTTCATGATTTTCACCAGACGCCGTCCTTCCTCTTGCATAGGCTTGGGTAGATCTTCACTAATAAACAGCTTAGTGCCCCGCAGTGCTTGCTTCTTTTTCCAGACCTCTTGTCTTTCTGGGAAAAACGCGAACCTGGCGATAATGGGCCTTGGCTTGTCTTGGGCCATGCCTGGTTGCGGTTTCGCTCCGAGTCGGTGGCACCGTTGCAGTCGGAAAGAGTCCGGGTTATCCATTTTTAGCTTGTTCGTCAATATATCCAGGATAGCATTGTGGCAGTTTTCTTGATCCCCAAACTCTGGCACCCCGTGAAAAATTAAATTTTCACGCCTGCCATATGCCTCCAAGGCCAAAACGCTGGCTTTAAGTTGAGCTGTGGCAGCCTTCTGTCTCTCCAGCTGGACTCCAGTATCTTGTTTCTCCAGGACTCTAACCCGCTCCTTTAGCTTCGCGTTTTCCTCTTCCAAATCGTCAACCCTTCGTGGTCTTAATAGGAGTCTCCAGAGTAAGAATTGGTTAATTTATCACGTTTTTTTGTATTTGACGATTGCATGCATTCGATCTTGCTCATATAAATGATATTGAATTGAATTGAATTGAATGGGTTGGGGGGAGGGGGTCTGCGGTAAAGCCCCCCCCCCCTTTTTCACATCCTAAATCCGCTCGGTCGGGGCGTTTTACCACCAAAATCCGCTCTGTCGGGGCGTTTTACTACAAAATCCGCTCGGTCGGGGCGTTTTACCACCAAAATCCGCTCTATCGGGGCGTTTTACCACCAACATCCGCTCTGTCGGGGCGCTTTACCGCTAAAGTCAGCTCGTACGGGGTATTTTTTCCCGGCAACCCGCTCCATGAACGTACATTTTCAGAGCCCCCCCCCACCCCCCCGGTCGCAAGTTCCAATGGATCCTCCCCCCACCCTTTTTTTTCATATTCCTGGATCCGCCCCTGCAGCATGTTACTTTCTTGTCAGTATCTGAAGTAAATACTTTCCAATTGTGCCTACCGTTAGCAAAGATTATCCATTTCATGCTCACGAATATCACCACGTGTAAGCGTCGCTTAGTGTATGGATCGATCTATTCAGCCCGACACGATGGCTGGACCGGGCCAAGAAGCCCCCCGATGCCATGAATAATGGTTGAAACATGCCCAAGACTTAGTGTCGGGGTCGAGATATCACGATACATTGTCATAGTTTACAGATGGCATGTTATACTAAATCTGACTTTTGCATACGCTTTATGCTTGGAATGTGGGCCTAGTTCATTGCTCGATTACCCCTTAGTCGAAAGCATGCGGCGACCCGCATAGATGTTGCCTATGCACCCCTGCCTCCACTCCTCCCAATTGTCTACATTCCAAGTAAATGGAAGACGGGTTGGGGAAGGGCGACTCGGAGACAAACGGGGCACCCGTTTTATTTTCTAATTACATTACCCTGAACCGCCATTGGGTCCCACCCGGGGATCCCACGTGTGCCCTCATCCCATCTACGCATCTTCCTACACACACGAAATGTAATAGAATGTGCTTTCTGCGATTATATATTTGGGTTGCGTTGAAAATTCCTGTCCACGTTGACGTTGATACGAAAGCTTGTTGAGGCCCTTCAGATTGTTTTTTTCTTAATCAACATTTTTTCTGCTTGTCAACCAGCAGTTAAATATTCAAACCCGGAGTAGATGCTTTTAACTGTAATAAAGGATTTAAACCTGAATAAATTATTAAAACTGGGAATTAATTATTCAAACCAGGAATAAGTTATTCAAACTAGGAGTAAATGATTCAAACTCCGGATATGTGGTGTCAAATCTGGATCTGTCGGGTCAATCTGGATTCGGAAATCACAAAAAAAGGCACACGTTTTTGGTTTTTAAAGCAACCTCTATAGTCCCATTTACATTTTGCATTTCATGGTGTTATAGGTTCCCACGAGGTCCATGTGATCTTACGAGTGCTAGACAGGGGGTTTTCTCATTCCATTTCGGCATGTCAAATGGAGACAACGCTTAGCAAAGCTCGTAATAAACGTAAGAAATTCTTATTCTTGACAAATATCTCCTTGAAAATGTGCAATGCGCACGTTGTAGACTAAGATAATCCACAAGGAAGGCAACATATGCCGTGGAATTAAACCTATAATCATGTTACAAGCCTTTTGATAGTGACAGGGCAATACAATTGGAAAGGTAATTCATGTATTGTGACACCTTGATTGGATGAAGGGCCATATTTATCACGGTCCATGCATCGGGAAGAACAAATGGACGCATGTCACAACGTGGAATCGCTTTTCGGCGAACGGCTTACCATAACTACCATGATGACGTAACGGGAAGCATATAGGAGTCAACCACGCCGTATTGACCTGTAAGATCCTGATTTAATCCATCGTATCCCCAGGATCCGAACTGATTCATAGAAGCCCGATTTACACCTTAGATCCAGAGCGGATTCTTCACAATTCGATTAGGATTGACCCTTCTGATCCATATTTGTGCCCTCAGACCCGGATTTGACCTCTTAGATCCATATTTTACCCCTTAGATCCAAATTGACCCTTCTGATCCAGATTTGACCTCTTAAATCCAGATTGAACCATCAGATCTAGATTGACCCCTCAGATCCAGATTTGATCCTCAGATCCAGATTTGACCTCTCAGATCCAGATTTGACCCTTCAGATCCAGATTGAACCCGCAGATCCAGATTTGACCTCTCAGATCCAGATTTGACCCTTCAGATCCAGATTGAACCCGCAGATCCAGATTTGACGTCTCAGATCCAGAGTTGACCCTTCAGATATAGATGTGACCTCTTAAGTTCAGATTTTGACCCTTCAGATCCAGATGTGACCCTTCAGATCCGGATTGACCCATCAGATCTAGATTGACCCCTCAGATCGAGATTGACCCCTCAGATTAAGATTGACCCCTAAGGTCCAGATTTGACGCCCCAGATCCAGATGTGACCTCTGAAATCCAGATTTGACCCCTCAGATCCAGGTTTGACCCCACATATCTGGATTTGACCTATGAGATCCAGATTGACCCTTTAGATCCAAATTTGACCTCTTAGGTCCATATTATACCCATCAGATCCAAACTGACCCTTCAGATCCAGCTTTGACCTCTTAGGTCCATTTTATACCCCCTCAGATCCAAATTTACCCTTCGGATCCAGATTTGACCTATTAAATCCAGATTGAACCATCAAATCTCAATTGACCCCTCAGATCCGGATTGACCTTTCAGATCCAGATTTGACCTCTTAAATCCAGATTGAACCATCAAATCCCGATTGACCCCTCAGATCCAGATTGACCTTTCAGATCCAGATTGCCTCTTTATATCGAGATTTGACCCTCAGACCCAGATGTGACCCCTCAGAACCAGATTTGACCCCTTGTATCCAGATTGACCGTTCCTATCCCGGAGACACATGCCCAGATCGACACAACCCACCGTCACACCCCTCTCTTTCCTCCCCGTCAATGCTCACTCGCACAAGCAGGATTGAGCAGTCCCCACAGTAACCTTTTCTCGGAATTATTGGCCCCATCTGCCAATGATTAAGGACAGAATAAAAATATTGTGACCTTGAGCTTTGACCTACATACCTCGCTAATGAACTTGACCGAGCCATGTCGGTGACACGCAGACGCACACACACACACACACACACCTGTAGACAAACAGACAAATTGAGATATGTCAGAAACATCCGTCATAACAACTCAGACCGACATATGAAATTTAGATAATAACAGAACACACCGAGATTAGACTTTAAAATCTTACATTTTCGTTTTGAAAAAACGGAACCAACCGACATACGGGCGGACATTTTGCAACGACGAATTGAGTTTTGGGCGGACATAATGCAACGATATTTGCCGGGCGGACATTTTGCAACGACGAATTGAGTTTTGGGCGGACATAATGCAACGATATTTGCCGGGCGGACATTGTGCAACGACGAATTGAGTTTTGGGCGGACATAATGCAACGATATTTTCCGGGCGGACATTTTGCAACGACGAACTGAGTTTTGGGCGGACATAATGCAACGATATTTTCCGGGCGGACATTTTGCAACGACGAATTGCTTTTTGGGCGGACATAATGCAACGATATTTGCCTGGCGGACATTTTGCAACGGGCGGACATTTTGCAACGTAACACCAACCTTGTATTTAGGATCCCTGGAATGAGCGAGCTTTTGGAAGTGGCGGTGAGCGGCGGAAGGTTTGTTTTGGCGGCTATATTGTGTGGTGATGAATTCGAGAGTAGCGCGTGGGGCCTTCAAACTTTGCTCGTAGCTATTTATAAATGTATCCTCGACATGGATACGTGACATATATGTGGCGTCTGCATCACGTTGTTGTGGAATCCAGAAAATCTTTCTCACCACCACCTGCGCTCGAACGGCAGGCGGAACTTGGCCATCCATGGCCCTGCAGTCCGCCCTGCGACCCGTGGGTAATGCTACAGAACTATGTATGCATCTAACTATATATAGTGCCTCCCACTCGGGGTGAGCCCCTATCAGTCGGAGGTAAAAGACACACAGTATCGTATTAATACAGTTGGTTGGTTTGGTATGACTCTTACCCTAAGTAGGCCAAAAACAGTAACTATATTTTTCAGTACCCCTTTTCGATATTTGCAGATATCGATGAATGTGCGCATGACAAGGCTGGATGTGAGGACAACTGTACCAACACCCATGGGTCGTACTTCTGTGGATGTAGTCAGCCTGGCATGGCATTATCTGACGACCAACACTCCTGTACAGGTGAGAACGCTGCACATTTAAGCACAACCCATTCTTTCTCATTTGTGCGACACGAGCGTTTGGGACCTCATTAACGCCACATAGCGTTACAGAGAACGTCTTAACGCCCGATAGCGTTACACAGATTGTCTTAATGTTACATAGCGTTACACAGATCGTCATAACGCTACATAACGTTACACAGATCGTCTTAACGCCACATAGCGTTACAGAGAACGTCTTAACGCCCGATAGCGTTACACAGATCGTCTTAACGCCACAGTGTTACACAGATCGCCGTAACGCCACATAGCGTTACACAGATTGTCTTAATGTTACATAGCGTTATACAGATCGTCATAACGCCGCATAACGTTACATAGACCGTCTTAGCGCCACTGTGTTACACAGATCGTCTCAACGCCAGAGTGTTACACAGATCGTCTTAACGCCACAGTGTTACACAGATCGTCTTAACGCCACAGTGTTACACAGATCGTCTTAACGCCACAGTGTTACACAGATCGTCTTAACGCCACAGTGTTACACAGATCGTCTTAACGCCACAGTGTTACACAGATCGTCTTAACGCCACAGTGTTACACAGATCGTCTTAGCGCCACAGTGTTACACAGATCATCTTAACGCCACAGTGTTACACAGATCGTCTTAACGCCACAGTGTTACACAGATCGTCTTAGCGCCACTGTGTTACACAGATCGTCTCAACGCCACAGTGTTACACAGATCGTCTTAACGCCACAGTGTTACACAGATCGTCTTAACGCCACAGTGTTACACAGATCATCTTAACGCCACAGTGTTACACAGATCGTCTTAACGCCACAGTGTTACACAGATCGTCTTAACGCCACAGTGTTACACAGATCGTCTTAGCGCCACTGTGTTACACAGATCGTCTCAACGCCACAGTGTTACACAGATCGTCTTAACGCCACAGTGTTACACCGATCGTCTTAACGCCACATAGCGTTACACCGATCGTCATAACGCCACATAGCGTTACACAGATCGTCTTAACGCCACAGTGTTACACAGATCGTCTTAACGCCACAGTGTTACACAGATCATCTTAACGCCACAGTGTTACACAGATCGTCTTAACGCCACAGTGTTACACAGATCGTCTTAGCGCCACTGTGTTACACAGATCGTCTCAACGCCACAGTGTTACACAGATCGTCTTAACGCCACAGTGTTACACCGATCGTCTTAACGCCACATAGCGTTACACCGATCGTCATAACGCCACATAGCGTTACACAGATCGTCTTAACGCCACAGTGTTACACAGATCGTCTTAACGCCACAGTGTTACACAGATCGTCTTAACGCCACAGTGTTACACAGATCGTCTTAACGCCACAGTGTTACACAGATCGTCTTAGCGCCACTGTGTTACACAGATCGTCTCAACGCCAGAGTGTTACACAGATCGTCTTAACGCCACAGTGTTACACCGATCGTCTTAACGCCACATAGCGTTACACCGATCGTCATAACGCCACATAGCGTTACACCGATCGTCATAACGCCACATAGCGTTACACAGATCGTCATAACGCCACATAGCGTTACACAGATCTGATAGTGCATTTTTTTTTAAAGGATTTACCGGGCCACGGATAGAGAAACGGCCATTCACCAAAATGCGTTTTCCGAATGAGGAATGTGTGAACATTTAAGTAGGTTTGGTATCGTTTTGATTCTGAACACAACGATGAGGTGGAGATGGTTCAGTGGCAAGGTACTTGTCGTGTGTAACGTGACATTATTAGAATATTATTGGGACACTGTCAGCATTTTATTAGGACATAGGTCATTATGATGGAATTGTGGTAAATACCGCTTCCTCCTTATTGTAACAGCTCTGACTGCCGCCATCATCGACTGCGCCGTGAACTTCTTCATGACATTCCCTTTGCGCAGCATTGAGTAAACCTGGGACCGTAAGTTCGAAGCGCGAGGGGCAAAATATTTGGCCTTGGAATAGAACAATAGAATGGAGCGGGGGGAAATATTTGGCCCCCGCCTTTCGAACTTACGGGCCCAGATCTCTCCCAGCATGGCTTTCGCTATGATTCCTTGTGATGGAGATGGGAATGTCTCGCGACGCCTTTGCGGTTTAATGTTGTCATACAAAAGAGAAATTGTATGGTATATTTTGTCGTGAGCGACAAACATATGACTCCATACAGTTTTGAACTATCAGGGTAAATATCATCATTGTCATAGCTTGTTTTTTTTCAAATATTAAATTTAAGAACCGATTGGTTCAAACTCCGAGGAGAATATTTCATCATAAATTGTTATGGAGTGACAATTTTGGTTAGTCTGGAAGTATCAGCGTCATCTCATTGTCTATCCGGAACTGCAGACTACAGACCACGGTTATAGGGCGCGTTTCGGGAGCGGGGAGAGGAGGGGAGGTGCTGTGGGCCACTTATCATGGTTGTGCGGGGGACTTGGCAGCGGCGAGAACAAGGGGTACTGTCAGTCATTTCCCGAGGATATCATTTGATTTTGTAAACGTAAATGTAAAACGATTTGTAGTACATAATTACTTTAAGTAGCAACGTCTGTGCGAAAACATATGCTAACAAGATGAAAGTAGAAATACATTTACACTTATATTTTCAGACATTGATGAATGCGAGCCTTACAACGCGGGATGCGAGGACCACTGTACCAACACCCCTGGGTCGTATTTCTGTGGATGTAGTCAGCCTGGCATGGCGTTATATGAAGACCAACACACATGTATAGGTGCGAACCCTGTACACAAAACCGTGGTTTGTTAATAATAGTTGATGTCCGATGCCGCATTGTACAGCGACTTTGATACCGATTGGCTGAAACTTTAAAACGCGGGCAGGATTGCGTCATAGACTATCGTATGTAGTTTCTGTCCACCTGCTTCAGCACAAATTATAACATATAAATCTATCTTTAAATACAAACTGCATTACATCGCGTTATCTGGTAGTACAACATAGTATTGGCCTATCTAGAATCTAGAGTCACGCCTGCCAACTACACCATGTAGATATATCTGGAAACTTGAAAACAACTTCGGTCACGATTGACGTTGATTTAAAACTATATTTACCTCGTACGTTGTCAAATTATTGTTTGCAATTATTGACACCATACATAGAACAGAGGAAGAGGGACCAATCATCGTAAAGATTGGTCACTCTGGCCTCTACGGGGAGGCGAAAAGACGGGCAATGTTAGGGAGTGTGCAAGTATCGTTATTGTTTTCCGCACACCGAAAAACGAAATTAATTGATCGCAAATATCTATGTGAAAATATTTGTCATGGTTTATAACGTCCATGTATACCTTCAGATGTCAACGAATGTGATGTCAACAACGGTGGCTGTGAAGATCGTTGCATTAACACGGTGGGATCCTACTTGTGTGACTGTCTCAATCCCGGACTGAGGCTAGCCAATAACGGACACACATGCGCAGGTAAACGCACAACAACACATGTTAGCATTGTAGCTAGGAAGCGGGGTTGGTATATAGAATGAAAATAAATCGTCCACGAAACTATCAGATTTGGTCAAAAGAGTATCCTCAAAAGATATAGATATGTAGCAGGACACACTAAACTCGTATATGATCTTGTTATTAGCAGATTTAGTTATTAGTAGTTATTATAGACTTTCGTGTACGCAGCCTATGTTAATAACAATGACGCTTCATGACCGCTCAGAGCAGTTGGAAAAAAATTCTATTGTATTAGTCTACGGGAAAGGTATTACGCTATTGTGATAATAGGCTGACTGTATATTCTTCGTCAATAACAACAAACACGCCGGAAAATGCAGCTACATAACTTCCGGTTTACGAATAAGTTTAAACTAAATTTGTCATCCGAAATGGAAAGACGTTGATGGCAGAAGATCTATACTGAAGTTGAAACAGCAGACTATTATCCAGCTAATTCTAAAAAGACTTTTAAAGTTACGTTGAGGGTGGGAATATTTATTGGCCCAATTTAGCCTTCATGTGACTAACTCCGCCCAGAACATTGCTTTCGATCTGTAGACATCGATGAGTGTGCTGACAACAACGGAGGATGTGAGGATAGCTGTGTCAACACCTTGGGGTCTTACATCTGTGAATGTACTCGGCCCGGTCAAATATTGTCTGAGGACGGACACAACTGTCACGGTAGGCCCATGATTGGTTGGTAGCATATTCAGGACACTTTAACCCCTTTTGTTCATACCGCGTCAATCGGAGAAGGAAGCTCGAACCACCAATCCACGTGCTGTTAAGCTCTCAGGTGGCCAGAGCGTTCTAGCCCACTAAACTATCGGACAGGCTCATGTAGGCCCATGAAGTTTATAGTGTAGTATTTGTAGTTTGAGCTGTGTTGGTCACGGCCGGGTCCGGCAGTTGAGCTCTGCATGAGTTGGTTGCGCCCGCATCGTGTTGTGCCTGTTCGGTGTCTGGCTGCCAAGGGCAAGTGTCTGAGTGTGTCTGAGGTATCTGATTGTGAGATACATCGGTGACGGACGTGGGAAGAAATGAAAACCGGTGCCGACAAACTGATCGTGATAAAATTGTCTAGTTATATTCGCTCGACCCACGACAATACTACAATAGAATGTTTTTTATCGGCTGAATAGCAGACAAGGACGGTGAGATAAACGCTAATGATTTCATTACGTGTGTGATATATCGATAGTTAAATCATTGCTAACCGGTTTATGCAAATAATACGTATTTTCTTGTGATATATGCGTTGCTTACAGCATAAACTCGCTTTGTTACGTGTGTGATATATCAATAGTTAAATCAGTGTTTTTTCTTGTGATACATGAGTTGCTTATATCTCGTTGGTCTTTCGTAGGATGCATCAGAACGGCAGATTTGGCGTTTGTTATTGACGCCAGCGGCAGCATAAATCGAGACGATCCGAGTAACTGGGACACACTGCTCAACTTTGTAGCATCCGTTATGCTGAAGCCTCCGTTAGTAATTAGTCCGAATAGCGTTCGAGTGGGCGCCGTCATTTATAGCATCAGAGCACGCGTAGAATTCTATTTGAGTGAGACCACAAATGCCGTTGAAATGGTTGGTCGAGTCCGTAACTTTAGTTACGATGATGGTAAGACCAACATCGCCGATGGTCTGCGAAAGGCCCGCCGGGAAGTGTTTAATGAGCAGCGCGGCGACCGGCCGGATGTACCAAATATCCTGGTACTTTTCACAGACGGCGTGCCTAACGAAGAGGAATCCCTCACCCGGACAGAGGCCTGGCTGGCCAAGCAAGCCGGCATTACCATCATCGGTATAGGCGTGACCAATCCGATAGGCCTGGGCGTCTTATCTGATATTGCAACGGGGAAGGTGCTCACCGCGAGAGACTTCCAGGATCTACCTTCTATTTTAGCACAATCTCTCGCGTTGATCTGTGACATAACTGGAACAAGTAAGTGATATGGAACAACTAGTTTACACAGTGCTACACATACCGGACAGAGTATGTCAGATCAAGATCATATAATCAATTGACGATCTTATGAACCACATGCTGGCAGAAAACATTTCCTATTGGTCCACTGAATTAGGACCGATATTTGTGGAATATCATATCTTCATCATCATTTGGATTGTCCATTATCGGTGGACAAATGATCATTTATTGTCTTGTCTTGTGTAAATTTTGTCTTGAGCGCATTTATCCATTATCTGTGCCTGGACCTCGTGTTTGCTTATTTTTTAACAATTAAAGTGACTATTAATTTGGCTATGTGGGGACGATTCTATTCCAAACATCCTTGATATCAGTGTAAAACGGGTTCATGTTGTCTGGCCTGGTGCGGATTCGAGCCAACTTTCTAACTCATGCCAAAGGGTCTTACAAAGTCAAACAAGATTGCGATAGAAACGAAACGGCATTTTATTCAAGATATATTTCATAAGAAATGGAGACCACTACCATACTGTTTTCCTATGAAACACTAAGCGAATAATGTTATGTTTTTGGGAAGTTACTGTGTGTGTTCTCTTCCATTCTGCTTAAAAATACATAACTCTATAATTTATAACGAATATTTTATTTCTTGTATGAAAATTGTGTATTAATTTAAGGATAATTTCAAGAGTATATTCTTTTAAAAAACATTGTATCCGAAACGCATTACGAGGCGCAAGCCTAGTATGGATGTCTGTAACGAATGAACAGTGACACGGGTATTCTGTGACCAAGTCTACTGTTCCCGTAACGTGAAGGTATAAATTAGTCCTTAACATGTACATTGCGTGTTATACCTCGCTTTGAGAGACAATATAATGGCTGAATGAAGTCGCGAGGCCGTTGCTGTGCTCTGTGCACACCTGGGATGAATTGGTCGATGAACCGCCTGGGACGATGAAGGATGAACGGGTGCAACATGTCACAGATGAGGATTCGAACCCATGACCATGATCTGCGATTTAGAGAAGACGTGTGTCTATCTGTTCTTTATTATGCATACCGCGTACCAACCGACTCAACAATTATCGCTATCGCCACCTGGTGAGCTTATCGTTAGAACATCATTCATAACGTCATGCATACAAGCCACGCTTAAGTTTATAACTGTCATGATGCAAACAATATCAACGTGATCATCTCAACGCTGATTGACTAAAATGTTCGACGCTGATTGGTTTACAATTTGCAAATCTTAAAGTTGGTTGAAACATGCGCTAAGCTTACAATGCGTGGAAAACCGGCTTTCCAATTGCAGAGTTGGTCGAAAAGTTGATTTGTTGTAGTGAACTTTACAACGTATTGCACCGTGTGAACAGGGCATTAGATTGACAATGCTTTTTGCAAGCAGTTCGTTTAAGGCCGCAAAAAGCCATTATAATGTAGCATTTACACGAGTGCAACAGTCGATTCGATCAAGGTTCTAATTCACGGACAATTGTGAAAGTGACTTTCAGAGGAGCTCATTTATTGCTCACGACTGGCATTTAGAGCGACTATCGATTCCGCAATTGAAAACAAGATCAAATAATTTGGTCTCATAGAGTTAATTTTACTCTGGCTCCAAACATGTGTTCAATTCTTTTTTTCGCTTTTTTCTAGTAGCTGAAGTAAAGCATTCCATGAATAACAGTATTGTCGTGTTTTTTGTGTGTCCAAGCGCACTTATATATTTATGGCGGTCGACAACAACAAAAACATAGTTTGGGATTGGTAATGTCATTTATTAAATAAAAGGACGCATATCGGTTACGTAGCGAGGTATATATGATAACCATGACTCGTTACACAACCAGAACAAACTATAATACGTCCAAAGGTGGGGGCCAACCGCTCACGGTGCGCACTGAACCCACGCATGTGGAGGCGGGAAAGATGCGGATTTCAGGCGGCCAGCGGGCGTGGAAGAGGACAAATGCCAGCGCCGCCCAAATATAGGCGAGAGATTAAGTAATATTAATACGCGGGTTGGAGCATTCGAGAACAAAAATGCCGCCCCAAAGATATGCGACAATATAAGGGAGCGATACATGGAATGGGGCGTGCAGGCTGGCGAGATAGAACCGGTATGAACAAATATAAAAGCAGTGGTTGGCATCCGTCCGTCTGCGAAAGACGATGGATTTGCAGCTTTGTTTGGTTTAAGTTATACGATTCGTAACGCGGCGTTTACGCTGATGACTGAGTAAGCCTATCTGTGATCGACAGAGCTTTCCGCAGTCATCGCAACGGTGACCTGTCGATAGATCTTGGTTTGTGCTCTCTGGTGGACGCCTAGATTGGCGTTTCAAGCCCAGTTTTACAAACCATAGCAAGTCGTGGTGGGTCATTCCGTCACGCACGACACGGGCCCATCCCCTCTTTTGGGATGCCAAGTCCTCCCAAGAATCTGGATCGATGCCGAAAGCCTTCATGTCCCGCTTACAAACAATGCAGTAGATAAAGGATAACAAACAAACGGCACTAGTTTGTCGGCGCCAGATAGAGGGCTCCTCGAAATGCAGACAACACAGTTACCGACATACCATTATGCGATGAAAGCGAAGTGACGTCACTGGCAACGACCTGCGAAGAAAGAGATTAATGCCCGTAAACATTATAGTGAGCTCTTACCCACTAAAAAAAAAGATAGGAGTGGGTGTCATATCGACGTGCGAACTACACTGTGAGGCATTGCCTTATGTAGGAGAGTAAACTATCACATATATCAGAATCGCCAGATATTGCTGTCCAGTTCAAATCACTCTTAATTGGTCACATCCCGTATTTTTTTTATTAGTGCAAGTTTTTATATTTATCTACATCATGCTGGGAAAATAATGCCATCTTTCCGCACGTGGAAGACAAATGTTTCGCAGCAGAAACAAAGCCAGCAACTCATGACTACCAGCAGGCTCACAATGACGTGGAAGGCACGCTCAGCAGTACAAGTAGTACATCGACACTCATCACTGAAACCTCAGACATTTATTTCCAACAGATGGCAATTTGTATGTAATTCGTAACTATCTGCAAAGAGGTCAACAAGTACAAGTGCATCTTCAGGCACATTGCATCATGTGTTACTGTTAACAATGGAACATATACATTTAAGCAAAATACTTACATGCGCCATCTTAGATTGTTTACATGTTAGAATCAAGACTAAAAGTATCTAAAAATTATGATGCATATATGTTTTACATCTCTGAGAGTCTGTATAACAACAATTTCAACATAAAACTGCGCGGTTTATTTTTATCGCGCGCGGACGTGATAGCGAGCCTCGGTCGACACACACAAAATAGCGAACAGCGAACAGACGCGCAGGGATATAAAGCCGGCCACCAACTTCTGCTCCATTAACCAAAATGCTTCACTCCGGATAGCCCACATGTATTCAGGATTCAAATTGAAGGCAAAATATACTTATTTGACATGGGGAAGAGGTTGGTAATACAAAAAATACGGAATATATTGCTGTAAACAAAGTTAACAAATAGGCTTCCGTTTTGTGTTATTACCGACGAGTACAACTCTCTTGTTTTTGCCATCTTCGCCCAATTTGAAAAAATTATAACATATTTTTAATTCACCGCACAAATCTACGGTTTTGCTACATGAATGAATCATCTATGCGTTACAAATACTCGGGTGGGTTCGGGAACGCAGGCGGAGTACTCGACGAGGATATTTCGAGCATGCGCACTCATACTTGCCGCTCGTGTGCGGACCAAGATAAAGCTAACGCATACTCCCTGTTTCCCTGTTGTGGTTCTTATTGTCTTTGTTGGAATATTATTTACAGATTTGGCAAGTCGAAATGCTATGTTATATATAATATTTACGTACTGTGGGGCCTGGACGCCATGTTGAATGTTCTCGGGATTCTCCTATGGGAGGAGTGTAAGGTCCCGGGTGTAAATGTAACACGTGACCGCGCTATCAAATCAAAATATCGGTGTTAGTTTATGTTGCGATGGTGACTGGTTCTGTCGGTAGGGAGTAGCATATCGGCATACAGAATTCGGCCATGAAAGGAAAAGAAGTGAACATCCCTATTACACCCTAATAACACCATATTGCTATTTGGAACTCCCAATCACCCAGGATTAAGAGCCAAATGTCGTCACCGACGCCTTAAAACTGGTCGACTTTACTGGCGTCAAGATGCGCTCAGCACTCGCGGTCCCAAACGAAGTGGACCGCTGCGCACTGGGTGTCCGCCACACATCACTGGAGACAGCCGTCTCGGGTCGTGTTGTCCACGAAGGTTGGGTTCATGATGTGCTGGATTACATGGATTATGTGTCATTATACAGACCAGCATTGTCATTTAAAGGTGGAATATGATGCAATCGTGCAAATTATTGGATTCAAAAATGATATGATATGCAGCCATGTTGCAATAGTGCTGGAAACAAGGAGCACCACGTTAAGTGCGTTGTTGATGGAGAGTGATTTTTGGGATTCACGAGAAGAAAAACTAGTTATAGTGTGATTACTGCATGATATAAATATAACGTCGGTATGTATTGTGCATAAGAATTGTATATGACCTTAATTTCAATTCTAAAATCAGATTTTATGATCTACGCTTTTGTTAAAGAGAAATTTGTGTCTGTTTTTGCTAGAGCATTTCATTGAGCGTCAAGCGTCCAGTCATATATTGTGGTTGTGATTTGCTTCAGAGAAGCTCACTTAGCGCTCATTGTTGGCATTAACTGCGATTGTCGACTAAGATTGTTCAACTGGCATGTAGTTTGGTTTCGTTGAGTCAATCTCAATTTCTCAGCTCGCAAAATAGTACATTCTTGAAAATAATGTACAGTTTAGACCATAGGATGACGTCATAATAGTAGTTTATTAATCAATTAGCGAGAACAGGCCAAACAAACTCACGGGCGGAGTATTATTAATCAATGAACAAACACGCGCAAAACAATATCGATCGAAAGGAGACTATTTTACGACATATTTATTTCCATATTGAGGGCCACACAACATGAAATCACACGATGACTGTGGCAAGCCAGGATTGTTCCTGCAAATGCCAAAAACAATTCGAATTACTGATTAAACCACAAAATAAGACGAACAAATGCCCAGAAACCATGTGATTGCACTTATACTGTAACAGCTGTTTGAATTCTTACGTTATGCCTTTAAAATTTAAACTACACTATTGTGCAGCTAACCAAGGCGGATAAAGTGCCATGGACTCATTGATGATATATAAATAGTGTCTCTTTAGACGTGCATGGACCACATGAGACACGGTTACTGTTAAATATACAACCCAGGATCAGAAGTCCCCCACTCTGCCGAATATAGATATCATGAATATTATGACAATACGATGAAGTCCAATCATTCAACTCACACTGCATAGCAGCCAGCAACCCATGCAGTGCAGTCCATTCCTTCATCACCTGTGATTACCCTGATGATCATGATCATGAGTATGTCCTCATGATACTTTCACTCATTGAAACGGGAAGTGTGTTTGGGGGTTTGAGGCAAAATCTTGAAAAGCTTGTTTAGGTGACCTTATAATATTGATTCTAGGCATATTAGTTAACCGCTCGTAGACAACAAGCTCTGACATTCATGCCTATGTTCCATTGAAGACAATGTACGAAGCGACTTGAATAAATGATTTTGAATATATAACCATGTCTTTGCGTCATCAAACATATATTGCTAACTAATAAACATTTGCATTGATTATCAATGAAACAATACGGAAATAGTTCTACGGGTATTCCTCTAGTTGGATCCATGTCGTTTATTATCATCCGTAGTAGCTGGATTGGTTTCCGTCTCGAAACTACGTCATTGCAGGGAGATCCAGACTGTGCATCATCCTATTAGTCGAATATGGCTCCTGATCGGACCTGTAAATATTCGCCATTACTTACAGTGCTTGAATTAATGCATGTTCGGTGCTTGACATCATCTAAGGTATTCCATTTGAGGAAGAGAACATGTTTTGGTAAGTAGCAGTTAATAAGGGCGCCATGAATATTGTTTTTTATTGAACTGACACTGATGGCGTTCTCCTACAGAAGATGCCCTTTGCATACGTTTTTGTGCATTCGATCCCAGATATAACTTCAATTGGAAGCAGACACGGGTCTCTGATATTCAACGATTAATATTGATAATATGCATCCTTATTCATACATGTAATATTAATGGCGTCCTCAGACGTGATCTTCTTATTGATTAGCCAACAATGACCGGTTCCCGTGTAGCTATTTTGGCGTAACCACGGAAATTGCGTAAGTGGGATATTTGGTTTATCCAATCAATACGGTATTCTCTTCACAGACGTTCCACCGGGACTGAGCTGGCCTGACAATTAAGGTAAGTTAAAGAGGTCAAACATTGTTACCTCCAAGTTTATAATAGGCTGCAACGAAACCTTGAGATTCACATTACACAGAACAAGTTCTTCAATTATGTGCCAAATGCGGCATAAAATGTTAGCTTGACAAATTATCACGGCATTTGATGGGATGCTGCTGATCAGGCTAAAGACAATGAACTTTAGTGACTAAAATAAATCATCCATGAACCAATCAGGATCCACTTACTCACTACAAAAACGTGGCGAAACTTTCTTAACTGATAATTAACTAAATGTTTATGTTCTTGAAAAACTGTATAATCACACGATTTACTGGGATGGAAAATAACACTAATGAGCATTGCGTACCTGATATGCTACTGAGAGAAAATTCAGCCGCCGACAACAGGAATGTGACGCAGCACCTAGCCAAATGATTCGAAGGTGAGCCTGCCTAATCTCTTCTCTTGTTAAATAGTTAATACGTGCAAACAGCTCGTAAGAAGTCGACTACCAAATGTACGTTCACAAAAAGGCATTCCTAAATTGGTCGACAAGAGATTGCGTGACAAGACCCATTTAATATTCAGTCCGCGATTTCGTTATTGCGCTTTGTTCAAGCTTCCGGTTCTCCCCTGTGGGAGGTTCATTCCATCAGCCACATGCTGGACAGAATCCTGGCAGGAGTGCAACACTCAGTGGCTGTCTGTAATGGTGTGTGAAAGACCCGCGATGTGTCGCAGCTGACTTTGCTGGTTACGAATGCCGGCTTCATTATAACGTTATAAATGGGATCATGTCAAATCCCGGTATGTCGCTGTACATACTCGGAGACATACCATGCACCCGGAGCCATAGTCTGGAGCCATAGGCCGGCGACAGGAGCCACTGCCTCTGCTCAGAACCACAGTCTGGCGCCCGGAGTCATAGCCCGCCCCCGGAGCCATAGCCCGCGCCCGGAGCCAAAGCCCGCGTGAGTAGTCATAACCCAGAGCCTGGAGTACTAGTCCAGCATACGGATCCATAACCCGCATCCGCAGCCATAGTCTCGCGCAAGGGGGCGTTCTGTGGTATATATGGTATGTCGCACCCTCCCTCCCTCAATGCCACCGTCTCTTCCGCCCTCTTCCTGGCTGCAAGTGCTGCAACCCTCCATGCATCTCACACCCACACCCACCCGCGTCCGGAGCCATAGCCCCCAGCTCTAGCCGGCGTACGGAGCCTGGAGCAATAGTCCAGCGCACACAACCATAGTCCAGCGCACGGATCCATAGTCCAGCGCATGGAACCATAGCGCCCGTCCGGAGCCATAGTCCGCGTCCCGAGCCATAGCCCTGCGACCGGCGCCATAACCCGGAGCCGTGAGCAATATTCCAGCATACGGAGCCATAGCCTGGCGCCCGGAGCCATAGCCCGGCCACCCGAGCCGTAGCCTGGCGCCCGGAGCCATAGCCCGGCCACCCGAGCCGTAGCCTGGCGCCCGGAGCCATAGCCCGGCGACCGGAGCCATAGCCTGGCGCCCGGAGTCATTGCCCAGCGACCGGAGCCATAGCCCGGCGCCTGGAGCCATAGCCCGGAGCCTGGAGCACTAGTCCCGCATACGGAGCCATAAAGCGCGCCGGAGTCATAGCCTGCGCCCTGAACTACAAGACTGTTCCTAGAATAA
The DNA here is from genome assembly GCA_964019135.1 of Arenicola marina. Taxonomy (NCBI): domain Eukaryota; kingdom Metazoa; phylum Annelida; class Polychaeta; family Arenicolidae; genus Arenicola; species Arenicola marina. Next base: position 279,670 of record OZ025265.1, on the reverse strand, counting down.
ACCGCAGAGTGACTTACATCTGTAAATTTTACTTATACCCTGCCGTGGCTAGCATCCTATATATAGGACGCCTACAATGCTGATGTTCAAACAAAGAACAAGCTTTTCAGAACCCATATAGAAGTAACTTATCTTGTTTTGACGTATGGTATACAGAGAGCAATACTGAGATCGAAGTTGGCTAACAGATTGACAACTACGCAGTACACGCGGCAAAGAGTTCCACCTTCGTGTACCTGCGGGGAAGAAACTAGATAAGTAACTATTGGTTGTACAATGGATGGTGCGGAATTGCATTGTTGCCTCGCGTCATTCTGTTGGAACCCAACCTGGATGGTAGTCTAGACGCACTGGGCATATTTAACAGCGATCTGAAATTGGCGGCGGTCTGTAAGTGAGGGCTTTCACTCGCATGCTTAACGTCTGGTGCGTCCCCTGCGGTGGATTCTCCATTGTAGCGTTCTCGGCCGTCAGTCGGTGTGGTGCTATTCTGCAAGTTCACTGAAACATGTACTATAAGTTAAAGTTTCTCATGCAGCAATATTTTCCGTGTGAAACTTTCTAAATATTTTTTTTAATGGAAATGATGTATTTAGGTTCTCAGTGTATGTGCACACACGTGTATACATGATATAAATCAGCGATTTCCCGATTGACGGTGATTTAATTTTTTTTTATTGTTGATTTTTATTTTATTTTGTTTCATCCGCAGCAGGTATCGAGTAAAAATATTTTAGAGCACAGGCATACAACTATACAATAAACTGTGAAACTGATCATTCAAATAATGGTCTGATTGGGACCCACTTTTTGTCAAATTTACACAAACTGGATCCCCCCTTACTGTACCCGATACATTGCTCTGTGAAATAATTGGAATTTATAACCCTGAGACATACTTGGAGGCTTGGTGTATTCCCTTTCCATTTACACATGTATATGTGTCTTTTTACAGTAAGTATTCTGCACCGTGTGTCGGAAAGCCCATACATTATACTTGTTATAGACAATAAAGGTGTATTCACATGAATATATGGTTCTAGCCAATTAGCGAAACCTATCCATACACCCTTAACATACGGACGGTCCCAGAAGAGATGAGTGATGGATTCTGGGGCTTTACTACAAAACGTACAAACATCCGTGTCTTTCACCTTGCAGTTTTCCAAATAGACGTTAGTCGCGATCACTAATTTATTATCAATTAAATTGCACACATTTGTTTTACTTTGTAATTCATGCAATGCACCAGTTCGTGTGCTAATAAAAAGATCATTATCAATAGACTTAGCATAGACAGAGTTCCACTCTCGGTTATTTCATATTTCAATTCCCAGTTCACGATTAATGAAATACTTGGTCACGACGGTCGGCTAATATCCCATTCCCAGTTCACGAACAATTGTTTGCCTCATTCCCAGCAGTTCACGGTGAAATGAAAACCTCATTCCCGAGGAACGGAAATACCCCTTGCTCCCTGCCCACCCCCCACTTGTATTGACATATTGCCCTTTAAAGGGCCAGCAAGCATCCAAGGGTACAATTATGCTTAAATCCCTCAGATCAAAATGTGGTGATATACCAATAAAAATATGCCTAGATATATTTAACAAGTCGGTGGCAGCAATTCTGTTATACGGATGTGAACAATTTCAGGCAAGAGTGTTAAAGATTGTGTTAAATGTTCCGAAGAACGCACCGCATTGTGCAGTTTTAGGTGGATGTGGGCAAAAACCATTAAGTGTTCTCTATATGACAAGATGTATCAAGTTTTGGCTTCGACTGATGAATATCGATATAATCATAGTTGCTACTACCGCTTGTTCCAGCTTTGTAATAATGGGAAAGAGACTTGGCCATTTCATATCAAGGAATTATTATCTAAATATGGATTTGGACATGTTTGGGTATGCCAAGGAGTAGGAAACCCAGAATTATTTGTTTCCGAATTTAAGTAACGGGTAGCCGACATTACTATTCAAGAATGTAACGCAATGTTAACGGGCACGTCAAAGTTATCTTCGTATTGTACTTATAAATCTTTGCTAGAACCAGAACTATATTTATCGTCTGTACGCTTCGCCAAACACCTAACTGCATTAACTAAGCTACGATATTCCACCCATCATTTGGGTGTTGAAAAACTACGCGGACTAGTTGCGCGAGTAAAATAGATTATGTAAATATTGTCTCTCAAACTCGAAAGCAATTATCGAAGAAGAATCGCACTTTGTAAACTCGTGTCCTCTTTACGACGACATCTGACTACGATGTCTACATTGTTGTAAAATAGATGGTAAGTTTGCTTTCAACAACTTAATGTCCACTAAGAACAGCGAACGTGCAACAGAGATTAGCAGCATTTGTTTTCTATGCCTTTTAACGTCATGCATAATAACAGTATTACTGCAGGTTGAATTATAAAACCGGCTTAAAATTGACATTTTTGTGTACTATGGGCCTGAGGCCTTGAAGTTGAATAATGAAGTTCTGTTCAATATTATATATCTTTATTCGCACTCACAGAGTCACAGAGAAAAAAAAATGAAAAAAATGACTGAGTTTCATTTGCCCGAGTCGTTAATAATTGACAATCGATATGCTTGGTCGATGCCACATTGCATCAGACCAGTAAAGGCACGACGTTAAACTCGATAATACCAACGACAATGGCAACATCTGGACGGCCCTTTAAGGGTCATGTGTTTATTCCTTTAATAATAGAAGGTCAGTGGAGTTAATAAAGTAGGGAGATCATATGCCAGCAGATGAAACCATTGATAGAGTAATCATTACAGGGTGGAAAGGGATTATACGTTACAACGCCGTCTAGCTAAAAAAAATGAGTATTGCATACTAAATTCTTCCCGCTTTCCTACGCTTCCAACGCTCCAACACCGATATTGAGCGAGTGATGGCCAGTCCAACTCGCAAGACCTGCCAATTGTTTCCCCTGTGGACTCGACTGATTCGGTAAAGTAAATAACGTCGCAAATCACGAACAAAAAATCCAACCCAAGCACTATTATCATCGTTTCATGGGAGTCAATATACAATATACGGGCCAGATGATCTCACGACTATCCTCGATCGATAATAATAAACAACTCCAGCATTCGGCATTCAATAACACTGTAGTGTTACAATGAGTACCACGGTACTACTACCTTGAGGTGGGCACGTCAGAAAGCCCCAATACAGTTATGCGTGTAAAAAAGTCCTGTTTAATATATGACAAAACATTTCAAACCATATTAAGAAATACTGTTCGCTTTCATACCAGACGCACTTTGACTGGTCAGGATATTGAGGGTTGAAACAGGATGCCTTAAGTCATGGAAAGTTGCTGGTTTGTTGTCTTTTATACTAAATAATTGTCTTTGTTCATAAACATGGATTGCCTCACATTCCAAGCCAAGCATCTACACAAATCTGTAGCTTATAGTGCTTACCATAATATAGCATACTGACATGGTGAAAATGCCAACAATTCTGTCAATATGAGATGAGCATGACAAATTATTGTCAGATCTTTCATCAGTTATCGCCAGAACAATCACAAAAATAGCGTCACTGATTTCCTTGGCTTTCGGTCACAATTTGCAATACATTTTACCATCGGTTAACAATTTGGTGTATGACATTTTTTATTAGTATATAAGTAATTTACATATTATTGCTTGTCATGAGGTTGTGGCTCAGCCGTTGAACGACCCTGGAATTGAACCGTCAACCAGCTAAGAAAGCACATAAGAGGCTATGGGAAACGTGCGGAAGAGGTCTATCGTAAACAGGTCCGCAGAATGTTATAAACCATCAATCTCGGAAATATAGCCTAAGTTGATTGATCGAAAGCACGCAGCTTAATTATCAATACCCCCAATGTAGACCAATGATGTGAACACTGATATCTAAATACAGAGTATAATGGTTTGATACAACAGGACAAATTCTTGCAGACCCTACAAAGTGATCCATATATCATCAAAGTGCGTGATAAATTATAATGGTTAAAACCAAGCCTACCAATATTAAAAGTTACATATCCTACTGTTATTTCACATCCTGACTGGTGTCAAGATTCAAGTGAAACATACTATATTTTAATTCCGTGCTATAAAAAAATCCGGCATTCTTTTTGGTGTTCCAATCTACAAGTGTTCGCGAGAATCCATTTTTTATATAATAAATTATGTTGCATGTGCATAATGGCATTCATAAATGAGGTGCATGATATCATGTAATTCACCGCAATGCACATACTTGAGTTTTCATTTTTCTTACCCCATAACTTTAGATTATTATTACACGACAGTTGCAAAGTGTAGTACTTTATAGTTGAATTTTGCAAACTTCTTGTCGACAATGTGGAGGATTTCTCTCTGTATATAATTGTTTGGTATATATTTGTCACTATCAAACACAATAAGATAACTATCATTACATGGTACATTTTACACATGGTAGCATTTTTCAATATAACTATATTTCGGATACAATATTCACTTTGTCCTGACCTTTTGTGGAATGGCCATTGCATTGTTAGCAAATCTTTCACGAACCATATACGACGTTCAGTGAAAGCCTTGAATAAAGCAGTTTTGACGTTTACCCCTATTTATCTGTACACCTGTGTTACCCCAAATACATTCCTCAGTAATATCTCGCACACACTCTTTACCTTTAAACTCGTATATAACACCATAAAATACATAAATGTCTGGCAGGTTATCGATCTCCGGAAAGTTTCTGACATTGATACCTTTGAATAACAATGAAATCTTAGTGTATACAGACAGATCGTACGGCAAGGTTGTATGCAATAAATAGTGAAAACATATTTTGCAGCCACTTCTTTGGACCAAATTGAACCATCATGTGTTTGAAAGTGTGGCTTTCTTATGTAGTATGTCATCAGAATGCAGACATTACGAGCCGTGTTCTACCTTGTATAATAATATAATATAATGTACACATATTACATTTATTATTAATATAATTGATTTTCACATGATCAGACAATGTGCGCAGGCCATTTTTTCGGAAGATTTCAAAAAGTATTGTATGAGCAGCTTTGAGAATAGTACTCGCCTGATTAACTATATTAATTCAGTTACGTATGCACGAGAAAGATATAGAGACCAATATTAGCCCCTCGTGTTGGTTGGCATCCGTCCGTCTGTGAAGGACAATGGATTTGCAGGTTTGTTTCGGCATTTTCAGCATCTGCGCTTGTGCCTGAATAAGCCTACCAGCAGGTAATAGCCCCTCATGCAGCAGGCATTCTGCATTCTATGTACTGAGTATCTCGTTATGTAAGTTGGTTACAAGGTAACCACGTACAACAAGTTACTAAAACCAAATGTTCAACATCATCCCATAGAAGAAATGTGATGTCACAAAGCTGTCAAGTTCGGGGCCCACAGCTGCTTGGAGTTTCCAAATACACGCATAATGCGAAGACACCCACTGATTAGGCTTTCTATTAGTCAGGACAACCAAGTGCCATACAAATTACAATAGTAGGTATCGATCTGTCCCGCTTGAGCTAGGTCGAGGGGTGGAGGGGGCGCAACCCTCCACCCTTTTTGAAATAACACTAGACCATGAGGGTGAAGGCAGTGATTGCATTTTACAGGTGTAGCAGCGTGTACGTACCCGTCGCCATTTTGAATATCTGGCTGATGCAAATGGAGAAAGTATAGGTGTTTACGGCAGATACACGCACACACCCTCCCTCGTTTTTGTTTAACAAGCCAAAGTAACAGCGACCATGCATACAAACGCATTTTAAAAACGGCTCGCCAGTATGGTATCAATGGAAACCATAATATACATTGTATAATGCAGGTATCAAACATTTCATTTGGTGCCGTGACCAGGATACGGGCATGGAATTATCGTTTTGTGTTTGCCCTGAATGCAGATGGTCGCAGATCGACCCTGCCTCAGTTCAGTCTGTGGACTATTCGGAGTCTATTTGCGCCTGATGCTTCAATTACTAAACATGTTATAGTGAAAGAATGCTATCTAAGGGAAAATTTCAGAATCAAACTAAATTATGTTTCCTGTGGACTAGCAATTTTAGGTGTATGCATTCTCACCAAAGCATGTCGTCATTGGCCACCAAGGCGTGTCTTTCTTTTCTTTAACCCGAAGCAGACCCATCTGCCACCGAGGCGGAAGTCGGGCTATGAAATTGTTCTTGAAAGAAAAAATATCAGAAATAGATTGCCTTGCCTTGTGGCATTTGTACGTGCGACACTTTAAGAGTTTGGTGTCATTGTCGAAGCAGGTGCAGGTGTAGGTGTGGGAGGCGGGGGGGGGGGGGGTGTAATGTTCAAGCCCGATCTATTTGGTTAGGCCGATGTCGCGTAGGTGCACAAAACATTCATAACTAATTAATTATTATCACCAAATGATTAGTTAATCACTGATGGTTGCATGTTACTACGTTCTTGACGCCACTTTGTCATGTGATCTATCGGAAATTCCATCAAAAGATCTCTCCTTATCTGTAACTTTTGCGCAGAACTCTATATATACCCAGCTCACTTTCCTTCATTTCCCTTCAGTTCAGCGAGACTTTCAGCGTGAAACCTTGACACACGTTGACGCACACATTTACTTTGATGGCGATGCACTAAGATCCGATATGCGAATGTGTGTATCAGAGACAAAGTTGGTGTTCACGTAAAATGTTTCATAAGAACATAGCGACTTTCCACCGATGGATAATGGTGTCAATTCCGCGAAGCGGCCACAACAATTATTGTTTGTATGGTACATGAACTTCCGGAATCCGACCCGTTCAAGGTCGTCGAAGCTCTGGTAGATCTCGGCGTAGTCCAAGAGTGACATGACCTCCTTGGGGCCCCGAAGACGTGGGGTGTGGACTTCAATGGCCAGCTGCTTGACCTGGTTAATGACGCCGGAGTCGATCATTTCTCTGAGGGCCGGAAACTCGGCGCCTTCGACGTCTACCTTCAAGTAGTCGATTGTCCGCTGAAGGGAGAAATAAAATATCTAAAATATGATATATGGTAAACGGTTACTATTCTTGATTAGTGCCATGAATTTTGTCTTTCATTATATTGATATTCGTATCCCTGCATGCCCATTTATATTACCTATCATAGCAACACCACGTAACCCTACTAGGTAACACAATGGCGTAATTATGATGCTAACGTGGGCTAAACTGGACCAATGAATTTGATGCGAGAATGAGGTATAAGACTCCATAGGCAATACCACGAACTAGCCATGAAACAGATCAGATTCTGACGTTTTCCAAGCTCACGTTTTGGTGCTTGAGCTGCTTGACGATCTCGCTGAATCCAGCCAACTTCCATCCTTCCTTGTTCACCAGTGTGGAGCCCCAGATCCCCAGGTTGTGGAAGTACATGTTGGGCTTGTGGAGGTGGTCCTCTTTGTGTATGCTGGGAGAAACGATCGGGGTCTTGTAAATATATTACAGTTCATTAATTTAGGAGACAGCAATTGACAATTCGATAGTTTAGTTTTTGGGCACGGAGTGCTCCAACTCGACCCATTAGAAAGTAAATAATAATAATTGGTAAGTAAATAACTTGAAGGTGGACGCGATATTTTGATGGACAAAAGTTCGCCTGTTCGATCCCTCCCGCACACATGTGAAGTCCAATAATGTTATTGTGGTGAAGCAATGCCAATGATGCTTTGTTTACCTGGGATCGAATGAATGTACCTCGCAGCCAAACTCCGCATTAATTGCATCGTCAAAACTCCAGTCATTTGAAATACTGCAAAGAATGACAGTTTTGAAGCAAATGTTTTAAACACAGGGAAGTGAATAATAAGTGAACAATGGACCGCTGCATGTAATGCAGGTGGTGCAATTCCACGTAGCAGTAAAATCTATCTATTTTCTATCTATTCCATGTAGCAGTAAAATCTATCTATTTTCTATCTATTCCATGTAGCAGGCAAAATCTATCTATTTTTAGTGAAGCATGGTTTTCAAGCAGGTATCGCAATTGCGTTGTACGCAGTTTGCACTGACCCGAAAGAGTAGACGAGGCAATTGTTTTTGACTGGTTCCAACTGTTCGTCTAAGCACAAATCATAGCCGCCGTCCCGCGCGTTACCAAACCTCTCAACCGTGGTGCACTTGAAGCTTTGCGACGTCATTTTTCTGGGAAACAAAGACAACAATCTGGTTACTTTGCCAGTAAAAACAAAACAAAAAGTTGTGCCGGGACGCATGAAAGAAGCCGGGGAATGAAACAGGTTATATATGGTTGCCAATTTGTTATGAATATAGTGCGAAGGGTAAGTTTAGACATATTGGGTAAAACATGAAATTGGACGAAGAAGGCTGTTGCAAACGTTAATTAGGCCTGTAAATTGTGGTAATGAAATGTTTTGGACATATTATACTTTGGCCATAATCGATCCAGGTAGCGCAGACGCATAGGGAGGGGGTAAAGGGGTCTAAATTCCTGCGGTTAAAACACAATAGCTTTAACTCAGCTACCGTGCACAAGGCAATGACTACTTGGAGAGGTGTAACATGTATTTGTGCTCGTCCAAATGCATGTTTAAGTAACATGTTACATCCGATGAATGCACTGCTTCCCTTGGATGTGTTATCCATTAACCTTACTGCGGCTAATGTTGCAACAGATATTAAGTAACCTTAAATGACTAAAATATTTTAACATTTCTTTATCTTAGTCCTGCCGTGTTTTAAGATTCGATGTTTTTTGCTTGTATATAAATTTCAAATTAACATATCCTTGTAAGTCGAGTGAACAAGTTTTTGGTTTCTGCTCTTGCCGCGAGTAGCTGTCATGTGAATGAATTTGATTGAATGCAAATTGTGTTCTTGTGATATTAAACTGATTGTTAAGACGGGAAGTTGGAAGAAACCAAAGACCCACACTTTCGTACGGCGATTGGTGTCATGACTCAAGCAAGAATGGAATAAAGTACATGACTAAGTATTTACTTAATATGCAATTACCATATCTTACAATGACTCACCCATGGAACAGACCTTGAGCCTCCAGTAGAGACAGATTGGCGAATACCATGGAGATGTGTCCGTCGCCAAGGTAGCGACCCGGGTCCTCGTGTCTGAGTCGGCGTGCGTCGGCAGCAGAAACTCTGGGCAGTGGGTTGTTCAGTGGAAGGTTGACGGGGCCCATCGATGGAACCTCCATCTTTGAAGATGCGAATGTTAGTTGACCAGTACAATAAACTCTAATGTTACTATTAGAAAATAATGCTTAAAGCAGCCTACTTACATGCGCCATCTTATATTTTTAACCTTTTAGAAACAGTACTAAAAGTATCTCAAAATTATGATGCATATGTTTATATCTCTTTGAGTCTGTAAAACAACAGTTCAAGATAAAACTGCGCGGCTTATTTAGATCGCGCGCGGACGTGATAGCGAGTCGCGGTCGAAATCACACAGAATACCGAACAGCGAACAGGCGCGCAGGAATATAAAGCCGGCAACCAACTTCTGCTCCGGTGAACAAATTTGCTTCTCTCCGGGTAGCCCACAGGCTTTCATGATTTAAATCAAGATATGATATACTCATTTGACATGGAGATTAGGGTGGTAATACAATACAGAATATATTGCTTTAGATGACGATTACCATAAATATTAGTGACAATCATCATCAAATGCTAAAGCGACTATCACAAGAACTGTTAGGGGTCTGGTGTCCAGTGTTCCTTTGCAGTATTCGATGTCCACCCTCGATTTTTTGAGTAAACAGGGTCGATGTCAAAACACATGTAAAACTGTGTATGTATCGAATTTGAAATCTTCGACGCCGGGAATTTGGATGCCAGTGTCGCGTTTTTAACCAAACCGGCCTGCAGTGTGTCCAGACCACTTGTATTGTCAATCTAGTGTCCAGCGTCCATTTTACAAAATTGTCAGTGTTCACACGCGACTTTTCGATGAACTGTGCCGCTGTCAACATTTCGAGCAACAACTGTAAAACTTTTTCGGTGTCAACAATTTAAAATATTCCGGGTAGCGTGTGTGTTGATGATTTACGTTCGAAATTAGCAATGGCGCGTGACGCTTCAAATTCGCTCGATTCTAGTTTCACCAGCGTCACGCTAAATTTCACCCCATGCCCAAACCTACCTGTCCCATCGCTGTCCCGAGTGCACCACCACCGTGTATCAAGTGGTCAGCCATCACAACCACGAAGACTCCCACAGCAACGAGGGCGAACCCCTTGCAGTATTTCATCGCCCAAACTTCCATGCCTCGTCGGAGTTGGAATGAAGGGGATTACTAAGGAAAGCACAATTTGCATATGATGGACACAAATGCGGACGTTGGTGAGCTGCTCCGCAATTTACTCCACAATTTACTCAAGTGGCCGGGATGACAGGTTAATCGATGTATATGTATTGTCTTCAATTTGGCGACGAACCGCAAGCCCGCGACCGGGGCCATAACCCGGAGCCCGAAGCCATAGTCTTGATCGGTGCCCAGTGCTATAGCCTGACGCCCAGAACCATCCCCCTGAGCAATAGCCCGGCGACCGGAGCCATATTCCAGCGCACGAACCCATAGCCCGTGCCCGAGGCCATAGCCCGTGACCGGGGCCATAGCCCGCGACCAGAGCCATGGCTCGTCAACAAGAGCCATAGCCCGGTGCCCGGCGCCCAGAGCCATGACAGGCGCCCAGTGCTATAGCCGGGAGTCATAGCCCGGTGACCGGAACCAGACCCGGCGACCGGGCTATAACCGAAGCCATAGCCCGGAGCCATATCCCGGAGTCATAGCCCGGAGCTATAGCCCCGGGGCGCGAAGCCGTAGCGTTTGCAAAATCTTGCGTTCTCGTTCTTGTGCCAACCGATGGCAAGCGGCCCAAGTTTGCCACTATAGTATCATGCACACCCCCACCCCCTATCATGTCATTCCGTAAAGTTATTGGCAAGTACAGAAACCTTCAGTCAATTGATGTAAAAAAGTTATACCAATTCAACAAAAACCTACGAGAGACAGAGCGTGTGTATCACAATACATTGGTTATTCCCAATGATGATGGCATCGAACTTACCAATGCTAAGATCCAATGCTCTTGATCAAGGAAACTGATACCCACAAGTTGTTTCAAGTTGTCTCTCCTTCACCGTCTTCAGACACGCCAGGAATGCGCACGGAGAAATATTGGTGTGTGTCTGCGGTAACATGAGACAAAATCCGTTGTGAAGTCTGAGGTGTGGTAGGTAGTATGGCCAGTGCCAGTCACTCTCTTGCTTTTCAGGTGTAGGCCCGCACTATACGATGAAAGCTCCGCGCAAATCGATTTAATGAATTAGTTTTCAATAGCGCGTATAAGGTCATATTGCTGCGTTTTCATTGGTTGCCATGGACGAGTCTAGTATCGCACGTAGGCCGAGGGGAGGAGGCCGGGTGACATCTACACAATGTGGCTGTACAGTTACTACGGGATCTCATCGAGACCCTACTCGACAGTGATCATAATTCAATTAATCGGTGTAATCGCAGTGTTTATGTTTGACGATATCTGCCGCCTGTGGTATTTGGAACGGTATATTTGTTCCCGCAGACTACAGATCCACATTACCGTACGACCTGAATGAAGGCTGCGTGCAATCGTGCAACATGACTCACATCTAGTTATGGAATATAAACGGCCCGAACCCAACACTGGGCTTCTGACATACCGGGTATGACATACAATATTGACATTGTCACCAGGCTAAAGGTATCATATGGGCGGTACACGCACTGTACAGTTGGTCCGGGATGGGACAGTCACTGGAAGAATTGACAGACAAATGGGGATACTCCCACTTTTCAATTCTATTTAAATATTATCAGAACTGTAACAGGTACTTATGTAGCTCGCTATGAATTCCTAGTGATAAGCGGGCTCGCCCGCAGCTTGTTCCCTGCCAAGAAAACAGAACACAGTCTATGGAATAGGAAAAGGCAAATTTATTGCCGAGTGAGAAAGACACTACATGATAGACAAATTGTCAAGTTTAGTGGCGAAACACTTCGCCAGTAAACGTGAGCGGATCATGTCTATTATGGGTCGGCGTAACCAATAGCCAGCTACATAGGTGGGATATATCACCATGTATGAAGGCGGAACCCATTATCACAATAATGAATCGCGCATGGTTAATAGTGATCGTAGGTAGAACTGACGACGGGAGGAGCTACCAACTGACGACTGTGCCGTGCTGCTAACTAATGGCTATGCACATGCGTATTCATTTATTAAAGTTACTTATACATATTATGCCCCCATGAGTAATAAATGTCATTCTGTCTCGTAGAAATACGCTGAACGCATAGTACGCATTGTACTGTACCTGCTCCAATATGCACCTTCTCATATATAAATGAAAAACCAAGACCAGCGATGAATGATTTTTTATTGAAACTATGAAACCAAAGAAGTTCTTTTCCAGAAGAACATATGTTTTATGAATCTGATAACGGAATAATCATCGATTGAACGCTAACCACTGCCTCAGTAATAGAGATAGTCCATTGCAGCTGATGATGACGTCACGCTAGCGGTCCGATATTTTCATCTCGATATTACCCGCCCGTTGTGGCAACCCGTCACCAGGCATCAATCATTTGACTCGTGAGATCATAAACAACTCACCGGCCATCATATTTGTATTGGCTGGCTGGGCCCGTATGCATGAAGCGGGGATACCGTTATCCTCGGGTAGTGTCTATTCCGGTGTTAGCTATCCAAGGGATAACCGGTGCTGTCCCGCCGTACGCCGTATGATTGAGTCAAGGATAGGCTGGGGATAGCTAACACCGGGACAGCAATCCCCTATCCAGGGGATAGCGCTAGTATTATTTTTAGACGAAGGTGTTCCTGCGCACTGCGCTTGTCTGTGACTTTTCTTTACGGAAATTCCCTCCCTTGTTTACACCTAGATCATTGCCACGTGCATCACATCCCCTAGTGTTCGACCGGCTGATCCACAGGCATTTATCAACCCGGCAAAACCTCGTTATTAAATTGATTTGTCACAGCGAGAAAGTTCCCTCCAATCAGCAACCGGCACCTATGAAGACGGGGGGGCGTTGGAAATTCAGGTTCCCCGTAATTTGATGGTAGGCCTGCGTGATTTTCAACCCGCAGCGAAATATATTCCTCGTGATTCGGGAATAAGCATGTCTTCGGCCCTCGTGGCTAACATATGAATATGTCAGGCACCTTAGTTACTTAACCATCCAGTTACGCCAGTTGTCAAGTTGAGTTCGATAACCCTCCCCCCCACAACCCCCCCCCCACAACCCCCCCCCCCCGATACTTTTAAGATATCTGTACACCACCTGTGTAGTAAGCAGTGATCTCTGTGAATCGTGATTAGACTTTGAACCGATAACTTTTTTTTTTGGCTTCATGGCTTCTTGGAGTTCGGAATACGACCCTCCTCCCCTCTACCCATCTTGCCCCCTATGAAGACCCTATGTTAGCACTTATAGGTGTCCAATCAAAAGTATCGGTAGCGGTGATTCTGCTAGATGTAATTAATATTGTGAGTGACGCACAGTAGTGCGCATAGTAAATGTGCTCATCCGTCTTTGAAGTTTGCAAATTAATTACGATTCCATGACCAACGCCAGGGTGCTGACAGCCTGCAGCCCGGCAGGCCGGGCGCCGGGAGCCTAATTGTCTTGGAGCTTCTATTGCGTCATAATCTGTTCATTAGTCCTTTATACTTGTGTACATTGTACACACCTCTAAGGAGCCCTGAGTGCACCCCCTGCCCAGCCGCCCTGCCACATACTATCACCCCTATCACAAATATCCTAAACCCCATCAATGCCCGCAACCGCCTCCGCCATCCAAGCTTGAACTCGCGTGGAAGCGGTTGGTCATTTTGATGTTTTTTCTGACGATTTTCATGACAGCTATGATATCGTCGCCTCGGAATCGAAGCTAATCAAACATCTCCGTATCGTCAGGCATTTCAAAAGAAGAATTTCGGTATCTAAATATATGATTTCGTCGTGCATTCCTGTTGAGTCGATAAAGCGTGAGGATGATGGCCGCCATGTTGTTTAGGACTTAATCCTTGGTTAGTCCCGCTGTACCTGGGTCAGATTGGGGATCAATTTAGCCCCGGATAGCTACCTCGGCTAGCCCTAACACCCCTCCATGCATACCACTTTTGGCGCGCTATCCGCGAGATAGCCCCTATCTCCGGGATAACTCGCCTATTCCGCGCTCATGCATACACCCCCAGGGCTTTAGGATATATAGTTTATGTGATCACAATACGCATGGGTTGGATAGGGTAACGGGAGAACAAAGGTCTTCGCGGCGTTACCATTTACCCATAGGCTTACATATCACAAGTGAGACGATGAGACCTCTTGCCCGGCCCGGCACCTACCCACCTAGCTGGTACATGCCTCTCTGACCACGGAGCAATGGGGAGAGCCATGCCGTTCACCAGACCTAAAATTAGAAATCGCGGACCGGTGACTCAAGTTGAAGGTCATAACAGAATAATTATGCAGTGCCTACCCCTCATTGTGCTCCACTATGTTCCTGAAGCTTATATGACTTTCGTCGGACAGTCATTTCTTTGATCGGTAACGTGTGTTGTTGTAATCCGAACGATTGGTTTTCAATGCTCAGCCATTCGCCGGAAGTAAACAAACGTATCGGGACTACTCGCTGCCAGGCGGCGGTGACTTCCGGTGTTTCATTCTATACATTCAGAAGCCGAATAAACATCGCCGTTCCGGCTGTGATATGGTAAACGTGTCTATCCCTGGACACCGCAGAACTCTGTCGCGGCACTGCTACTTACAACAAAGCATCGCGAAGCACAAAAACTGATGATGTTTACCACTAAGTTGAAAACAAGTGGTTAATTGATATCACGGGAAAGGCTAGGAGATTCCATTTGGTATTCTGACATGCGCGGAATATAGACAAAAGAAATGTTGGTTGATTCAAGGACTGATTCTTACTTGTATATTGACCTCTTTAGTTTTGGCCGGAAATAGCTCGATATGCAACTCCAATGTTCCTAACGTAAATTTAGACTGTTAGTCGACACTCCAAAACTCGTTACCCAAGCACAAGTACGCCATTACCCGATCCCGTGACGTGGTGAGCCGCGTAGTGTCCTTCATCCTGATTGGCTGATAGGAGGTCAGGGAAAATTAAATGTCTGTGCCCACCGAAAGTACCCTTATTGGCGACAATAGGGGGTTTTAAGCCTAAAATGTTGTTTAACTCTGTGAATTCGTAACTATAATTTTGTTCTATTGGGAAACGTATCTTTACACTATATTTTCTCCTTGGCAGTGCCCTTACTGCCGGA
Source organism: Arenicola marina (assembly GCA_964019135.1). NCBI lineage: Eukaryota > Metazoa > Annelida > Polychaeta > Arenicolidae > Arenicola > Arenicola marina. The sequence continues at coordinate 264,298 of OZ025265.1, read as the reverse complement.
ATTGACTTTCCCTTTAAGTCGCCATGAAGCGTCGACACTGCCCGCTGTTTGATGACATGGTTTGATATTGTTGTTTGCGGTAAAAAGCTAATATCCGGCTTAAGATTACACAGAAACTGTCGCTTCGATCTTTTGCTGAACGTTCAGCACTATATAGCGCAACACGCGACCCTTTCCATAGCATTAACATTTAGACGTGATAGGGCTCGAGACTCCACGAGAGAGGGATACTTTCTGCGTCAGTGCTATAGCATCAACAGTCTCTGTTGCTTACTTTCCGGGCATCAACCTCTGCTAGTCTAAAACAAAATGCCTTTTAAAGCATCCCCTTTGTAGTTAATGCACACAATGACATTGTATAGCACTGCGCCCGCTGAATGATTTCCACCTGAAATGTGTTAAACGATTCTCATGAGAAATGATCTGCTTATTGTTGTATAAAGTGTTTTAACACGTTCGGGTTTGTCCTCAAACAACAATTCTGTAGTATGCTATGTTGAATTTCGCACTCATGTATGCATAGACGGGATAGCACCCCCATTGAGTTTGCCCAATTTACGTTCGGTAGCAAAATCTACAATTGGCTTCATCATCCGGCATAAGGTCGCCCTATTTGATTACGTGAATTGAATTTCAAATTTGAGATGAATAAACACCTGACACGTAAATGGTGTGCAAAAAATATACGGCTATAGGCAGACGTAACCGTTGTCAATAGCACTAGCTTCTATTCGCACTAGCTTCATCGATCAAGCATCTAAATTGATTGTGATGGTTATTGATTATCGAGTGGGGCAAATCAACTTCCACTACTTATATATGTCAATATGATACCGACCGGAGTCATCATGTGTACGATCCAATGTCCACGTTGACCATTCGCGCGATGAGAGAGGTCATCCAGCCATCACATTCGATAAGTGGAAAGTTCAAAATAATCTCATGAATAACAAATTATAACAGCTTGCACGATACAAACGCACAATAGATGTGTGCGCTCCGTGTGTTCACAATAGGTGTGTGCGCTCCGTGTGCTCACAATAGGTGTGTGCGCTCCGTGTGATCACAATAGGTGTGTGCGCTCCGTGTGCTCACAATAGGTGTGTGCGCTCCGTGTGATCACAATAAGTGTGTGCGCTCCGTGCGATCACAATAGGTGTGTGCGCTCCGTGCGATCACAATAGGTGTGTGGAGGTCCAGGTTTGTCGCAATGCCAGATGTGTCCGAATAAGTAAGAACAAAATGTGACGTTTGACTACGCAGCTCAATATTTTATATAATACTATATTTATAGAAGATAGATATGAAAGTTTTGGTGAATAACGGATTAGGTGCAAAATGTCAAAAAATTGTGGTTCTTTTAAAGATCGCTTGTCAGGTTAGCTTAACCAAGCAACGTAAGACACATCAGTTTAAAATTTGTACCACATTTTGTCGTCGTGGGGCTATGTATATGTTAATGGATTCATTTATCAGCAGCTACGCTATTGTACTTGTATCAAGCAAAGACAAAAACGAAACGAACTATATCTAATTGCTTATTAATTTAGCTCAGATATCCGCTATCAAACACAATTTCATGACTTTTAACCGAATACTTCTGCTGGATAATAAGCCATACCTACTTCTATGTTACCTATGTCGAATGCTACAAACAAATTTGTTTAAACATGTATTTTTGGCCGTGTTTTCCGTTATTTTAATATAAACAGAGGTGTAAGCGTGGATGTCAACCATCCGCTTTGCTGCTTAATATATCTGTAAACAGTTCTAGATATAAAACTGAACTAAACCAGGATTTTTTTTATTAAGATTAACTTTAAGGATCTCAGAAGCATTCTGAAAATAACCTGATGGGCCGATGATAGTATTCTGTTCATGAAAAATGAGCACCATATACCAATAGAATTACATCAACTTTTAACTAATTATTAATAGTTTAGTAGGACCACGGCTAAACAAAAATAAATGTATAGGCGTACATTTACGCAGTAAAAAATAGCAATACAGCTCAGGGGATTCAGTTTCCAAGTGAGTCAATACGATGTCCAGGCATATATATCAACCATGATAAAATAAAATGTGAACTCGTAATAAAAATATTACGAGAAAAAACATGCCGCGCCTCGTTCTTGCCAAAAACATACGGTACAGTATCTGAATCTGAATCAAACAACCATAAATTAAATATAGCAGGCATAGCTGTATATGTAGGATTATAATAGGATAGGGAAGGCATTAAACTAACAACGCACCACTCAGTATATTATTTCAAGAACTACCCTGGTACTACTTATACGTGCAATCAAATCGAGGGTATATTAAAAATTTATATTTGGCATCAAATGAACAAGTTTTCCGTTCGATATTGATGACGTTGAGGCCATGTAACTACCGAATGCTAGTTCGATCGGTCAATGGCGTGAAGGGCTTTAAAATTTGGCTCCGTGTTATTTGGAAATATGTTTAGCTAACTAACCCGCTATGATTATACGATAACTGAATAACTACATATTTTCAAATTCTGCATAGAAAATGCCGAATTCAACGTAACCTTACATTGGGACCTTTGTGAGGCTTGCAAAAAAATCCAGTAAATATTAAAGTAATTAATTGAGAGTTGGCCTGCTTTAAATCAGGCTTAAGCATGTTATGTTCTAAATCAGGCTTAACATATTAAGTTCTTTTAACGATAGCGGAGTTTGACTGCATATTCTGGGTAGATTCTTCAAGCTGCATAATGCACAACGAATGAGAAACCATCTACGAGCACGTTATGGATACAAATGGATTTTACCTGGCGAGAAATACGGGGATCCCTCCCTTTGCTGTCACCCATCCGGGCATAAATGAGTATCTACCCACGGACCTCGGGCGGCAAACAACAAACGTGCGGTAAGGTTGAAAAATGGGGTTTATTAATAACCCAAAAAATAAAATGGCCTAACCTGATATTGGCATTGCGCAGAGAGCTGACGTATCAGCGACTACGCGAAGCAATTGTTGCCAGCCTGAGACCTAACGCGTGTGCACCAAAGCCATGTGGGGTAAGAGACACCACCAACACGCGTAATACAAAATCATGAGGTTATGTGCGAATAAAAAAGAAACGTACCAGAAGGCAGAATGGCGGCGATGGGGATGGATGGTGGGAAAACGAGTGCATTTTAATTTTAAGTTTTGTGACCTTCCCGTAGCAAGATGGCGATCGGACGCAGACAGCGTCTGTGTGGCCACCTGGCCTCGAATGAGTCACGTGACGGAGGCTGCTAGTTGACAAATCATAGCGTTGCCAAGCGCAAGGGATCAGTGAACCTTGTACGCAGAACGTATGATGGATCTCTTGTCATCGTAAATTTATTTACTACGTAAATCGTGTTATTTTCTTGTGTCATATTGTTACATGACGGCAACAGAAAACAGACGACTGGTGATTATTCAGGTACACATATATTTACAACAATAAAACCCCCCTTGAAGTACAAGTTCACATGCATTGTTCACTTTTAAAGTTTACTTCCCTGGCAACCGGAGGCTGGAGCGGCTGAAGTGGCTGAATGATGAGTGCGACCTGGCGATAAAATCCGGTGACCGACGATAAGGCTCGGGTGAGGTTGGGCCCAGCCCGAAGAAGATAGCGATGTAGCTCGGGTGTTTGACGACGCGGCCTGGCGAAGATGGATGATGAAGCGATTCAGCTCGGGTAACTGAAAGCCGTCCCGGCACAGCGTCAATGACGACATCAATGGTGACAGTGTCCCGCGGAACTGACCAGGTTCGGTGTCAGGTTGAAAAGTCGTTTCGACTCTAAGATATCGGGCCTCTTTTAACACGTGAATATCACTCACATTAGGCCACGTGCCTGAGTTCACTCCAAACGACCACTCCTCGCATGCACTCCGACGAGTCGTAATCACGAATTAACCCTACTAACCCTCAATAGTAATCTTACACCCGTAACAATATATGTTGATATCTATTAGGCCTAGCTCGATCAGGGTTTTCCGTCTTTAAAAGACTCATCGTAGAAACAGTATATTATAATATTGAAGTTCATATTTAGTCTTTGATGGTAAACCCCTGAGTTTTCAGTGAATAAATAAGGTCGCACCCAGGCTACCCTTGTTGCGAAAATTATCGACTTTAGGGTTGGGGCATTTAATCTTCCATTTTTAGTAGTTGCTGCTTGGGTGTCCTTCCTTATTTATTCAACTTAAGCATTTCATATGTATTCTTTCTACACTCTCCTATATGACCTTTACGTCTTCACAATGAAATATAAGGTGCGGAATGTCTTCATAGGCTATATGAGGCTTGTTTCCATGTGTGTATCCTTTCCATATGGCAAGATGTTGTGTAATACTTTGTAGTTAAATTGCGCCAATATTGGATCCTGAATTTTCTTCACCTTATTAATGTATAGGTTAGACATGCGGATTGAGTGATCTTGATTAATAATGCAGGCTAGCCAACTGCATACTTTCCGTGAAACTTAAACATCGTTCCTTTCTGCTTTCTTTATACGCATAGTTACTATTTCCCCATATGAAATTGTTTTAGACATCGCTATTATCTTGGGGTGTATTAAAAGAATAAATTTCACTAATAGCAGAAATAACGTCGGAATAGAACTTGGGTAACTCCCTTAATACTGGGCAGTTATTCCCCTTGACATCGCTAAAGTTCAAGGCTGCACAGTTTGCACCGAAGTGGTTTAAGTATGTTCTTCCCATATAATTCCCATTCGTCAAAATCCGGAACTCGCTTGATCCACGTACATTTTATCGCCTTAAAGTGTGCTTCGATATCTATCATTTCAGGCCCACCATGTGCCATAGGCTGCACAAGAGTATTGCGACGAAATAGTCGTAAACATTTCACCGGATTATTGGTGAAAGATATTTTACACACTGAATAGTTTATCTCGCTTTCTTTACCCAAAGCCATTCCATATGTGTTTGACAGGTTTATCAACATTCCTGAAGCTTTACCAAATAACACTACCTAATCGATAGCTTTCTTTATATGCAATTTGTTGAGTGCAAATAATTGAGTTGTATCATCCACATACTGACCAATTTTCATTTGATTATTTTGATTCCTGCGTTTAATAATATATCCTTGAATATTACTGTTTTGCCTTATGCTCAACACCAACACTTTAACAACCATTATTTCATATCAACTGCCCGCGAAGAATATCCGTTATTTTAAACAAATAATATAACGTTTGTGTACAGAACTTCCACCCAACGGATAAAGTTATCTCCGACATTGTATTTACGTAGGATCTGCAGCATGGTTTCCCATTCAACACTATCAAAAGCTTTCGTAAAACCCATAAAAAGAGTAGGACACCTTCAGTCTCGTTTTGTCGGCATATTTAATCACGTCTTGGATAAGCCGGAGACTTGCACCTGTAAACCGATTTTAGTGACTAATTTGTCAATACGAATATACGTTTGTCTCTTTTCTACAATTGGGTGCAATAGCCGATGTTTTCTCCCCATTTTCGACCCACTTAGCCCTGTCACGTATTTGAACACCCTTTGCCTTAGTTTCCAGCATTTCGTTATCTTCCACGCTGACCTCATTGATCTATTTCGAGTTGAATTCGTTTTAACTGATTCCTCTCCCTCATCCTATGCTGTATTTGATTGAGTTCTCCTTAACGCGAATTTTATAGAGATCCCACAATTCACTACATGATATTTGTCTCTCATACTGGTCTCTGGTGTCCTTGTACTCGACATCGGCCAGTAGTGTGGTGTTTAGTTTCCAATAGCCTTTCCCTCGCTTCCTAACATTGTCTTCTAGATTATCGATAACGGCTTTGTGGTCCGGTACTGGAGTGCAACGTATTTCTGCAGCTTGAATATGAGCGGATACATTAGGTGATCCCAGAATATAACCCATTCTACTTCTTTACATGCGACATGTGTGAACGCCATTTGGATCGAGGTAATAATGTTAAACGTCACCAACGCACTTGTACACCGGGTTGACCGGGGGGGATCTTCCGGGAAGAATGGTCTCGTAACTTACCGGGGGGCAGTTGTCCTAGAGGACAATTGTCCGAGCGGGGAATTGTCCAGGGGGAAAAGTCGGGGTAGACTTGTCCGGGGGGAGTTTTCCGGGGGGGGGGGGAGTTGTCCTGCTGTTCTTTGTTACCTTGCTTGCATATAGTTCTCAGCTTAACGTACATGATATAAATCGAGCGAATAATGGAGCGAATAAGCATCTGGCTTCTACTCTTGTCTCGAGAAAATGTCATGAAAATAAATATAATGCTGTAATTTGTGTTCTGTTTTTGTGACAATAAACTGATTACTGATTTTTGTTATGAAATGACCATAAACTGTTCAAGTAGCGACTACATCACGCATAATCTGCGGTATAAATAGCGACCATTTGCCAACATACTTCGATCCTTGGTGAAGTCACTCCCTACATCACAACGTGAACATTCAGTACATTACAGTGTTGTATATGTAATGCTCCTCAAAGCCTCAACAATTAAATTTGATGATGGTATAATATATATTAACAGAATCGTTGCTGACATATTAAATCATGGACACCATTCTTTTACTGATTCACATGATGCTACCTTCAGCAACCGGACATCCCTGTGATTTTCAGTAATTGTCATAAGTTACTACTGTTTAGGCCACCTTCAGGCACACATGAAACATAGAGGCTTTCCCGTGACAATGAAATGAAATGATGAAACTCCCCCAGGTGTGACAGTCCGAGGCATTGCATCGTGATCACTTACCGTAGAAAAACTCAAAGGCACCCATCATGAAGCCATACTAACCGCGCCATGCTAACCGCGCCTTGCTAACCGCGCCATGCTAACCGCGCCATGCTAACCGCGCCATGCTAACCGCCCCATGCTAACCGCGCCAAACTAACCGCCCCATGCTAACCGCGCCACGCTAACCGAGCCAAACTAACCGCCCCATGCTAACCGCGCCACGCTAACCGAGCCACGCTAACCGCGCCATGCTAACCGCGCTATGCTAACCGAGCCACGCTAACCGCGCCATGCTAACCGCCCCATGCTAACCGCTCCATGCTGACCACGCCATGCTAACCGCGCCATGCTAACCGCGCCATGCTAACCGCGCCATGCTAACCGCCCCATGCTAACCGCGCCAAACTAACCGCCCCATGCTAACCGCGCCACGCTAACCGAGCCACGCTAACCGCGCCATGCTAACCGCGCTATGCTAACCGAGCCACGCTAACCGCGCCATGCTAACCGCGCCATGCTAACCGCGCCATGCTAACCGAGCCACGCTAACCGCGCCATGCTAACCGCGCTATGCTAACCGCACCATGCTAACCGCGCCATGCTAACCGCGCAAAACTAACCGCCCCATGCCAACCGCGCCACGCTAACCGCGCCATGCTAACCGTGCCATGCTAACTGCGCCATGCTAACCGCTCCATGCTAACCGCGCCAAACTAACCGCCCCATGCTAACCGCGCCACGCTAACCGCCCCATGTTACCGCGCCATGCTAACCGCGCCATGCTAACCGAGCCATGCTCACCGCGCCACGCTAACCGCGCCATGCTAACCGAGCCATGCTAACCGAGCCTCGCTAACCCAGCCATGCTAACCGCGCCATGCTAACCGAGCCATGCTAACCGAGCCTCGCTAACCCAGCCATGCTAACCGCGCCATGCTAACCGCGCTGTGCTAACCCCGCCATGCCGGGCTGCTAATTGGGGCAATTGGTGCGTTCTGTATTGAATTGAAAGTATCTCTGATTCTTTCGACGGGGTAGTGGTACCAGGCAGGGCCACCTCATCAGTCCATTATTGTTTCATGGATGTCAATTAAGAAGTCATTAGTCATTTTGCAGAATATAAAACGTGCCAAAAAAAAAGTGCCAAAAACTCATCAGTTCAAAATTTCTTAGATTCATGAGTTGGGCGGCCAAGCGATTTGAATAACATTAAATACCATTAAATCGCTTGTAATTCCAATACAACAATAGATTGAATAGATTAGATAATTATGTGATACGGTAAATAATTGTTTGAGTGGTTGCACATGTATGTTGTATCTTCAATACCTTTGAGTGGTTTATGCATGTGGCACCTTAATTACCTTTGAATGTATTATATACATTGTATATTTACTACCTGGTTATAACTGCATAGATGTAGCTATCTATACTAATAAAATGAAGTTGTCTGTCCCACTATGCCGCGGCATGCAAGAGCCCATTGGCATCAGCAGCCGCCTTGAACCTATCAATATCCAACCGCCGCTCTTAGATGTGTCAAAGCTATCGCATGTGTCAACACAACCGCTGGGTGCTTATCACCTTATCCCGCGGCATAATATCGCCTGCGGCGGGCTACCTGGCTTGGTGCCAACAGTAATAATAATATTTCTCCCAACGCCTTATCGCCCGAACCGTCATCAAAACAAACAAATCCCGTACTGTCTCGCGTCCACAACTTCCCATTAGTAGCAAGAGTACGAACTCTGCCCGGGGAACCTTACCTATTTGAATTGATTTGATCTTTTTGATCTTTGATCCAATTTTACAGTATAGTTAAGCGGTCTACACGTCAATTCCATAGACCAACCAGGACGTCAGGCAGATTTTATCCACTGAAGGTAGTAGTAATACGTTAAATGACGAACAACGGACGGAAAACAGCAGCTTGGGCCTTAGTTTTACTGGACTGATATTCGTTTATATCGTGCTTTAGCCGCAACTTGAGTATTCTGTACTGGATGCACAATAATTGCACAGGGTTTAAATATCCTTAACATACATGTCCCGTTATTCCGAAGCTCCCGGTCTCAATGTATGTCAATATGATTATCGATATTATTTCTGCCCAATGTCTACCTTCTGCCTGCCACTATTTGACGTATGAAACAAAATACTGCCATACTGTTATTTCTTTCGCTTATTATTACGAACGCTAGTCCATATATATGTGTCGTTACTTAGCCGTCATGGTAGACCTGTGATCCATTTCCAACAGTCAAATGACAGGCGACAAAACTACACTTCATCCCTTGTTGGCCGTCTCCGACTGGTTCTGCCCTGGGTTTGATACACCGAGGCTGTTGTGCAACGTTACATTGCTATGTAAATATGCGGTCGTGTTGGGGCAGTTACAGTAGTATACTTACCTGCGTCATCTTTGATTTGTTTAGTATCTCAAAATTGTGATGCATAAGTTTTATTTCTCGTCAGTCTGTAAAACAACAATAAATCTGCACGGTGTATTTATATCGCGCGGTCGTGATAGCGAGTCGCCGTCGACATCACACAGAAGGGGGGGGGGGTGGTGGGAGGGGGGCAAGGGTACTTGCGTTCCTCGTGATAGCCTCTATCAGACTTTGGGGTTTCGGGTTATTTTTAGATCATGACGTCAGCGCACGATGTGCGTGCGTCACTAAAACCAGGAAGGCCGGGCAAACTTTCGTGACAGTATGGTTTTAGTCACCAAAAGATGCCCACGACTGTTGGATCCTAAGGCTAAGTTACATGCAGAAATTCTGAAACATCATCACCCTCACCCTACAGCGTACTTTGCCCAGCACGAGACGTTACCCAGGTCAACAGGAGAGTGGCGATCTTTGAACCCAGCCCACCCCCTCTCCCGGATGGCGTTGAGAGATGTCTTTTATGTGTTAACCCACTAGCCAACTGACCGTTGCACTTCAAGTTTCTTGATGGTGTGGGGAAAGTTAGGTGGCTATATTGTAAAGTCCCCGCCCTGTACTTATCGCACTGGGCGTGACTAATCCGCACCCAGAAAGGAACATTGTGTAACTACTGCACCGGATATATTACGTAAAGCCATATGCTTAGTCATAGTTCTCGAACGTTTCCGACGCACGAGTCAGTGTCATGTGTCCTGGAATCCACGTGGAAGTAGGTTAGGTCACTGCACCTACCAGCGATGATTTTTTTTTTTTTTTTTTTTAAATTCTTTATTCCCAAGAGGTCATTTATAAGTACAAAATTCATGCAATACATTCAAGTAATCTATATATTCACTGAGTTAAAAGCAACACATGATAAATATATCAGCACGTTCTATATCAAGGCTTTTTTAACTGTTGTGAGTAAAGATGCAGCAGAACTGCTCTTTCTTATTTGTTTTAGTATTTTACTTTAATAGTCTAATTCCGTGATAAAGAAAGTCCGGCAATCTATTTGGTTTCAGTCTACCAGTGCTCGAGAGAAGCCATTCTTTATATAATAAATACGCGATCGTCGAAAACAAAACGTTGTAATCACTTTCTGGGACTCCAAGTATAACATCACGAATATTAATACTGCGACTTAAAGATCTTCTTTTATGCTGTTTATCAGGACATTTCGTTACCTACCAGTGATGATGCAATCGCGTGTCCCAGTACTCGTGACGATTATTACCTAATATATACATTTTTTATAGAACGTTCTGGATCCGTCGACCCGGAGGTGCTAGGCCCTTATACAGCTCCGGAAGGGAGGCGGGCGAACGTGATGTACTAAAAACAATGGGAGATAAGGTGACACTGGTGACACTCGGCGACAGCCAGTCTGACCCGAAATCCAGACGCGCAAACTAGAGAAAGAGAGTGAAAACATGTTTCCACCAAAATGCCTCCCAAATTCCTGATAAGAGAGTACACTCCCAGGGTTGTAGGAGCGTAGGGGTACATAAGGGGCACGGATCCGGGAGTCTGGTCAACTAAGGAGGGAGTCCAGAAACCAAGAATTCAACTAGAGAAGAACACAACACAACGAGATGAACAACCGCTATGAATAAAAGCTTGATTGAAATATACAAGCGACTTCATTTGTGAATGCGAAGACGGGGGTCTGTATGAACGCCCTGGCCGAACCGAACATGACACACGTGAGAATCGAAACCTCAACCTAACTCAGGGGTCCGATCTTACAATATTGATGGTCTAATAGAGAGCTTTAAAAAAAATCTGCTTTCGGTGTTTGCATGTGCTTTGCTGATTGACGAGATGCATGATTAAGCTGAATATTGGGCATTATTTGTTCAAAACCAGTAGTCACATTTACAGCAATTTAAATATATGCATGTTGCGATTCGTTCGGTCTTAGTCAAAGTCATAGTTTTGTTCTGTCATAGGTAGGTTACCGCGGTGCACAGAATTTGAAAGGGGGAGGGGAGGGGGGTAAGGTATATCGCGGGTTCAGGCATCAAGGGCAACAAACCAACTCCGCCCCCACCCCCTACCGTCCCCTCACCACATTTGTATAAATGTGCCCCTCCCTCCCCCCCGGGGCCGCGACACTGCAACCATCTCTTCAATTGAGTATTGGAGTGACCTCCTACAGGCTGGTAACAACCCCCCCCCCCCTCTCCCCTCTAACATCATCATGTAAGAGTTTAATTTGTACAAAAGGTACTGAGCCTGCCATGCTAGCATGCATCAGCCCGGGCGTCGGCTGGTTTGTGTGCCCGGCATTCCGGAGCTGCACGCGTGTGCTAAAAATAGATATGAGGTCACCTAAGTCTGATAGAGACTATTCAGCTTTTCATTTCACCATTTCCTTTAAAGGGACGGTGAGCTGGGTTTACAACTGAGTCCTGGTTGGTGGGTATCGCTAAACATGCAGCAAACCGTGAAGCATTTTTAATGTTGGGACCGGCCCCGTCCCCGTCCCCGTCCCCACAACCGTCCCCACACCCGTCGCCGTCCCCGTCCCCGTCCCCGTCCTCGTCCCCACACCCGCCCCCACACCCATCCCCGTCCCCGTCCCCACACCCATCACGTCCCCATCCTCTTCCAGATCCGCTTCCAGTCCCCCTGCCCGTCCCCATCCCTGTCCCCATGCCCGTCCCCGGTCCCGGTCCCGGTCCCCGTCCCCGTCCCCGTCCCCGTCCCCGTCCCCGTCCCCGTCCCCGTCCCCGTCCCCGTCTCCGTCCCCGTCCCCATACCCGTCCCCACACCCGTCCCCACACCGGTCCCCACACTCGTCCCTACAACCGTCCCCACACGCGTCCTCACACCCATCCCCGTCCCCGTCCAAGTCCCGGTTCAAGTCCCCGTCCCCATCCCCGTCTCCACACCCGTCCCTGTCCCCCTCTCCGTCCGCAGACCCATCACGTCCCCATCCTGCTCCACATCCGCTTCCTGTGCTCGTGCCCGTCCCCATCCCCGTCCCCGTCCCCGTCCCCGTCCCCGTCCCCGTCCCCGTCCCCGTCCCCATCCCCATCCGCATCCCCATCCCCATCCCCATCTCCATCCCCGTCCCCGTCTCCGTCGTCGTCCCCATCCTCGTACCAGTCCCCGTCCCCGTCCCCGTCACCTTCCCATTCCCCGTCCCCACACCCGTCCCTGTCCCCTTCCCCGTCGCCATCCACGTCCACGTCTTCGTCCCCGTCACAGTTCCCGTCCTCGTCCCCGCCCCGTCCCAATTACGTTCCCATTTCCCGTCCCCGTCCCCACACCCGTCCCCACACCCGTCCCCGTCCCCTTCCCCGTCCTCGTGCCAGTGCCCGTCCCCGTCCCCGTCCCCATCCCCTTCCCCGTCCTCGTACCAGTCCCCGTCCCAGTTCCAGTCCCCATACCCGTTCCCGTTCCCGTCTCCAGACACGTGTCTTTTACTTGATTAAAATCCCCAATATGGAATGGTGCAGATTGATAGTCCCGTAAAGGAATAAGGTACGTAGTGTACATTGTACAGTGGAGTACATTGTACAGAGTATAGTGGAGTACATTGTACAGAGTACAGTAAAACAGAAATTACCAAGTCGGCACTCACACAGGTTAGCGAATATTTCAGATATATTTACCCCCTTCAGCATAGTCAGGATTGTCTTCATAGCTAGGCATAGAACTATTTGAGTGTTAGTTAATGGGGTGGCTATATGGTATCTCCTCTACACTGTCTGCCTGCATGCAGCTCTTTACATATGTCTTCATATGACTTTACATCTTTTAACCTGTTCGCTTTGCTACTCTTTTTCTGTTATGTGATTTATCTTCTGTCAGCCACATAAATACTTGACGCACGGTACACGGCCTGTTTCTGGCTCTCTTTGCATGGTTGACGCTGACACAACCAGGAAGTTCTTCAACCCAGTGCTTGAAGTGCTGGGCCAGCGTGTCATACGTCGGGTGTAAGTCGAAGCGCTAAGACAGTCTCCACAGGTGCTCTCTCGAGTTACAGAGGATGGATCTGTCGCCAGCAGGAAATTCTCCGGTCGCCGGTATTTACATGAACGAGTCTGATGAGTCTGATGAGTCTGACTACGTTGATGTGGCCGAAGAGGTTGACGTGTATTCCGAACTGGTGCAGGGCAGACGATTGGCGGCACTGGGGCCGTGTTCACAAAGATTCCTTATAAAGAATTCCCTATTTTTATTAAAGCAAAAGATTTTGCTCGGTGAAGAAAATTTGTAAGAATCGTTTCTCGAAGAGAGATTAAAGAATTCTTTACAGAGTAAAACTTTGAGAATTCTTCAGGGCGTGATTTGTCCTGCCCGCTCTGGACCAATCAAAACAGCCGTATAAAAGCGGATATGGCACTGTTGTCATGGTGATAAATACGTCTTCTGTTTTGTTGCTTAGTGACGTCAAGTGTATTGTGACGCAATGCGCCAAAGCAGCAAACTATGCATACACCCAGCCCCCCTCGGCAACTGATTATTCGACGGCTCTTACATTAGCTTGTCAATTCCTCATGGCAATCCATATAAAACACTGAAAGTTTGGTAAAGTCGAAATTAGTGAAATGAATATATGTTAATGTGCATTTAAACATAAGACTTCAAAGCGATGGTTTTGACGTTGTAGTGCCTCGAATATGTTACGCTCCATATGCAAGAAAACAATAACTGCCGCGTCATTTTCTATAATATCGGGCATGTCACTCCTTCGTGGCAATCCCCTTAAAGTGCGAACATTTCCGCAAAATCGAGGCAACAGTTTCTGCGTAATCATTGAAATAATATCGCCATGTCTTCAAATTATCAACTTATGACACTTTAAAGAATTCTCAGGACACCTTTAACTTTTCCTTATTTTTTACTCTAATAGAGTAAAACATTTTACTCCAGAATTTTCGAGAAACACTTTTAGAATTCTTATGCAAATTATTGAGAATTCTTGAAAAATCTGAAGAATTTGTTTAAGAATTTACTTAAGAATCTTTGTGAACACGGCCCCAGATCTCTGTGTCTATTCTCGTCACACTGGGTCTCTGTGCCACTGGATTCCTCGCGTATTATTTCACCGTCGGCGGTGGAGCACCGAGCACTGTGGAAGGTGACTATACACACATTTATTCTCCATATATGTGTTAACAAACTTCGCCGCACTGTGGCGCTTCGCTGTATCAACACCTTGGGGTCTTACATTTGTATATGTACTCAGCCCGGTCAAACATTGTCTGAGGACGGACACAACTGTCACGGTAGGCCCATGATTGGTTGGTAGCATATTCAGGACACTTTAACCCCTTGTGTTCATATCGCGTCAATGGGAGAAGGAAAGGAGAATGGAACCATGTCCCGGGGGTAACCCCTACTCTTTGCGAAGAAAGACATGGGATCGTTATCCTTTGACGATACAGGCATGGCCACAGCAGGGCTTGAACATCGATCCGCGTGCCGTTAGGCTCTCATGTGGCCAGAGCACTGAATGCAAGCGCTCTAGCTCACTAAACTAGTAGTTGTAGTTTGAGTTGTGTTGGTCACTGCCGGATCCGGCATTTGAGCTCTGCATGAGTTGGTTGCGCCGGCATCGTTTTGTGCCTGTCCGGCGTCTGGCTGCCAAGGGCAATTATCTGAGTGTATCTGAGGTATCTGATTGTGAGAGTCAACGGTGACGGACGTGGAAAGAAATAAAACCGGTGTCGACAAGCCGGTTGTGAAATATTTTTGTAGTTATATTCGCTCAAGCCACACACATACTACAATAGGATGGTATTTATCGGCTCAATAGCGGACAAGGACGGTGAGATACACGTTGATGATGCTGGGATTGTGTAGAACGCGTATGATTTCATTACGTGTGTGATATAGCGATAGTTAAATCATTGCTAACCACTCTATGGAAATAATACATATTTTCTTGGAATATATGCGTTGCTTACAGCATAAACTCGTTTTATAACGTGTGTGATATATCGATAGTTAATTCAGTGTTTGTTCTTGTGATATATGAGCTGCTTATAACATAACTTTGTTTTTCGTAGAATGCAACAGAATGGCAGATTTGACGTTTGTTATTGACGCCAGCGGCAGCATAAATCGACACGATCCGGGTAACTGGCGCAGAATGCTCAACTTTGTAGCAGCCGTTATGCTGGACCCTCGGTTAGTGATCAGTCTGAGCAGCGTTCGAGTGGGTGCCGTCGTCTACAGCGACTTTGCGCGCGTCAAATTCGATTTGAGTGACACCACCAATGCCAATGACATGGCTGGTCGCGTCCGTAACTTTAGTTACTATGATGGTATGAGCAACATCGCCGATGGTCTGCGAAAGGCAAACCGGGAAGTGTTTAATGAGCAGAGAGGCGACCGGCCGGATGCACCTAACATCCTGGTACTTCTCACAGACGGCAATCATAACGGAGAGGAAGACCTCATCCGGTCAGAGGCCGAGATGGCAAGGCAAGCCGGCATTACCATCATCGGTATAGGCGTGACCGATGACGCTGACCCGGGCCTCTTATCTGATATTGCAACGCGGCCCGTGCTCACCGCGGAACGCATACTGGATCTCACTTCCCTTTTAGCGCAAACGGTCGCGTTGATCTGTGACACAACTCCGACAAGTAAGTAATATTGAACAACCAATGAATAAATTGCTGCACATACCGGACAGAGAATTTGTCAAACCAAGATCAAATAATCAATTAACGATCTTATGAACCACATGTAGAAAACAGCTGGTAGAAAACAATTCCTATTGGTTAACTGAATTAGGACCGATACTTGTGGAATATCATATATTCATAATAATTAGATTTTTCAGTATCTGTGCACAACTAACCATATATTGTCTTGTCTTAAGTCATTAATATCTTGAGTGCATTTATCCATGTTACCATTATTGATACAACATTTCGTGAATGTCATTGTCTCGCGATTCCCCATCAACACGACAAACATTCCTGACATCCCACACGCAGGACACTCATGGAAGCTCCGTGTAAAGGCAAATCATTGTTTTAGCATCACTCACGTATGACTCACGCCTATAACTCACTATGATAATCTATTCCATGAGCTCCAACATAGAGGATGGCCCGGAAGCGCTTGGCGCATTCAATCGCAATTTGATGTAAAATCCACTGGTGACGTCATCCTATTGTTCTCTCACGACATTATTTTCTTGTAATGTAGTGTGTAAGTTTCATAGCGACGTGGAATTGACATGAGCTAACATACCCGGAAAACGGCATGAGCGGATAATAAGATCTTTGACGACACAGAAATACATCACAAAATACATAGGCAGCTTTTAGTATCAATTTTTACTTTTTATTTGTCGGCACGCCGCAAATATCTCATCTATATCACCCAATTTCATTGAATTTGAATATTTACAGTGATTGAGTAAGGCTTTACATTATCTGCATCTGCACTGGCCACACGTTTGTTATCAGACCGCTGTCCTTGCACGATGTGGCTGATGTTACGCTGTTGTGTTTCAGCCGTGCGTTTGTACGAACGCACGGCTGCAGATGAGTGACCCGTTACCTCACAGATACCTTGCTCATCGATGTCAGCTGCATACAGCCGAGTGGCGGCTGTGGCGCGGAGAGAATGGTTGGTACGGTAGCCCCCAAGACCTGCCTTTACACAAATATCCTTCAATATTTGGCTCAGTTTATGGCGTCCAAGGGGAACCTTGGAAAACCAAATGTCGCCGACCGCCTGCTTCAAAGGACGAAGGTAGAAGGGTCCCTCGTGGGGCTCCGGGCAATGAGATAAGTACTTTTCAAAGATCCGAACGGGACATCTTTCCGGGGTGGTATCATTGCAAAAGACAGTTACTGATTCCCTGTTCCTATTGACATGCTTCAGGCCGCCCTGATGAGACTTTGAATGGTCTTCTGTGTAACGCAATATTTTCTCCGAGGATGAGGATTTATCTAATTTAATATGAGCTCTTTCGCCGTGACGCAGTCGCCGGTGTTCTTCTCCCCCACGTAAGGCGAAGTTTAAACCAATAGTATAAAACATGGTATGTAATAGAGTCTCAGGTTCGTCAACACCGAGGATACCAGTCTCCCACAATTGTTCTTCTTCTTCTATCGTGATGATATCCGCCTTCTGCTTAGCGGTGACTATGCCTTCTCGGCACAACTGCTTCATGCAGTTGTCAAGGGTGTTGCGAATTTGGGAAAAGCGATCATCTGAAAGAAACCGATAAGGAGTTCCTTGCTGCTCCAGATGCATCTGTATCATGAGAACGATCGAGCGCAGCGTTTCTGAAGGGTATTCCTCTCCCTTGGTGTTGCGCGCCTCACAGATTAAGCGTGCGAGGCTATAATTTAGTTCATCGACAGTCATATCCTCGCGCCGCACAAATATTTGGCTCAGGTTGCGGGCAGGGTCGCGTTCAGCATAATCATTGCGTTGATCTCTCCAATCGTTGAAAATCTTGACAGCCCACTTGATCTTACTCTCCGTCTTGGGGGCAAACCTGAAGTGATTGAAAATGTGGCATAATATTAGAATGCATTTCCACGATTTTAAGAGGATGAAATCTACTGGAAAGTGAAAACCGTGAGGGGGGGCGGGGGGTAATAATACAAACGATATCTTATGGTGGACTTTAAACAGCACATAAGCTTACCCTTTTACGCTCTGTGCCGCAATCGTTGCTTCTGGGGCCACGGGAAAACGGCAACGCATTTGTGGCTCCTGCCTCTTGTCATCAGGTCGCCGTTCCACCCCAGACGCAGCCAATTTGGCCTCATCGGCAGCCGTCACCAATATAGCGTCTTCCTCCACTTGCTGAGTGACCACAATTAATTCTTCATCGCTGACATCCGAGAAGTGAGGATATAGTCCCATTTTTATATCACCTTCCTGTGCGAAATTCATCAGTTCCGTGTCACTGACACCTGAACAGCGTACGTGTGTTGCGAATTCGTCTTCATACATGTCGCGCATATCGAGGGCTTCGTCGATAGCCTTCTGTGTGTCATACGATTCGTTCAACATTGCTTTGCGTCGTTTCACCGGAATAACATGTGCCGCGCATTTTTTACTTAAATAGGGCGAAGACCTATCCCAATACTGGGGCCGAAGAAATCGATTACTGTAGAAACACGTTGAACGCAGCTAATAAGTGAGCTATTTTGTTTGAAGCAATGGCTCGCTCTAATATAGAAGAACGAGTGATAGTTGAAATGGTAGCAGCTATCGATCTACTCGATTTAAGCTCTGATCACCAGTCGCGTGAAATGTGTCAAGAAACCGAATTCGTTAGCGTAATTTCTCTTTCCAACTCAGATCAAAGACAAGATTGGAGTTATAAGGACGTGGATTTTACATAAGTTAACATCCGCGGAAAACGACATTACCGGATCACAATGGGTCCTCCGGCTTCGCACTCGGACTCCATTATTATCCGGTAATGTCGTGTTCCTTGGACATTAACTTACACATAAATCAGTGCAATTCCTAAACCTCTGCACGCGAATCATGTGAGGAGATTCAGAGATTATTGTGGCCCTGAAACATACAGGTTGACATCGCTTTCATTGGTAAATGCTGATGTATCGGAGCCAATCAAGTCAATGATATACCTGGATCAATAATGACGGATGATTATGTGGATTTTCCTTCCATCAGACTAGGTGTTGTTGGGGATGCTCGGTGCCTGGACCTCGTGTTAGCTGCCATCCGCCGCCCGACACACAGCGCCGCACCAAGGACTCCAAAGATTCCCATCTATCGCAAGTGACTCTATCGCAGGTCTAAATATTCCCTATCTATCGCAAGTGACTCTATCGCAAGTCTTAATATTCCCCATCTATCGCAAGTGACTCAACGGTAGTTGTCGCATATACTCCCACCAGGGATGGGTTATATCAATATTTAATTATATTCTAGCCTGTAGTAAACCTTGATACAGTTGTTCACGTCCTGAAAAGCCGGAACCGTATTTGACCACTTGCATTCAATGCATATTTTTAAGTGATCAATAATTTAGCTATGTGGGGACAAATCTATTCCGAACATGTTTGATATCACTGTAAAACGGGTGCATATGGTCTGGGCTGCTGCAGACTCGAGTCAATGTTCTAAATCATGCCAAATGGGTCGCACAAAGGCTCGACAAGAGTTCGGTAGAAAGAAAACTTAATTTTAGCACAGAAATGTTAGATAAGATATATAAACCACTGTTAGACTGTTTCCCTATGCAATAATAAGCGAATAATGTCATGTTTTGGGAGGTTGTATGTTCTCTTGGATTTCTGCTTTGTATGATGTATCAGTGCATTAAAGTGGAATAAAAAGAAAAAAAATTACTTAGCTCTATTAATCATAACCACGATATATTGTTTAAAAAATTAGGCAGATACGGCGTAAGAGGGCTTGCTTTAACGTGGCTAAAAAGTTACCTCAATGCAAGAGGACATTTGTAGTTTACAATAATACATTTTCGAACCGATCTCGAATAGTATGTGAAGTCCCGCAAGGTTCTGTTCTAGGTACACTTTTATTTCTTTTATACGTTAATGACTTAATGAATGTAAGTAAGCAATTGTTTGGAATCTTATTTGCAGATGATTCTAATTTCTTTATATCAGGCAAGGATATCAATAAAACGATTGAAACGCTGAATGGGGAATTAAAGCAAATACAGTACTGGTTACAAATTAATCAGATTGCTCTCAATCTCGACAAAACTAAATTCATGGTTTTTAAACCCAAGCGAAAGAAAATGAGTATTCACAGCAGTGTCATCATTTCTGGCGAAATTGTTGTACAAACTACTATCAAGAAATTTTTGGGAGTACAATTAGACTGTGACCTTTTGTGGAAACAACACATAGATCATATTAAAGGTAAAATGGCAAGGGTGCTTGGAATAATCACTTTTGCAAGGAAAATGTTAACCAAGTACACCGGGCGGATTTTATATAATTGTTTTGTTTCTCCATATCTATCATATTGTATTGAAGTATGGGGAGCTTCGTGTAGTGGCTTTTTAACCCATCTTATCATGATCCCAAAAAAAGCAGTTCGCATATTGTCTTGAGTTAATAAATGGGCCCACTCAGCGCCGTTATTCGTAATGAATAAGATTCTACTGCTCACATCATTATACGAGTTTAGCGTTTTATCAATTATGTTGCAGCAATACAATGGATTGCAACCTCTTATCATAAAAGATTTGTTTATAAGGAATGCTGACATACATAATTATAAAACTAGAAGGTCGCAGCTATTATATGTTCCTAAGCATAAGTGTCAATTGACGAAAATGTCTATGAGATATAATGGGATATATATTTTTAATAAATGGTTTGGTAAGGTCAACTTTCAATCATCGCTTCACCTTGTTAAGAGAAATACTATAGGATAGTTTGTTAAATATAATTGATACGAGTAATTAATTTAACCAATGTTAATGTTAATTTGATGTGTAACTAGCCATCACAATATAATCATATATGTTAATTGTTAATAGAAAGAAAGAACTATTATAGCGCAACGATTGGGCCAAATCGATACTATCTAGATTGTTTTATTACTGTTCCATGTTCCTGTTGTTTATTATGTTAGAGATAATGTCAAGAGCACATTCTTGAAAAAATAATTCGAAAGGCATTACGAGGCGTCCACATTACCCTCGACCATGATCTGCCATCTAGAGAAAACGTGTGTCTATCTGTTCTTTATTATGCCGGGTTTACACGGTACGTTCGTTCCTTCAGCAGTCGTAACAGCGGTCGAGGCATCGGTCTGTCAACAGTTCACACCGTCAAACCGCGCACACCAACCGACTCAACAATTATCGCCATGCTCACCGCGCCATGCTAACCGCGCCATGCTCACCGCGCCATGCTAACCGCGCCATGCTAACCAAGCCACGCTAACCCGAGCCACGCTAACCGCGCCATGCTAACCAAGCCACGCTAACCGCGCCATGCTAACCAAGCCACGCTAACCGAGCCACGCTAACCGCGCCATACTAACCGCGCCATGCTAACAATGCCATACTAACCGCGCCACGTTAACCGCGCCATGCTAACCGCGCCACGTTAACCGCGCCATATTAACCGCGCCATGCTAACAGCGCCATACTAACCGCGCTATGCTAACCGCGTCATGCTAACAGCGCCATGCTAACAGCGCCATACTAACCGCGCCATGCTAACCGCGCCATACTAACCGCGCCATGCTAACAATGCCATACTAACCGCGCCACGTTAACCGCGCCATACTAACCGCGCCACGTTAACCGCGTCATACTAACCGCGCCATGCTAACAGCGCCATACTAACCGCGCTATGCTAACCGAGCCACGCTAACCGCGCCTTGCTAACCGCGCCATGCTAACCGAGCCATTCTAACCGCGCCTTGCTAACCGCGCCATACTAACCGCGCCATACTAACCGCGCCATGCTCACCGCTCCATGCTAACCGAGCTATGCTAACCGAGCCACGCTAACCGCGCTATGCTAACCGAGCCACGCTAACCGCGCCATGCTAACCGCGCCATGTTAACCGCGCCATGCTAACCGAGCCATTCTAACTGCGCCTTGCTAACCACGCCATACTAACCGCGCCATGCTCACCGCTCCATGCTAACCGCGCTATGCTAACCGAGCCACGCTAACCGCGCCATGCTACCCGCGCCATGTTAACCGCGCCATGCTAACCGAGCCATTCTAACCGCACCTTGCTAACCACGCCATGTTAACCACGCCATGCTCACCGCACCATGGTCACCGCGCCATGCTAACCGTGCCATGCTAACCGAGCCACGCTAACCGCGCTATGATAACCGAGCCACGCTAACCGCGCCGCGCTAACCGCGCCATGTTAACCGCGCCATGCTCACCGCGCCATGCTCACCGCGCCATGCTAACCGCGCCATGCTAACTGAGCCACGCTAACGGCGCCTTGCTAACCGCGCCATGTTAACCGCGCCATGCTAACCGAGCCATTCTAACCGCGCCTTGCTAACCACGCCATGCTCACCGCGCCATGCTCACCGCGCCATGCTAACCGCGCTATGCTAACCGAGCCACGCTAACCGCGCCATGCTAACCGCGCCATGTTAACCGCGCCATGCTAACCGAGCCATTCTAACCGCGCCTTGCTAACCACGCCATACTAACCGCGCCATGCTCACCGCTCCATGCTAACCGCGCTATGCTAACCGCGCCACGCTAACCGCGCCATGCTAACCGCGCCATACTAACCGCGCCATGCTCACCGCTCCATGCTAACCGCGCTATGCTAACCGAGCCACGCTATTCGCGCTATGCTAACCGAGCCACGCTAACCGCGCCATGCTAACCGCGCCATGTTAACTGCGCCATGCTAACCGAGCCACGCTAACCGCGCCTTGCTAACCACGCCATGTTCACCGCGCCATGCTCACCGCGCCATGCTAACCGCGCTATGCTAACCGAGCCACGCTAACCGCGCCATGCTAACCGCGCCAAGTTAACCGCGCCATGCTAACCGAGCCATTCTAACCGCGCCTTGCTAACCACGCCATACTAACCGCGCCATGCTCACCGCTCCATGCTAACCGCGCTATGCTAACCGAGCCACGCTAACCGCGCCATGCTAACCGCGCCATACTAACCGCGCCATGCTCACCGCGCTATGCTAACCGCGCCATGCTAACCGAGCCATTCTAACCGTGCCTTGCTAACCACGCCATACTAAACGCGCCATGCTCACCGCTCCATGCTAACCGCTCCATGCTAACCGAGCCATTCTAACCGCGCCATGCTAACCGCGCCATACTAACCGCGCCATGCTCACCGCGCCATGCTAACCGCGCCATGCTAACCGAGCCATTCTAACCGCGCCTTTATGTTTTGACGGGCGAACTGTCATTGTCAACTGACTGTTTGACAGAGCAACCAGTGTCAACTGCGAGCGTGAAGATCTGTAAACTAGGCATTGTTAGTCTGATCAGACTCATGGGTGTGGAATGTAGCCAAAGATATTTTCATTAATGCTTAGAGTATCTCCGTTAAATGACTGTTCAACTGTGTCATCCCACTTTTAACACTCTTTTTTCATGGCTATGCCTAGGCTTTAGTGTGTGTGTGGGGGGGGGGGGGGGGGGGGGGGTACCAGATCTACTTAGGCCTAGTAAATTTGATTTAAGGACTTCCATATTTTTGGAGCTCTGTGTGATTTACGGATTCTTACAAATATTCCTCTAATTTTCCTTCCAGCCAAGTGCGTTAGATTTTCATAAAGTAAAGATGAACTGTCCTCAAATTTTAGGTAGATCTAGGACTAGATTTAAGCTTACATCCAAAATCTCTGCAATGTCAGGCTATTTAATATTGCATGGGTGGGGGGTGGGGGGTACCAGATCTGCTTAGGCCTAGTAAATTTGATTTAAGGACTTCCATATTTTTGGAGCTCTGTGTGATTTACGGATTCTTACAAATATTCCTCTAATTTTCCTTCCAGCCAAGTGCGTTAGATTTTCATAAAGTAAAGATGAACTGTCCTCAAATTTTAGGTAGATCTAGGACTAGATTTAAGCTTACATCCAAAATCTCTGTAATGTCAGGCTATTTAATATTGCATGTAGCTTATGTTATGTAAAGCTGTAACATTGAGAGCTGCGATTTATAATTTGCTGGTCATTTTTTAATACAGCAAACAATTGTATAATAACCTTTTGCCGCGTAAACAATTCTGTGAGCGATTTCCGGTAAGAGGATCAAAGTATAGATTAAATGGATTTGCTTATCTGTGGTGCTTTGAAGAACATATTAATTTACGGAAGAAGAGCCTACACTAATCTGCACTTTGCCTCCCTGCTACCCCCGCACACTTCAGCGCAGGAGTAAAGTATATGCGGAAATCCTGGACGATGTAATAGAAGACTTGGAGGTTAACTTGTAACGCACAAGAAATAAATAAAGAAATAAAATAAAAGAAAAAAATCCCTCTGTATCCTAACCCCCCCCCCCCACCCCTCCCCAACGCCCCTACCCCCTCCTCCCACGCCCCCTAGGGGTTGGGTGATGTCAAACAAGCGAACCTGGTAAACAAATTGCTCTAAAAAATTGCTCTAAAAAAATCCTCAGCGTGCCGACCCCCTCCCCCCCTAAGGCCCTACCCCCCCCCCCCCCCCCGTAGTTAACCGCCCCCATCCCACGCCTCTTAGCGGTCGGGTGGTGTCAATATAGAAAACATTTTCACCCAAAAAACCATATTAAGTACAAGAAATCGTAAAAAAATGATTATTAAAATAAAATAAAAAATCCCTCTGTATCCTACCCCCCCCCCCCATCCCTCCGCTACGCCCCTGTCCCCTCCTCCCACGCCCCCTAGGGGGTGGGTGATGTCAAACAAGCAAACCTGTAGACTAAAATGACTCACAAGCCAAAAAAAATTGTAAAAAAATTGCTCTGAACAATTCCTAAGAATACCGACGCCCCCCCCCTATGGCCCTACCCCCCCCCCCCCCCCCACGGCACTAACCCCCCCCCCATGGCCCTTAGGGGTGGGTGATGTCAAAGAACCTTTAGACTGAAATAACCCACAAGCAAAAATAAATCGTTAAAAAAATGTATAAACTAAATCGGATGAAATAAGTTTCTCCTACCCCCCACGACCCCCCCCCCACGCCAAGCACGCGTAACCCCAGCGCACCCTGGGAGTGCAGGGTGTTAGCAATACTATGGTACAGACCTGTGGAATCAAGCAGCTCAGAACAAAATTCGGTGCGCACCCACGGAGGACCTTCGTTCAGGCAGCAGGACACGCCCGTGCACACCTGGCTAGAGCGATGTAATAACCCTCGCCGCTTGGCGGCGCCACTACGATCCTGTTACCGGGTTATAGATACGGCTTTCGCTTCTTGTTCTATAATATCTTTGGCTATATGAGGCTTTTTTCCATGTGTATATCCTTTCCATATGGCAAGATGTTGTGTAATACTTTGTAGTTAAATTGCACCAATATTGGATCCTAAATTTTCTTCACCTTATTAATGTATACGTCAGACATTCATTTCTGCTTTCTTTATACGCATAGTTACTATTTCTCCATATGAAATTGTTTTAGACATCGCTATTATCTTGGGGTGTATTAAAAGAATTAATTTCACTAATAGCAGAAATAACGTCAAAATAGAACTTGGGTATCTCCCTTAATACTGGGCAGTTATTCTCCTTGACATCGCTAAAGGTCAAGGCTACACAGTTTGCACCAAAGTGGTTTAAGTATGTTCTTCCCATATAATTCCCGCTCGCCACAATCCAGAACTTGCTTGGCCCACGTGCATCTTATCGCCTTAAAGTGTGCTTCGATATCTATCATATCAAGACCACAATGTGTCACAGGCTGCACAAGAGTATTCCGACGAAATAGTCCTAAACATTTTACCGGATTATGGGTGAAAGATATGTTACACACTGAATAGTTTATCTCGCTTTCTTTACCCAAAGCCATTCCATATGTTTTTGACATGTTTATCAACATTCCTGAAGCTTTACCAAATAACACTACCTAATCAATAGCTTTCTTTATCTGCACTTTGTTGAGTACAAATAATTGAGTTGTATCATCCACATACTGGCCAATTTTCAATTGCTTATTTTGATGCCTGTGTTTATTAATATATCCTTGAATATTACTGTTTTTCCTTATGCTTAACGCCAACACTTTAACAACCATTATTTCTTATCAACTGCGAGCGAAGAATATCTGTTATTTTGAACAAATAATATAACGTTTTTGTACAGAACTTCCATCCAACGGATGAAGTTATCTCCGACATTGTATTTACGTAGGATCTGCAGCATGATTTCCCATTCAACACTATCAAAAGCTTTCGTAAAACCCATCAAAAGAGTAGGACGCCTTCAGTCTCGTTTTGTCGGCATATTTAAGCACGTCTTGCATAAGCCGGGGATTTGCACCTGTAAACCGATTTTAGTGACTACTTTGTCGATGCGATTATACGTTTGTCTCTTTTCTACAATTGTTTCCAGCATAGTTTCCAGCATTTCGTCCTATGTTTTCTTCCACGCCGACCTCATTGATCTATTTCGAGTTGAATTCGTTTTAACTGATTACTCCCCCTCATCCTATGCTGTATTTGATTGAGTTCTCCTTAACGCGAATTTTATAGAGATCCCACAATTCATAACATGATATTTGTCTCTCATAATCGGTCTCTGGTTTCGTTAATTAGGTTAATAATATTGACCTTGTACTCGACATCGGCTAGTAGTGTGGTGTTTAGTTTCCAATAGCCTTTTCCTTGCTTCCTAACATTGTTATCTAGATTAACGATAACGGCTTTGTGGTCTGGTACTGGAGTACAACGTATTTCTGCAGCTTGAATAAGAGCGGATACATTAGGTGATCCCAGAATATAACTCATTCTACTTCTTTAAATGCGACTTGTGTAAACGTCATTTGGATCGAGGTAATAATGTTAAACGTCACCAACGCACTTGTACATCCCAAACCAAGTAAGTGTAAACCGGAGGTTACTATAAACCGTCAGAGACCTTGTCTTCACGTCTGGATGAACTAGGCATTACAATAAGTGAACGACAGTTTCCTTGGTTCGCAACATTTGACTTTGAAGCCGTATTGAAACGCTCTAACAAAAGTTCACCCAATCGTTACATATCACTTAACATGGCTTTACAAACAAACACACATATTACATATCTTATAGGATCTTACATGTCCTGTTCCATGCAAACATTGATTATATACACGTGTCATTGATGATTGATCATACTCTAACGCGAGAATAGAAGGTTGACATGGCGATATCTATAGCGATTAAGTGATACATTGTTTAATGAAAGCAAAATGAACTCTTCGTCTATTATCTGTTCATAATAGTCCGTGATTATACCCTGGTACTATATCACGAGAACAAAGACTTTATACCATAAGTATTTTTTTACTTGACAGGACAATTGGTCATGTGGTTACTCATATAGCGGTTAATTAGAGCTCACATCGCAGATTGAAGAATTTCAAACAATAATTAATGACATAGTTAAAACCTCAATTGCCTCTTCCACCACCCATATGTCTTATTTATACCCTCGTACTATAACACGAGAACAAAGACAAACAATGATTAATGACCTTGACCTACTAATTTATGTTAATTATGCTTATTTGCATACTAATTTATGTTATTATACTTATTTGCATACTCATTTATGTTAATTATACTCATTTGCATATGACCTAATTTATTCGTGGCCGGCATTTTCAAGTCGATATTTCTAAAAATTTGGGCACACTATAGCACGAGATGGGTGGAGGGTTGATTAGGGGTATCAAGAAGCTCCCGATATACTACTATTGATCTTCGTAAAGTAAGGTAAATGTTGATTAGCCAACAAAAGACACATTTGTGACTGAATTGTTGGATATTTCAATTCATGACAATGTTCTGTCCTCTTTGGTAGGATAATCAAATATAACACATTTACCTTACTTTATGAACACCAAGTGATATTGAAGTCATACTATCCCATTATGTTGGCTCCAACCCCCAGTGATATTGAAGTCATACTATCCCATTATGTTGGCTCCAACCCCAGTGATATTGAGGTCATACTATCCCATTATGTTGGCTCCAACCCCCAGTGATATTGAAGTCATACTATCCCATTATGTTGGCTCCAACCCCAGTGATATTGAGGTCATACTATCCCATTATGTTGGCTCCAACCCCCAGTGATATTGAGGTCATACTATCCCATTATGTTGGCTCCAACCCCCAGTGATATTGAGGTCATACTATCTCACTGTGTGGTCTCCAACCCCCCATGATCACGAGGGACCAATTCACACAAATATTATGTTGCCAAACTATATGCGGCAGGGTTCTAGGACAACTCCCCCCGGAAAACCCTCCCCCCGCCCCCCCCCCCCAGCCCCCGACAATCCCCACCGGCCAATCCAACAGAATACCAACAGTGTGTTGAGCGTGTGAAGGAGCGTGGCGCTGTCTGTTCTATAACCCGTTAGGTTGCATTGCAGATGTGCACGTTTCATAATATATTTTCATATACACTGAGAAATGCTATCTCAACAAGCTCATAATAAGTTTGGCGCCTCCATAACCTTAGACTTAGGTACTGACGTTACAGTTAACTGGTGTAACATACATCGATGGCTTGGACGTATTAGAGAGACTCTGCGAACCTCAAGGGGTGGAAGGTGTGTGGAGGTGTGGGGGGGGGGGGGGGTCATTGCCTAAATACTACAGGAAGATAAGTATTTCGAATCTGTATTAAAATCAGTCAACACTAAATAAAACGTGATTGAGACTTCATAGGTCTCGCTAAATTGCGGTGGAATAAAAGGCGCATATCGAGGCTGTCTATATGGTTATATTCGGGGGGGGGGGGGGTGTGGCTTGTCCGTTTGTGGGGGAGGGGGGGTGGGGTGGGCAAGGGATATTTTCGTTCCTCGGGAACAGGCTTTTCATTTTACCGTGAACTGGCAACGAGGAAAATAATTCTTCGTAAACTGGGAATGAGATACTAGACGAATGTCGTGATCAATGATTTTCATTAATTGTAAACTGGAAAGTTTAAAACTCAATAACCGTTAATTGTGTAATCGCCAATTTATATCATGTATCCGCCTCTTCCGTTGTGTACGGAGTTCTCCATTGAGTTCATCGTGACCTGGGAATGCAGAAATTTGTCCTTCGTGATTTGGGAAGAGGACCCTGTGCCCCCCGTTTGTGGGTGCGTGTTTCCAGGTGGTGGTTATCGTCTGGAGGCAATTGTTCGGAGGGAAAATGTCGGGGAGGGGGGGGGGGCAGGGGTGTCAGGGGGGCAATTGCCTCGGAGGGGAATTTTCTCTGGAGGGTTTCCGCGGGGCAATTTTCCGGATGGACTTGTCATGGGAGGGAATTGTCCGTGTTGTTCGGGGGCGTTGATTTGGGGGGGGGGGGGCGGGGGGTTGACCGGGGGGGATCTTCCGGGAAGAATGGTCTCGTAACTTACCGGGGGGCAGTTGTCCTAGAGGACAATTGTCCGAGCGGGGATTTGTCCAGGGGGAAAAGTCGGGGTAGACTTGTCCGAAGGGAGTTTTCCGTTGGGGGGGGGGGGGGGGAGTTGTCCTGCTGTTCTTTGTTACCTTGCTTGCATATAGTTCTCAGCTTAACGTACATGATATAAATCGAGCGAATAATGGAGCGAATAAGCATCTGGCTTCTACTCTTGTCTCAAGAAAATGTCTTGAAAATAAATATAATGCTGTAATTTGTGTTTTGTTTTTGTGACAATAAACTGATTACTGATTTTTGTTATGAAATGACCATAAACTGTTCAAGTAGCGACTACATCACGCATAATCTGCGGTATAAATAGCGACCATTTGCCAACATACTTCGATCCTTGATGAAGTCACTCCTTACATCACAACGTGAACATTCAGTACGTTACAGTGTTGTATATGTAATGCCTCCTTAAAGCCCCAACAATTAAATTTGATGATGGTATAATATATATTAACAGAATCGTTGCTGACATATTAAATCATGGACACCATTCTTTTGCTGATTCACATGATGCTACCTTCAGCAACCGGACATCCCTCTGATTTTCAGTAATTGTCATAAGTTACTACTGTTTAGGCCACCTTCAGGCACACATGAAACATAGAGGCTTTCCCGTGACAATGAAATGAAATGATGAAACTCCCCCAGGTGTGACAGTCCGAGGCATTGCATCGTGATCACTTACCGTAGAAAACCTCAAAGGCACCCATTATGAAGCCATGCTAACCGCGCCATGCTAACCGAGCTTCGCTAACCGCGCCATGCTAACCGCACCATGCTAACCGCCCAATGCCAACCGCCCCATGCTAACCGCGCCATGCTAACCGCGCCATGCTAACCGCGCCATGCTAACCGCCCAATGCCAACCGCTCCAAACTAACCGCGCCATGCTATCCGCGCCATGCTAACCGCGCCATGCTAACCGCGCCATGCTAACCGCCCCATGCTAACCGCGCCATGCTAACCGCCCAATGCCAACCGCTCCATGCTAACCGCGCCATGCCAACCGCGCCATGCTAACCGCGCCATGCTAACCGCCCAATGCCAACCGCTCCATGCTAACCGCGCCATGCTAACCGCGCCATGCTAACCGCGCCACGCTAACCGAGCCAGGCCAACCGCGCCATGCTAACCGCGCTATTCTAACCGTACCATGCTAACCGCGCCAAACTAACCGCCCCATGCTAACCGCGCCATGCTAACCGCGCCAAACTAACCGCCCCATGCTAACCGCGCCACGCTAACCACGCCATGCTAACCGCGCCATGCTAACCGCGCCATGCTAACCGAACCATGCTAACCGCGCCATGCTAACCGAGCCACGCTAACCGCGCCATGCTAACCGAGCCATGCTAACTGCGCCATGCTAACCGCTCCATGCTAACCGCGCCAAACTAACCGCGCCATGCTAACCGAGCCATGCTAACTGCGCCATGCTAACCGCTCCATGCTAACCGCGCCAAACTAACCGCCCCATGCTAACCGCGCCACGCTAACCACCCGATGTTACCGCGCCATGCTAACCGCGCCATGCTAACCGCGCCATGGTAACTGCGCCATGCTAACCGCGCCAAACTAACCGCCCCATGCTAACCGCGCCACGCTAACCGCCCCATGTTACCGCGCCATGCTAACCGCGCCATGCTAACCGAGCCATGCTAACCGCGCCATGCTAACCGAGCCACGCTAACCGCGCCATGCTAACCGAGCCATGCTAACCGCGCCATGTTAACCGAGCCATGCTAACCGCGCCATGCTAACCGCGCCATACTAACCGCGCCATACTAACCGCGCCATGCTCACCGCTCCATGCTAACCGAGCTATGCTAACCGAGCCACGCTAACCGCGCTATGCTAACCTAGCCACGCTAACCGCGCCATGCTAATCGCGCCATGTTAACCGCGCCATGCTAACCGAGCCATTCTAACTGCGCCTTGCTAACCACGCCATACTAACCGCGCCATGCTCACCGCTCCATGCTAACCGCGCTATGCTAACCGAGCCACGCTAAACGCGCCATGCTACCCGCGCCATGTTAACCGCGCCATGCTAACCGAGCCATTCTAACCGCACCTTGCTAACCACGCCATGTTAACCACGCCATGCTCACCGCACCATGCTCACCGCGCCATGCTAACCGTGCCATGCTAACCGAGCCACGCTAACCGCGCTATGATAACCGAGCCACGCTAACCGCGCCGCGCTAACCGCGCCATGTTAACCGCGCCATGCTCACCGCGCCATGCTCACCGCGCCATGCTAACCGCGCCATGCTAACTGAGCCACGCTAACGGCGCCTTGCTAACCGCGCCATGTTAACCGCGCCATGCTAACCGAGCCATTCTAACCGCGCCTTGCTAACCACGCCATGCTCACCGCGCCATGCTCACCGCGCCATGCTAACCGCGCTATGCTAACCGAGCCACGCTAACCGCGCCATGCTAACCGCGCCATGTTTTTTTTTTTTTTTTATTATTATTACCATATAACATATGTACACACATAAAATTGATAATACATCAAATCAAGTGCATTTGTTCACGTAGGTATATTTCCCTAGCAAAAATACACCTTAAAGGTTCTCGAGTGTCGAATTTAAATTTACAGATACATTTTTTTACCACCAAGATAAGTCTATTGCAGTAAATAAAGTCTGCAGTATTAAGGAAAACTGATCGGTCATGAAAACCTAGCATAATTTCTTTCTCTGATATAATTGTCTCACTAAACAGCTTTGTTTGTATATTATGTTTTACATCATCCCATAATTCTTTAACCAAGTTGCATTTATAAAAATAATGTATGGTGGTGTCTGGCTCATTGCATGCGTTACATAGATTTGACTGAGACATTTTCCATCTTTGTAGCAGAGTATTAGTGGGATAAATGTTGTGGAGTATTTTCCATTGCATCGAAATCAACTGCGTTTCTTTTGTGACCAAAGAGGCAAGCTTCCAAATATGTCTGAGCTGGTTTTGTTCATACTCTAAAGGAACTTTGAGTTGGACATGTATATGTAGCAAAGCTTTTCTCTTAAGATGAGTACGAATATGCTTTGTCGATATAGAATTCAACATCTTATTTGCAAAAACAATTGAGCTATCCCTTGACATTAAAGTTGACTTTCCTTCAATACACCGCAATCCTCCCCTCACGACATTTAACTCGAAATGAGTTAGCGGACAGTCGGTTACCTTCTGAAATAATTTAACGTAGTCAATTGATCCAAATTCATTAACAATGTCACTAACAAATATAATTCCACATTTTATCCAACGCTTTATATACAGTGGCATACCTTTGTATAAAAATAAATCGTTGTTCCATAATATTTGAGCATATTGGGAGATTATATCATTCGTTACATTTTCATCACAGAGACAGTTGTCCAACCACAATCTAAGTAATTCCTTGTACACATATGGGAAATTATTCGGAACACCTTTTAGCTGTCGAAATGAGACTCTACTTTTAAACACTAATAACCCGGGACATATTTGAGAGTAATAATATAAGGGAATAACGCTCCAAGTGGAATTCTTTGTCGACTCTAGTTTTTTTACCCATTTACATGCAAAAGCAACTTGAAAGTGAATCATGTTAAACATCTTGAGACCCCCATTTTCTTGGTCCTGAATAAGGACGTCTCTCTTGACATGTTCTTTTATATTTTTCAGACCATCCTCAGTAAAACAATTCCCTTTACTCCAAATGAATTTGAAAAACATACGATTAACCCTTTCTAGTACATGTTGTGGAAGTATAGTAACTTGCATTAAATATAAGAATTGTGGAGCAAGTAGGGACTTGACTAAAGTAATCCTTCCCATTATTGTCAGGTTTTTACCCATCCAGGATTTCATAATATTTTGACATTTGACGAATTTGCTTTCCCAATTTTCACGTATTTCATGAATACCACGATCGTTTCGTAACTTCACCCCTAAAACTGTGATACAATTTTCGGGATATAGTTTCCAACGCAAGTCACCTATGCGCTTACGTCGATATTTCCAGCAGCCCACCCACATGGCTTCTGTTTTATTTCGATTCAAATTTAACCCTGATAGTTTGGAAAATAATTCAATGAGTTTTAGTGCTTCAAGTATGGATTGTTCGTCTTTCATGAATAGACTATTGTCGTCGGCAAACTGAGATATTCTTGCTTCCTTTCGAACAAAAGGGAGCTTGATTCCGCTTAATGTGTTACTTTGCCTAATCTTACAAGCAAAAATTTCACATGCAAGGATAAAACTTAACGGTGAGAAGGGACAGCCTTGGCGAACCCCTGAATCAAGGTAAAACCATTCGGATAACCATCCATTATAACTTATGCAATTCATCGTTTCTTTAAAAATCACTGTTACCCATCGACAAAAATTATT
This sequence comes from Arenicola marina, assembly GCA_964019135.1. Taxonomy (NCBI): domain Eukaryota; kingdom Metazoa; phylum Annelida; class Polychaeta; family Arenicolidae; genus Arenicola; species Arenicola marina. The sequence goes on along the minus strand of OZ025265.1, from coordinate 230,652 downwards.
GCCAAAGCCAAACAGCTCAAAGCATTCCAACATATATTCTTTTGAGATAGAATCGAACGCCTTTTTATAATCTAGAGATAATATGGCACCAGGGACATTAAACTTATTCGTATAGTCGATTATATCATCAATGGTTCGTAATGTTGTAGCAGCACTTCGGCCTTTGATGTAACCGCTTTGATCCTCGTTAACCAATTGAGTTATAACGCCCTTTAATCTCGTTGCCAGACATTTTGCTAGTATTTTATAATCCACGTTTGTTAGACTAATAGGTCTCCAGTTTCCTAGATCATTCCGCTCTCCTTTACCTTTATACAGTAATGTCAATATACCTTTTCGTTGTGAATGAGACAGGCGTCCAGATATAAAGGCGGCTTTAAACGAATTACAAACCATAGTCCTAATTTCTGGCCAAAAATGTCTGTACCATTCGGCGGTTAAGCCATCCGAGCCAGGACTCGAGTCACTTTTTAGTTCTTTGAGAGCAACGTTCAGTTCCTGTTCTGTAATATCACCTTCCAGGCTATGCTGTTCTTCATCGGATAGTGTTGGTAGATTTACATTGCACAAGAATTTTTTTAGTTCAGCTCTATTGAGATCAACTCGTTTCTTATACAATTCCTTGTAAAAGGATACCTGACATTCCCGTATGCTGTCTTGGTCATACACAAGGGTACCATCATACATTTGTATTTCCGACATAATTTTTTGTCGCGCCCCGGCTTTTTCAAGGTTTAAAAAGAATTTGGTAGAGTATTCTCCTTCGTTTGCCCATTTTGCCTTTGACCGTATATGGGCTCCTTTGGCCTTTTCCTTTAGTAACAGGTCATATTCCCGCTGTAATCCGTTTACTTCTGTTTCCAAATTTGATTCAGATGGGTTTGTTGCTAGCAACCGTGAAGCCATATCGAGCTTTGAACGCAACATATCAGTTCTATCCCTCTTAATACTGTTCTTTGCCCTTGAGTAAAGGCAAGTTCGCCCCTTTATAACGTACTTGCAATAATCCCAGAGCGTTTGCGCTCCCAGGGAGTCTTGGTACTCTGTTTCAACATCATGTACCGCTTCTTTAACAATGGTGTCATAATCTACGTCATTCAGAAGCGTATTATTAAATTTCCAGTACCCCTGGCCGCGAGTATCATCGTTCAGTTTTATATCAGTAACAACCGCCCTGTGGTCTGTTGAAGGCATAGAGATTATTTCACAAGATACTGATTTTTCTAATATACAATCGTTCGTCAAAAGGAAGTCTATACGTCTTAGAATTGGCTTGGTTTTATGTCGCCAAGTATAATCTTTGGCATTTTCATTATGCCAACGCCATAGATCATGCACCTTCAAGTCATCAGTTAATTCGTTTAATGATCGCACTTCCACAGTCGGATGTGGATGACCACCTAAATTGTCCAGATCTACGTTGAGTACACAGTTAAAATCCCCCCCAATAATCAGGTTTGCGTCTTCTTCATATAATCGCGAGACAACATTGCGTATTTTGTTATGAAAATCAATTTTCCCCTTAGTTTGGTTTGGATAATAAAGAGAGAATATTAGGAAGACTTCATTCCCTTGGGTTAATTTCACTGCTATGATTCCTTCTTCAGAATGCACTTGTTCTATGTTGTCATAGTCGAAGTCTTTTCTTAAAAGAATATTATCACCTTTACTGTTACAAGTGCCTTGGTGAAAAAACATACATCCATTCCAATCCTTCTTATATTGATCAGCTACTTTATCTGTTATATACGTTTCTTGTAGTAAACATACGTCGATTTTGAGTCTTTTAATTTCACGGAATATCGTAAAGCGCGTAAGTCGTTTTCGAAGTCCGTTAACATTACACGTCATTACCTTCATGGGTGAGAGTTAAGTATATTTGAGAGTGTTAGGATGGCAAGTTATCGTCCTTTGCTGGGCTCTTTCCTTGGAGAAATTTGCGAATACCCTTTGCTTTTGACTTGTCTTTGCTTTTCTTCTTTCCTTCCTGTTGCTCAGCGGGAGGGCTTGTCGGCTTTCTTTTCCCACTGGTCGTTGTTGGTCTATCCTCTTTCGAGGATGAACCAGGCAGCGTCGCCGACGGCGTCTGTGGCTCCGGTGAAGCGGATGCGGATGCGGCGGTGGAGGAGACAGTTCCGTGACCTCCTTGAGATTCACCCTGTTGCGAAGCCAGCAGTTGGTCGGCCTTCTCGAGGAGTTCTGGTGATGACCGCGCCATGTTAACCGCGCCATGCTAACCGAGCCATTCTAACCGCGCCTTGCTAACCACGCCATACTAACCGCGCCATGCTCACCGCTCCATGCTAACCGCGCTATGCTAACCGCGCCACGCTAACCGCGCCATGCTAACCGCGCCATACTAACCGCGCCATGCTCACCGCTCCATGCTAACCGCGCTATGCTAACCGAGCCACGCTATTCGCGCTATGCTAACCGAGCCACGCTAACCGCGCCATGCTAACCGCGCCATGTTAACTGCGCCATGCTAACCGAGCCACGCTAACCGCGCCTTGCTAACCACGCCATGTTCACCGCGCCATGCTCACCGCGCCATGCTAACCGCGCTATGCTAACCGAGCCACGCTAACCGCGCCATGCTAACCGCGCCAAGTTAACCGCGCCATGCTAACCGAGCCATTCTAACCGCGCCTTGCTAACCACGCCATACTAACCGCGCCATGCTCACCGCTCCATGCTAACCGCGCTATGCTAACCGAGCCACGCTAACCGCGCCATGCTAACCGCGCCATACTAACCGCGCCATGCTCACCGCGCTATGCTAACCGCGCCATGCTAACCGAGCCATTCTAACCGTGCCTTGCTAACCACGCCATACTAAACGCGCCATGCTCACCGCTCCATGCTAACCGCTCCATGCTAACCGAGCCATTCTAACCGCGCCATGCTAACCGCGCCATACTAACCGCGCCATGCTCACCGCGCCATGCTAACCGCGCCATGCTAACCGAGCCATTCTAACCGCGCCTTTATGTTTTGACGGGCGAACTGTCATTGTCAACTGACTGTTTGACAGAGCAACCAGTGTCAACTGCGAGCGTGAAGATCTGTAAACTAGGCATTGTTAGTCTGATCAGACTCATGGGTGTGGAATGTAGCCAAAGATATTTTCATTAATGCTTAGAGTATCTCCGTTAAATGACTGTTCAACTGTGTCATCCCACTTTTAACACTCTTTTTTCATGGCTATGCCTAGGCTTTAGTGTGTGTGTGGGGGGGGGGGGGGGGGGGGTACCAGATCTACTTAGGCCTAGTAAATTTGATTTAAGGACTTCCATATTTTTGGAGCTCTGTGTGATTTACGGATTCTTACAAATATTCCTCTAATTTTCCTTCCAGCCAAGTGCGTTAGATTTTCATAAGTAAAGATGAACTGTCCTCAAATTTTAGGTAGATCTAGGACTAGATTTAAGCTTACATCCAAAATCTCTGCAATGTCAGGCTATTTAATATTGCATGGGTGGGGGGTGGGGGGTACCAGATCTGCTTAGGCCTAGTAAATTTGATTTAAGGACTTCCATATTTTTGGAGCTCTGTGTGATTTACGGATTCTTACAAATATTCCAGCCAAGTGCGTTAGATTTTCATAAAGTAAAGATGAACTGTCCTCAAATTTTAGGTAGATCTAGGACTAGATTTAAGCTTACATCCAAAATCTCTGTAATGTCAGGCTATTTAATATTGCATGTAGCTTATGTTATGTAAAGCTGTAACATTGAGAGCTGCGATTTATAATTTGCTGGTCATTTTTTAATACAGCAAACAATTGTATAATAACCTTTTGCCGCGTAAACAATTCTGTGAGCGATTCCCGGTAAGAGGATCAAAGTATAGATTAAATGGATTTTCTTATCTGTGGTGCTTTGAAGAACATATTAATTTACGGAAGAAGAGCCTACACTAATCTGCACTTTGCCTCCCTGCTACCCCCGCACACTTTCAGCGCAGGAGTAAAGTATATGCGAAATCCTGGACGATGTAATAGAAGACTTGGAGGTTAACTGTGTAACGCACAAGAAATAAATAAAGAAATAAGATAAAAGAAAAAATCCCTCCTGTATCCTAACCCCCCCCCCCCCCCCCCCCCACCCCTCCCCCAACGCCCCTACCCCCCCTCCCTCCCACGCCCCCTAGGGGTTGGGTGATGTCAAACAAGCGAACCTGTACACTAAAATAACCCAGAAGCCAAAAAATCGGTAAACAAATTGCTCTAAAAATTGCTCTAAAAAAAATCCTCAGCGTGCCGACCCCCTCCCCCCCTAAGGCCCTACCCCCCCCGCCCCCGTAGTTAACCGCCCCCATCTCACGCCTCTTAGCGGTCGGGGTGGTGTCAATATAGAAAACATTTTCACCCAAAAAACCATATTAAGTACAAGAAATCGTAAAAAATGATTATTAAAATAAAATAAAAAATCCCTCTGTATCCTACCCCCCCCCCCCATCCCTCCGCTACGCCCCTGTCCCCTCCTCCCACGCCCCTAGGGGGTGGGTGATGTCAAACAAGCAAACCTGTAGACTAAAATGACTCACAAGCCAAAAAAAATTGTAAAAAAATTGCTCTGAACAATTCCTAAGAATGCCGACGCCCCCCCCCCCTATGGCCCTACCCCCCCCCCCCCACGGCACTAACCCCCCCCCCCCCATGGCCCTTAGGGGTGGGTGATGTCAAAGAACCTTTAGACTGAAATAACCCACAAGCAAAAATAAAAAATGTAAAAACTAAATCAGGATGAAATAAGTTTCTCCTACCCCCCGACGACCGCCCCACCCCCCCCACCGCCAAGCACGCGTAACCCCAGCGCACCCTGGGAGTGCAGGGTGTTAGCTAATACTATGGTACAGACCTGTGGAATCAAGCAGCTCAGAACAAAAATTCGGTGCGCACCCACGGAGGACCTTCGTTCTAGGCAGCAGGACACGCCCTGTGCACACCTGGCTAGAGCGATGTAATAACCCTCGCCGCTTGGCGGCGCCACTACGATCCTGTTACCGGGTTATAGATACGGCTTTCGCTTCTTGTTCTATAATATCTTTGGCTATATGAGGCTTTTTTCCATGTGTATATCCTTTCCATATGGCAAGATGTTGTGTAGTACTTTGTAGTTAAATTGCACCAATATTGGATCCTAAATTTTCTTCACCTTATTAATGTATACGTCAGACATGCGGATTGAATGATCTTGATTAATAATGCAGGCTAGCCAACTGTATACTTTCCGTGAAACTTAAACACCGTTCGTTTCTGCTTTCTTTATACGCATAGTTACTATTTCTCCATATGAAATTGTTTAAGACATCGCTATTATCTTGGGGTGTATTAAAAGAATTAATTTCACTAATAGCAGAAATAACGTCAAAATAGAACTTGGGTATCTCCCTTAATACTGGGCAGTTATTCTCCTTGACATCGCTAAAGGTCAAGGCTACACAGTTTGCACCAAAGTGGTTTAAGTATGTTCTTCCCATATAATTCCCGCTCGCCACAATCCAGAACTTGCTTGGCCCACGTGCATCTTATCGCCTTAAAGTGTGCTTCGATATCTATCATATCAAGACCACAATGTGTCACAGGCTGCACAAGAGTATTCCGACGAAATAGTCCTAAACATTTTACCGGATTATGGGTGAAAGATATGTTACACACTGAATAGTTTATCTCGCTTTCTTTACCCAAAGCCATTCCATATGTTTTTGACATGTTTATCAACATTCCTGAAGCTTTACCAAATAACACTACCTAATCAATAGCTTTCTTTATCTGCACTTTGTTGAGTACAAATAATTGAGTTGTATCATCCACATACTGGCCAATTTTCAGTTGCTTATTTTGATGCCTGTGTTTATTAATATATCCTTGAATATTACTGTTTTTCCTTATGCTTAACGCCAACACTTTAACAACCATTATTTCTTATCAACTGCGAGCGAAGAATATCTGTTATTTTGAACAAATAATATAACGTTTTTGTACAGAACTTCCATCCAACGGATGAAGTTATCTCCGACATTGTATTTACGTAGGATCTGCAGCATGATTTCCCATTCAACACTATCAAAAGCTTTCGTAAAACCCATCAAAAGAGTAGGACGCCTTCAGTCTCGTTTTGTCGGCATATTTAAGCACGTCTTGCATAAGCCGGGGATTTGCACCTGTAAACCGATTTTAGTGACTACTTTGTCGATGCGATTATACGTTTGTCTCTTTTCTACAATTGTTTCCAGCATAGTTTCCAGCATTTCGTCCTATGTTTTCTTCCACGCCGACCTCATTGATCTATTTCGAGTTGAATTCGTTTTAACTGATTACTCCCCCTCATCCTATGCTGTATTTGATTGAGTTCTCCTTAACGCGAATTTTATAGAGATCCCACAATTCATAACATGATATTTGTCTCTCATAATCGGTCTCTGGTTTCGTTAATTAGGTTAATAATATTGACCTTGTACTCGACATCGGCTAGTAGTGTGGTGTTTAGTTTCCAATAGCCTTTTCCTTGCTTCCTAACATTGTTATCTAGATTAACGATAACGGCTTTGTGGTCTGGTACTGGAGTACAACGTATTTCTGCAGCTTGAATAAGAGCGGATACATTAGGTGATCCCAGAATATAACTCATTCTACTTCTTTAAATGCGACTTGTGTAAACGTCATTTGGATCGAGGTAATAATGTTAAACGTCACCAACGCACTTGTACATCCCAAACCAAGTAAGTGTAAACCGGAGGTTACTATAAACCGTCAGAGACCTTGTCTTCACGTCTGGATGAACTAGGCATTACAATAAGTGAACGACAGTTTCCTTGGTTCGCAACATTTGACTTTGAAGCCGTATTGAAACGCTCTAACAAAAGTTCACCCAATCGTTACATATCACTTAACATGGCTTTACAAACAAACACACATATTACATATCTTATAGGATCTTACATGTCCTGTTCCATGCAAACATTGATTATATACACGTGTCATTGATGATTGATCATACTCTAACGCGAGAATAGAAGGTTGACATGGCGATATCTATAGCGATTAAGTGATACATTGTTTAATGAAAGCAAAATGAACTCTTCGTCTATTATCTGTTCATAATAGTCCGTGATTATACCCTGGTACTATATCACGAGAACAAAGACTTTATACCATAAGTATTTTTTTACTTGACAGGACAATTGGTCATGTGGTTACTCATATAGCGGTTAATTAGAGCTCACATCGCAGATTGAAGAATTTCAAACAATAATTAATGACATAGTTAAAACCTCAATTGCCTCTTCCACCACCCATATGTCTTATTTATACCCTCGTACTATAACACGAGAACAAAGACAAACAATGATTAATGACCTTGACCTACTAATTTATGTTAATTATGCTTATTTGCATACTAATTTATGTTATTATACTTATTTGCATACTCATTTATGTTAATTATACTCATTTGCATATGACCTAATTTATTCGTGGCCGGCATTTTCAAGTCGATATTTCTAAAAATTTGGGCACACTATAGCACGAGATGGGTGGAGGGTTGATTAGGGGTATCAAGAAGCTCCCGATATACTACTATTGATCTTCGTAAAGTAAGGTAAATGTTGATTAGCCAACAAAAGACACATTTGTGACTGAATTGTTGGATATTTCAATTCATGACAATGTTCTGTCCTCTTTGGTAGGATAATCAAATATAACACATTTACCTTACTTTATGAACACCAAGTGATATTGAGGTCATACTATCCCATTATGTTGGCTCCAACCCCCAGTGATATTGAAGTCATACTATCCCATTATGTTGGCTCCAACCCCAGTGATATTGAGGTCATACTATCCCATTATGTTGGCTCCAACCCCCAGTGATATTGAGGTCATACTATCCCATTATGTTGGCTCCAACCCCCAGTGATATTGAGGTCATACTATCTCACTGTGTGGTCTCCAACCCCCCATGATCACGAGGGACCAATTCACACAAATATTATGTTGCCAAACTATATGCGGCAGGGTTCTAGGACAACTCCCCCCGGACAACCCTCCCCCCCCCCCCCCCAGCCCCCGACAATCCCCACCGGCCAAACCAACAGAATACCAACAGTGTGTTGAGCGTGTGAAGGAGCGTGGCGCTGTCTGTTCTATAACCCGTTAGGTTGCATTGCAGATGTGCACGTTTCATAATATATTTTCATATACACTGAGAAATGCTATCTCAACAAGCTCATAATAAGTTTGGCGCCTCCATAACCTTAGACTTAGGTACTGACGTTACAGTTAACTGGTGTAACATACATCGATGGCTTGGACGTATTAGAGAGACTCTGCGAACCTCAAGGGGTGGAAGGTGTGTGGAGGTGTGGGGGGGGGGGGGGTCATTGCCTAAATACTACAGGAAGATAAGTATTTCGAATCTGTATTAAAATCAGTCAACACTAAATAAAACGTGATTGAGACTTCATAGGTCTCGCTAAATTGCGGTGGAATAAAAGGCGCATATCGAGGCTGTCTATATGGTTATATTCGGGGGGGGAGGGGGGTGTGGCTTGTCCGTTTGTGGGGGAGGGGGGGTGGGGTGGGCAAGGGATATTTTCGTTCCTCGGGAACAGGCTTTTCATTTTACCGTGAACTGGCAACGAGGAAAATAATTCTTCGTAAACTGGGAATGAGATACTAGCCGAATGTCGTGATCAATGATTTTCATTAATTGTAAACTGGAAAGTTTAAAACTCAATAACCGTGAATTGTGTAATCGCCAATTTATATCATGTATCCGCCTCTTCCGTTGTGTACGGAGTTCTCCATTGAGTTCATCGTGACCTGGGAATGCAGAAATTTGTCCTTCGTGATTTGGGAAGAGGACCCTGTGCCCCCCGTTTGTGGGTGCGTGTTTCCAGGTGGTGGTTATCGTCTGGAGGCAATTGTTCGGAGGGAAAATGTCGGGGAGGGGGGGGCAGGGGTGTCAGGGGGGCAATTGCCTCGGAGGGGAATTTTCTCTGGAGGGTTTCCGCGGGGCAATTTTCCGGATGGACTTGTCATGGGAGGGAATTGTCCGTGTTGTTCGGGGGCGTTGATTTGGGGGGGGGGGGGGGGCGGGGGGTTGACCGGGGGGGATCTTCCGGGAAGAATGGTCTCGTAACTTACCGGGGGGCAGTTGTCCTAGAGGACAATTGTCCGAGCGGGGATTTGTCCAGGGGGAAAAGTCGGGGTAGACTTGTCCGAAGGGAGTTTTCCGTTGGGGGGGGGGGGGGGGGGAGTTGTCCTGCTGTTCTTTGTTACCTTGCTTGCATATAGTTCTCAGCTTAACGTACATGATATAAATCGAGCGAATAATGGAGCGAATAAGCATCTGGCTTCTACTCTTGTCTCAAGAAAATGTCTTGAAAATAAATATAATGCTGTAATTTGTGTTTTGTTTTTGTGACAATAAACTGATTACTGATTTTTGTTATGAAATGACCATAAACTGTTCAAGTAGCGACTACATCACGCATAATCTGCGGTATAAATAGCGACCATTTGCCAACATACTTCGATCCTTGATGAAGTCACTCCCTACATCAAAACGTGAACATTCAGTACGTTACAGTGTTGTATATGTAATGCCTCCTTAAAGCCCCAACAATTAAATTTGATGATGGTATAATATATATTAACAGAATCGTTGCTGACATATTAAATCATGGACACCATTCTTTTGCTGATTCACATGATGCTACCTTCAGCAACCGGACATCCCTCTGATTTTCAGTAATTGTCATAAGTTACTACTGTTTAGGCCACCTTCAGGCACACATGAAACATAGAGGCTTTCCCGTGACAATGAAATGAAATGATGAAACTCCCCCAGGTGTGACAGTCCGAGGCATTGCATCGTGATCACTTACCGTAGAAAACCTCAAAGGCACCCATTATGAAGCCATGCTAACCGCGCCATGCTAACCGAGCTTCGCTAACCGCGCCATGCTAACCGCACCATGCTAACCGCCCAATGCCAACCGCCCCATGCTAACCGCGCCATGCTAACCGCGCCATGCTAACCGCGCCATGCTAACCGCGCCATGCTAACCGCGCCATGCTAACCGCCCCATGCTAACCGCGCCATGCTAACCGCCCAATGCCAACCGCTCCATGCTAACCGCGCCATGCCAACCGCGCCATGCTAACCACGCCATGCTAACCGCCCAATGCCAACCGCTCCATGCTAACCGCGCCATGCTAACCGCGCCATGCTAACCGCGCCATGCTAACCGCGCCATGCTAACCGCGCCACGCTAACCGAGCCAGGCCAACCGCGCCATGCTAACCGCGCTATTCTAACCGTACCATGCTAACCGCGCCAAACTAACCGCCCCATGCTAACCGCGCCATGCTAACCGCGCCAAACTAACCGCCCCATGCTAACCGCGCCACGCTAACCACGCCATGCTAACCGCGCCATGCTAACCGCGCCATGCTAACCGCGCCATGCTAACCGAACCATGCTAACCGCGCCATGCTAACCGAGCCACGCTAACCGCGCCATGGTAACCGAGCCATGCTAACTGCGCCATGCTAACCGCTCCATGCTAACCGCGCCAAACTAACCGCCCCATGCTAACCGCGCCACGCTAACCACCCGATGTTACCGCGCCATGCTAACCGCGCCATGCTAACCGCGCCATGGTAACTGCGCCATGCTAACCGCGCCAAACTAACCGCCCCATGCTAACCGCGCCACGCTAACCGCCCCATGTTACCGCGCCATGCTAACCGCGCCATGCTAACCGAGCCATGCTAACCGCGCCATGCTAACCGAGCCACGCTAACCGCGCCATGCTAACCGAGCCATGCTAACCGCGCCATGTTAACCGAGCCATGCTAACCGCGCCATGCTAACCGCGCCCTGCTAACCGAGCCACGCTAACCGAGCCATGCTAACCGCGCCATGCTAACCGCGCCCTGCTAACCGAGCCACGCTAACCGCGCCACGCTAACCGCGCCATGCTAACCGAGCCATGCTAACCGAGCCTCGCTAACCGCGCCATGCTAACTGCGCCATGCTAACCGCGCCAAACTAACCGTCCCATGCTAACCGCCCCATGCTAACCGAGCCATGCTAACCGCGCCATGCTAACCGAGCCATGCTAACCGCGCCATGCTAACCGAGCCATGCTAACCGAGCTTCGCTAACCGCGCCATGCTAACTGTGCCATGCTAACCGCGCCAAACTAACCGCCATATGCTAACCGCCCCATGCTAACCGAGCCATGCTCACCGCGCCATGCTAACCGAGCCATGCTAACCGCGCCATGCTAACCGCGCTCTGCTAACCGAGCCACGCTAACCGCGCCACGCTAACCGCGCCATGCTAACCGCGCCATGCTAACCGAGCCATGCTAACCGAGCCTCGCTAACCCAGCCATGCTAACCGCACCATGCCGGGCTGCTGATTGGGGCAGTTGGTGCATTCTGTATTGAATTGAAAGTATCTTTGATTCTTTCGACGGGGTAGTGGTACCAGGCAGGGCCACCTCATCAGACCATTATTGTTTCATGGATGTCAATTAAGAAGTCATTAGTCATTTTACAGAATATAAAACGTGTCAAAAAAAAGTGCCAAAGACTCATCATTTCAAAATTTCTTAGATTCATGAGTTGGGCGACCAAGCGATTTGGATAACATTAAATACCATTAAATCGCTTGTAATTCCAATACAACAATAGATTAGATAATTATGTGATACGGTAAATAGTTCTTAATTGGTTACACATCTTTGATTTGTTTAGTATCTCAAAATTGTGATGCATAAGTTTTATTTCTCGTCAGTCTGTCAAACAACAATAAACCTGCACGGTGTATTTATATCGCGCGGTCGTGATAGCGAGTCGCGGTCGACATCACACAGAAGGGGGGGCAAGGGGGGGGGGGGGGGCAAGTGGTACTTGCATTCCTCGTGGTAGCCTCTATCAGACTTTGGGGGTTCGGGTTATTTTTAGATCATGACGTCAGATTTTTTTTTTTTTAATTCTTTATTCCCAAGAGGTCATACATAAGTACAAAATTCATGCAATACATTCAAGTAATCTATATATTCACTGAGTTAAAAGCAACACATGAAAAATATATCAGCACGTTCTATATCAAGGCGTTTTTAACTGTTGTGAGTAAAGATGCAGCAGAACTGCTCTTTCTTATTTGTTTTAGTATTTTACTTTAATAGTCTAATTCCGTGATAAAGAAAGTCCGGCAATCTATTTGGTGTTCCAGTCTACCAGTGTTCGAGAGAAGTCATTCTTTATATAATAAATACGCGATCGTCGAAAACAAAACGTTGTAATCACTTCTCTGGGACTCCAAGTATAACATCACGAATATTAATACTGCGACTTAAAGATCTTCCAGTTATATCCCACATTGCATGTGCATGACGTGCATGAGGTGCATGATATCATGTAATCCACCACAATGTGTACACTTGTCTTCAGTTTGCTTACCCCATAACCTTAGATTCTTATTACACGGCAGTTGCAAGTTTAGTACTTTATAGTTAAATTTTGCAAGCTTCTTGTCGACAAATTGTACGATTTTCCTTTCATACACTAAAGAGAAGTCAATGTTTTCACAGTGAATCACCTTTATAAGCTTTTTCTTCAACCCTCGACCTAGTGGCCTTCATCCGTGTAAATAGTCCATATAGTTGTTTGGTAGTTAAGAAAGTGTTTTCGTCACTAGTAAACACATTTAAATTATCACCATCATTACATGGTACGTTTTGAAGATCACCTATAACATGATGTTTGAGAGCATTTTTCAAATTATATATCTCGGATACAATATTCACTTTGCGCTTGACTTTTGTAAAATGAAATCTTCACTTATTTGACCATTGCCTATTAGCAATCTTTTACGAACCATATACCACTTTCAGTGAATGACCTGAATAAGATGCAGTTTTGACGCTTACCTCTATTTATTTGTACACCTGTGTTACCCCATATACATTCCTCTGTAATATCTCGCACACATTCTTTACCTTTAAACTCGTTTACCATACCATAAAATACATACAATTCTTGATAAAATTCTGGTAGGTGGTCGATCTGTGGAATTTTGTTTGAATTGATACCCTTGAATAACATGCATGCAAATTTATTGCCAAAGAATTCCAAATAGTGTGTTCCTATAAACTTCCATGTTTCATTACCCGGATGAAAGAGGCGTTTCACCCACGACAATCTAATTGCACGATAATAAGACTCTACGTCCACCATTCCAATCCTGTCTTCTTTTATGCTGTTTATCAGGACATTTCGTTACCTACCAGTGATGATGCAATCGCCTGTCCCAGTACTCGTGACGATTATTACCTAATATATACATTTTTTATAGAACGTTCTGGATCCGTCGACCTGGAAGTGCTAGGCCCTTATACAGCTCGGGAAGGGAGGCGGGTGAACGTGATGTTTGCGCCTTGGAACTAAAAACAATGGGAGATAAGGTGACACTGGTGACACTCGGCGCCAGCCAGTCTGACCCGAAATCCAGACGCGCAAACTAGAGAAAGAGAGTGAAAACATATTTCCACCAAATTCCTTCCAAATTCCTGATAAGATAGTACACTCCCAGGGTTGTAGGAGCGTAGGGGTATATAAGGGGCACGGATCCGGGAGTCCGGTCAACTAAGGAGGGAGTCTAGAAACCAAGAATTCAACTAGAGAAGAACCTAAGACAACACAACGAGATGTACAAACGCTATGAATAAAGGCTTGATTGAAATATACAAGCGACTTCATTTGTGAATGCGAAGACCAGGAGTCTACACGCCCTGGCCGAACCGAACATGACACACGTGAGAATCGAAACCTCAACCTAACTCAGGGGTCCGATCTTACAATATTGATGGTCTAATAGAGAGCTTTAAAAAAATCTGCTTTCGGTGTTTGCATGTGCTTTGCTGAGTTACGAGATGCATGATTAAGCTGAATATTGGGCATTATTTGTTCAAAGCCAGTAGTCACATTTACAGCAATTTAAATATATGCATGTTGCGATTCGTTCGGTCTTAGTCAAAGTCATAGTTTTGTTCTGTCATAGGTAGATTACCGCGGTGCACAGAATTTGAAAGGGGGAGGGGAGGGGGGTAAGGTATATCGCGGGTTCAGGCATCAAGGGCACCAAACCAACTCCGCCCCCACCCCCCACCGCCCCCTCACCACATCTCTATAAATGTGCCCCTCCCCCCCCACCGGGGCCGCGACACTGCAACCATCTATTCAATTGAGTATTGCAGTGACCTCCTACAGGCTGGCAACAACCCCCCCCCCCTCTCCTCTAACATCATCATGTAAAGGTTTAATTTGTACAAAAGGTACTGAGCCTGCCATGCTAGCATGCATCAGCCCGGGCGTCTGCTGGTTTGTGTGCCCGGCATTCCGGAGCCGCACGCGTGTGCTAAAAATAGATATGAGGTCACCTAAGTCTGATAGATACTATTCAGCTTTTCATTTCACCGTGAACTGGGAATGAGGAAAACAATTCTTCGTGAACTAGGAATGGGGTATTAGCCGACCGCCGTGATCAAGATTTTCATTAATCGTGAACTGGGAATTTTAATATTAAACAACCGTGAATCGAGAAACCGTCAATTTAGTATCCTGTATCCTGTATCCATTGCATGCGGAGAGTTCTGCTTTTAATTCATCGTGACATGGGAATAAAGCAATTTATGCTTCGTGGGCAGCGCAGGGATATAAAGCCGGCCACCAACTTTTGCTCCGGCGAACAAGTTTGCCTTTATCAGATTTAAATTCAAGACAGAATATACGTATTTGACATGGAGAAGACAACTTTACAGCACATTTTCCTTTAAAGGGACGGTGAGCTGGGTTTACAACTGAGTCCTGGTTGGTGGGTATCGCTAAACATGCAGCAAACCGTGAAGCATTTATAATGTTGGGACCGGCCCCGTCCCCGTCCCCACAACCGTCCCCACACCCGTCGCCGTCCCCGTTCCCGTCCCCGTCCCCGTCCCCGTCCACGTCCCCGTCCCCGTCCCCGTCCCCGTCCCCGTCCCCGTCCCCGTCCCGTCCCCGTCCCCACACCCGTCTCCGTCCCCGTCCTCGTCCCCACACCCGCCCCCACACCCATCCCCGTCCCCGTCCCCACACCCATCAGTCCCCATCCTCTTCCAGATCCACTTCCAGTCCCCGTGCCCGTGCCCATCCCCGTCCCCATCCCCGTCCCCGTCCCCGTCCCCGTCTCCGTCCTCGTCCCCGTCCCCGTCCCCGTCCCCATACCCGTCCCCACACCCGTCCCCACACCGGTCCCCACACTCGTCCCTACAACCGTCCCCACACGCGTCCTCACACCCATCCCCGTCCCCGTCCAAGTCCCGGTTCAAGTCCCCGTCCCCATGCTCGTCTCCACACCCGTCCCTGTCCCTCTCTCCGTCCGCAGACCCATCACGTCCCCATCCTCCTCCACATCCGCTTCCCGTGCCCGTGCCCGTCCCCGTCCCCGTGCCCGTCCCCGCCCTCATCCCAACACCCGTCCCCACACCCGTCCCCACACCCATCCCCGTGCCTGTCCAAGTCCCGGTCCAAGTCCCCGTCCCCATCCCCGTCCCCAAACACGTCCCTGTCCCCGTCCCCGTCCCCACACCCATCACGCCCCCATCCGCCTCCACATCCGCTTCCTGTGCCCGTGCCTGTGCCCGTGCCCGTGCCCGTGCCCGTGCCCGTCCCCGTGCCCGTGCCCGTGCCCGTCCCCGTCCCCGTCCCCGTCCAAGTCCCGGTCTAAGTCCCCATCCCCGTCCCCGTCCCCACACCCATCACGTCCGCATCCTCCTCCACATCCGCTTCCCATGCCCATGCGCGTGCCCGTGCCCGTGCTCGTGCCCATGCAAATTCCAGACAGAATATACTTATTTGACATGGAGAAAACAACTTTACAAAACATATTCTTTTAAAGGGACGGTGAGCTGGATTTATAACTGTGTCCTGGTTGGTGGGTATCGCTAAACATGCAGCGAACCATGAAGCATTTATAATGATAGGACCGACCTCGTCCCCGTCCCCGTCCCCGTCCCCGTCCCCGTCCCCGTCCCCGTCCCCGTCCCCACACCCGTCCCCACACCCGTCCCCGCACCCGTCCCCACACCCGTCCCACCACCCGTTCCCACACCCATCCCCGTCCCCCTCCCCGTCCCCGTCCCCGTCCCCGTCCCCGTCACGGTCCCCGTCCCCTCCCCGTCCTCGTCCCCGTCCCCGTCCCCGTCTCCGTGCACGTCCCCATCCCGTCCCCATCCTCCTCCACGTCTGCGTCCGCGTCCGGGTCCTCGTCCCCGTACCAGTCTCCGTCCCCGTCCCCGTCCCCGTCCCCGTCCCCGTCCCCGTCCCCGTACCAGTCTCCGTCCCCGTCCCCGTCCCCGTCCCCGTCCCCGTCCCCGTCCCCGTACCAGTCTCCGTCCCCGTCCCCGTCCCCGTCCCCGTCCCCGTCCCCGTCCCCGTACCCGTCCCCACGCCCATCCCCACACCCACCCCCGTCCCTTAGCCCGTCGCCGTCCTCGTGCCAGTGCCCGTCCCCGTCCCCGTCCCAGTCCCCTTCCCCGTCCCCATCCCCATCCCCATCCCCATCCCCATCCCCATGCCCATCCCCATCCCCATCCCGATCCCCATCCCCATCCCCATCCCCGTCCCCGTCTCCGTCGTCGTCCCCATCCTCGTACCAGTCCCCGTCCCCGTCCCCGTCACCTTCCCATTCCCCGTCCCCACACCCGTCCCTGTCCCCTTCCCCGTCGCCGTCCACGTCCACGTCTTCGTCCCCGTCACAGTTCCCGTCCTCGTCCCCGCCCCGTCCCAATTACGTTCCTATTCCCCGTCCCCGTCCCCTTCCCCGTCCGCGTGCCAGTGCCCGTCCCCGTCCCCGTTCCCGTCCTCGTACCAGTCCCCGTCCCAGTTCCATTCCCCATACCCGTCCCCGTTCCCGTCCCCGTCCCCGTCCCCGTCCCCGTCCCCGTCCCCTTCCCCGTCCTCGTACCAGTCCCCGTCCCAGTTCCAGTCCCCATACCCGTCCCCGTCCCCGTCCCCTTCCCCGTCCTCGTACCAGTCCCCGTCCCCGTCCCAGTCCCCATACCCGTCCCCGTTCCCGTCTCCAGACACGTGTCTTTTACTTGATTAAAATCCCCAATATGGAATGGTGCAGATTGATAGTTCCGTAAAGGAATAATGTACGTAGTGTACATTGTACAGTTAGTACATTGTACAGAGTACAGTGGAGTACATTGTACAGAGTACAGTGAAGTACAGTATAACAGAAATTACAAAGTCGGCACTCACACAGGTTAGCGAATATTTCAGGTATATATTTACCCCCTTCAGCCTAGTCAGGATTGTCTACATAGCTAGGCATAGAACTATTTGAGTGTTAGTTAATGGGGTGGCTATATGGTATCTCCTCTACACTGTCTGCCTGCATGCAGCTCTTTACATATGTCTTCATATGACTTTACATCTTTTAACCTGTTCGCTTTGCTACTATTTTTCTGTTATGCGATTTATCTTCTGCCAGCCACATAAATACTTGACGCACGGTACACGGCCTGTTTCTGGCCTTCTCTGCATGGTTGACGCTGACACAACCAGGAAGTTCTTCAACCCAGTGCTTGAAGTGCAGTGTTTTGCTGAGTTACGAGATGCATGATTAAGCTGAATATTGGGCGTTATTTGTTCAAAGCCAGTAGTCACCTTTACAGCAATTTAAATATATGCATGTTGAGATTGGTGGAGCACAACCAATACGTACCAGGGGCATGTGCATGAATTATTGAAGGGGGAGGGGGTGGGGCACACACATTAAGAATGCGTTTAAAAGCCTTAGCCCTAGGTGACAGTGGTGCACAGAATTTAAAAGGGGGAGTGGAGGGGGGAAGAGGGGGGGGGGGGGAGTGACTAACACCTTAGGGTCTAAAAAGGAAGGGGGGCACGTGCCCCCTGTGCCTCCAACCTCTGGCCAGAGGGAACATAATTTAAAAAATCTCATAGACCTGAAAGGAGGGGGGGCACGTGTTCCCTGTGCCCCTCCCCCACCCCTGGACACACCCATGCGTACGGGTCGAACACTTTTCGTTCGGTCTTAGTCAAAGTCATAGTTTTGTTCTGTCATAGGTAGGTTATCGCGGTGCACAGAATTTGAAAGGGGGAGGGGAGGGGGGTAAGGTATATCGCGGGTTCAGGCATCAAGGGCAACAAACCAACTCCGCCCCCACCCCCCACCGTCCCCTCACCACATCTCTATAAATGTGCCCCTCCCTCGCCCCCGGGGCCGCGACACTGCAACCATCTCTTCAATTGAGTATTGCAGTGACCTCCTACAGGCGGGTAACACCCCCCCCCCCCCCCGCCCCTCCCCTCTAACATCATTATGTAAGAGTTTAATCTGTACAAAAGGTACTGAGCCTGCCATGCTAGCATGCATCAGCCCGGGCGTCGGCTGGTTTGTGTGCCCGGCATTCCGGAGCCGCACGCGTGTGCTAAAAATAGATCCTAAAAAGGTCACCTAAGTCTGATAGAGACTATTCAGCTTTTCATTTCACCGTGAACTGGGAAGGAGGAAAACAATTCTTCGTGAACTGGGAATGGAGTATTAGCCGACAGCCGTGATCAAGGATTTTCATTAATCGTGAACTGGGAATTTTAATATTAAACAATCGTGAATCGAGAAATCGTCAATTTAGTATCCTGTATCCTGTATCCATTGCATGCGGAGAGTTCTGCTTTTAATTCATCGTGACATGGGAATAAAGCAATTTATGCTTCGTGGGCAGCGCAGGGATATAAAGCCGGCCACCAACTTTTGCTCCGGCGAACAAATTTGCCTTTCTCAGATTTAAATTCAAGACAGAATATACGTATTTGACATGGAGAAGACAACTTTACAGCACATTTTCCTTTAAAGGGACGGTGAGCTGGGTTTACAACTGAGTCCTGGTTGGTGGGTATCGCTAAACAGGGACGCTGAACCTTCCCATTCCCCGTCCCCGTCCCCGTCATCGTCCCCGTCCCCGTCCCCGTCCCCGTCCCCGTCCCGTCCCGTCCCCGCCCCCGTCCCGGTCCCCGTCCCCGTCCCCGTCCCCGTCCCCGTCCCCGTCCCCGTCCCCGTCCCCGTCTCCGTCCCCGTCCCCCTCCCCGTCCCCGTCCAGGTTCTCGTCCCCGTCACAGTTCCCGTTCTCGTCCCCGCCCCGTCCCCGTCACCTTCCCATTCGGCGTCTCCGTCCCTACACCCGTCCCCACACCCGTCCCCGTCCCCTTCCCGTCCTCGTCCCCTTCCCCGTCCCCGTCCCCGTCCCCGTGCCCGTCCCCGTCCCCGTCCCCGTCCCCGTCCCCGTCTCTGCCCTCATCCCAACACCCGTCCCCACACCTGTCCCCACATCCATCCCCGTCCCTGTCCAAGTCCCGGTTCAAGTCCCCGTCCCCATCCCCGTCCCAACACCCGTCTCCGTCCCCGTCCCCGTCCCCGTCCCTGTCCCCGTCCCCGTCCCTGTCCCACCGTCCTCGTCCCCGTCACCTTCCCATTCCCCGTCCCCGTGCCCACACCTGTCCCCACACCCGTTACCTTCCCCGTCCCCGTCCCCGTCCCCGTCCCCGTCCTCGTCCCCGTCCCCGTCCCCGTCCCCGTCCCCGTCCCCGTCCCCGTCCCCGTCCCCGTCCCCGTCCCCCTCCCCGTCCCCGTCCCCGTTCCCGTCCCCGTCCCCGTCCCCGTCCCCGTCCCCGTCCCCGTCCCCGTCCCCGTCCCCGTCCCCGTCCCCGTCCCCGTCCCCGACCCCGTCCCCGTCCCCGTCCACGTCCCCGTCCCAGTCCCCGTTCCCTTCCTCGTCCCCGTCCCCGTCCCCGTGTCCGTCCCCGTCTTCGTCCCCGTCCCCGTCCCCGCCCCGTCCCCGTCACCTTCCCATTCGGCGTCTCCGTCCCTACACCCGTCCCCACACCCGTCCCCGTCCCCTTCCCGTCCTCGTCCCCTTCCCCGTCCCCGTCCCCGTCTCCGTGCCCGTCCCCGTCCCCGTCCCCGTCCCCGTCCCCGTCTCTGCCCTCATCCCAACACCCGTCCCCAAACCTGTCCCCACACCCATCCCCGTCCCTGTCCAAGTCCCGGTTCAAGTCCCCGTCCCCGTCCCCGTCCCTGTCCCCGTCCCCGTCCCTGTCCCACCGTCCTCGTCCCCGTCACCTTCCCATTCCCCGTCCCCGTGCCCACACCTGTCCCCACACCCGTTACCTTCCCCGTCCCCGTCCCCGTCCCCGTCCCCGTCCTCGTCCCCGTCCCCGTCCCCGTCCCCGTCCCCGTCCCCGTCCCCCTCCCCGTCCCCGTCCCCGTCCCCGTCCCCGTCCCCGTCCCCGTCCCCTTTCCCGTCCCCGTCCCCGTCCCCGTCCCCGTCCTCGCCCGTCTTGTCCCCGTCCCCGCCCCCGTCCCACCGTCCGGGTCCCCGTCACCTCTCCATTCCCCGTCCCCGTGCCCACACCTGTCCCCACACCCGCTACCTTCCCCGTCCCCGTGCCCGTCCCCGTCCCCGTCCCCGTCCCCGTCCCCGTCCCCGCCCGTCTTGTTCCCGTACCCGTCCATGTCCCACCGTCCCCGTCCCCGTCCCCGTCCCCGTCCCCATCATCTTCCCATTCCCCGTCCCCGTCCCCGTCCCCGTCCCCGTCCCTGTCCCCGTCCCAGTCCCCGTCCCCGTCCTCGCCCGTCTTGTCCCCGTCCCGTCCCCGTCCCACCGTCCGGGTCCCCGTCACCTCTCCATTCCCCGTCCCCGTGCCCACACCTGTCCCCACACCCGTTACCTTCCCCGTCCCCGTGCCCGTGCCTGTGCCCGTCCCCGTCCCCGTCCCCGTCCCCGTCCCCATCACCTTCCCATTCCCCGTCCCCGTCCCCGTCATGGTCCCCGTCCCCGTCCCCGTCCCCGTCCCCGTCCCCGTCCCGTCCCCGCCCCCGTCCCCGTCCCCGTCCCCGTCCCTGTCCCCGTCCCCGTCCCCGTCCCCGTCCCGTCCCCGCCCCCGTTCTCGTCCCCGCCCCGTCCCCGTCACCTTCCCATTCGGCGTCTCCGTCCCTACACCCGTCCCCACACCCGTCCCCGTCCCCTTCCCGTCCTCGTCCCCTTCCCCGTCCCCGTCCCCGTCGCCGTGCCCGTCCCCGTCCCCGTCCCCGTCCCCGTCCCCGTCCCCGTCCCCGTCTCTGCCCTCATCCCAACACCCGTCCCCACACCTGTCCCCACACCCATCCCCGTCCCTGTCCAAGTCCCGGTTCAAGTCCCCGTCCCCATCCCCGTCCCAACACCCGTCTCCGTCCCCGTCCCCGTCCCTGTCCCCGTCCCCGTCCCTGTCCCACCGTCCTCGTCCCCGTCACCTTCCCATTCCCCGTCCCCGTGCCCACACCTGTCCCCACACCCGTTACCTTCCCCGTCCCCGTCCCCGTCCCCGTCCCCGTCCTCGTCCCCGTCCCCGTCCCCGTCCCCGTCCCCGTCCCCGTCCCCGTCCCCCTCCCCGTCCCCGTCCCCGTCCCCGTTCCCGTCCCCGTCCCCGTCCCCGTCCCCGTCCCCGTCCCCGTCCCCGTCCCCGTCCCCGTCCCCGTCCCCGTCCCCGTCCCCGTCCACGTCCACGTCTCCGTCCCAGTCCCCGTTCCCTTCCTCGTCCCCGTCCCCGTCCCCGTGTCCGTCCCCGTCTTCGTCCCCGTCCCCGTCCCCGTCCCCGTCCCCGTCCCCGTCCCATTCCCCACCTCCCATTTCGTCCCGTGCTAACCGCACCATGCTAACCGCGCCATGTTGGGCTGCCGTTTTGGGCAATTTGAGCATTCTGAATTGAATTGAATGTATCTCAATAGGGTAATGGTACTAGACAGGACCGCCTCAAAGACCATTATTATGTTTCATAGATGTCAATTAATAAGTCACTTGTAACTCATTTTGGAAATTATCAAACGTGTCACTGCAGATAGTGGAAAGGGCCACAGACTCATCATTTCAAAATTCCCTACATTCATGAGTTGGGGGGCCAAATCGATTTGAATAACATTAAATACCATTAAATCGCTTGTAGTTCCAATACAACAATAGACTAAATAGATTAGATAATTTGATGTAATACTGTAAATAGTTCCAACTGGTTACACATTTATGTCATATCTTCCACACCTTTGTGTGGTTAATGCTTGTGGCACCTTAATTACCGTTGAATGTATTACATACATTGTACCTTAACTACATGTTATAACTGCATAGCTGTAGCTATACATGTATATGTATCGTTACGTAGCCGGCATGGTCGACCTGTGATCCATTTCCAACAGTAATCCAACTACGCATACCAAGTGCACTTAAACTACACTTCATCTCTTGTTGGCCGTCTCCGCCTGTTTCTGGCCTGGGTTTGATACTCCGAGGCTGTTATACAACGTTACATTGCTATGTAAATAAGCGGTCGTGTTGGGGCAGTTAAAGCAGCCTACTTACATGCGTCATCTTTGATTTTTTACATGTTAATATCAAAAACTAACAGTATCTCAAAATTCTGATGCATATGTTTTATATCTCGTTGAGTCTGTAAAACCACAATGTCAACATAAAACTATGCGGACTATTTCATCGCGCGGACGTCCTAGCGAGTCGCGGTCGACATCACACACAGAATACCGAACAGCGAACAGGCGCGCAGGTATATAAAGCCAAGGGAACTTCTGCTCCCTTGAACAAATTTGCTTCTCTCTTGAGAGCCCACAGGCTTTCAGGTTATAATTCAAGACAGACTACACTTATTTGACATGGAGAAGACAACTTTACAGAACATTTTACTTTAAAGGGGCGGTGAGCTGGGTTTACAACTGACTTCATGCTTTGTAGGTATCGCTAAAAATGCAGCCAACCGTGAAGCATTTATAATGTTGGGACCGTGCGTGTTTGAATGCGGCCTGTTCCACTTAGCCACATAACTGATGTCTTAGGCCCCAGTGTGCATGAAGGTGTGTAGACATAAGACAGGCCGGGCTATGAAATAGGTCTGAACGAATCAAGCTCTATATGTGGGGCTGTCCGGTAGATAGGGTAGATTTTATCGCAAACTACACAAAACAGAAATATGTTAAGCATAACATATTGACGTTCACGTCCCCATCTTCATCCCCGTCCGGTCTCCGTCCTCGTTACCGCAGTCGTCCCCGTCCCCGTCCATTCCCGTCCTCATCCCCGTACGTCCCCGTCCCCGTCCCCGTCCCCGTCCCCGCCCCCGTCCCCGTCCATGTCTCCGTCCCCGTCCCCGTCCCCGTCCCCGTCCCCGTCCCCGTCCCCACCCCGTCTCCATCCCAATAATAGTATTCTCAATATTGTCTATGTCAGCTATTACGTTTAGCAGGAATATTATGAAATACAACTTGGGGGTCGCCACACCATTTGCTTAATGAATTTGCCCCAAACCCACACATGTACCTTATACTTTACTGAAACTTCCCAATATGGAATGGTGCAGATTAATGGTTCCGTACGTGGAGTACAGTGGAGTACAGTGTAATATAAATTACAAAAAACTCCCCGTCCCCGTCTCCGTCCCCGTCCCTGTCCCCGTCCCCGTCCCCGTCCCCGTCCCCGTCCTCGTCCTCACACCCGTCCCTACAACCGTCCCCGTCCCCGTCCCCGTCCCCGTCCTCGTCCCCACTCCCGTCCTTACACCCGTCGGCACTCGCACAGGTTAGCGAATATTTCAGATATATGTACCCACTTCAGCCAAGTCAGAATGGGCTTCATAGCTGCGCATAGAACTATTTGAGGGTTACTTAATGGGGTGGCTATATGGTATCTCCTCTACACTGCAGCAGCCATGCATATCTTTCTATGTGTCTTCATATGACTTTGCGTAATTTATCTTCTCCCAGCCAGAAAAAAACTTGACTCACGGCAAACGGCCTGTTTCTGGCCCTCTTTGCCAGGCTCCCCGCACGGTGGCGCTACTCTAGCTCCTCTTTTACCGCTGCTGTCGGCCGGGGGCAAATTTCAAGATTCTTCTTTGTGTATTTGATACAGTAAAACACATCTTATATCCTTTCGAAAGAGTTATAATTGTGACAGAACTCTTTCTTTTCATCACCTGATTTCAGGCGTTATTAGGCTTCGGCTGGGTATAAATGCGCGACGCATTTTCCCTATCAATCCGCGCAGCGCCGCCCTGGCGAGCGCGTGTGGAGGACGTAGGCGACAACAGAGATATAATGGAGCCCTAGCGGAGTGAGTCGAAGGCAGAGAGTGCCTCTTTGCATGGTTGGCGCTGTCACAACCAGGAAGATCTTCAACCCAGTGATGGAAGTGCTGTGCCAGCGTGTCATACGTCGGGTGTAAGTCGAAGCGCTAAGACTGTCTCCACAGGTGCTCTCTCGAGTTGGACAGGATGGCTGTGCCGCCAGCAGGAAATTCTCCGGTCGCCGGTATTTACATGAACGGGCAGCAGTCTGATGAGGCTGACTACGTTGATGTGGCCGAAGAGGTTCACGTGTATACGGAACTGGACCTCCGCAAACCAGGCACGTCTGCTTCACGCGTGACGTCATCCGGTCGTAAACTTTTGCAGGGCAAACGATTGGCGGCGCTGATCTCTGTCGCAATTCTCGTCACACTGGGTCTCTGTGCCACTGGATTCCTTGCCTATTATTTCACCGTCGGCGGTGGAGCACAGAGCACTGTAGAAGGTGATTATACACACGTCTTCTCTATATATATGTGTTAACAAACTTCGCCCACTGTGGCGCTGCGCAAGCTGCACTATTCTAATACCGCTGTCATAGGCCAGAACACTTCAAGCGTTAGGAGTAATATATGGCAAGCCATTTATATTCAATTGCAGTGTTCTGCCGAGAAGCGCGGTTGTCTAGAACACTTCCCCAGCGTCTAGAGCTCCATACCGCGTTGAGGCCACGCTCAGTGTGCAGCGCATTACGATACACATGGCTTACCATAAAGGAATACCTCTCTCAGCATTAGCGCAGACATCACCGAAAGTGTAACGCGCCGTGTTAGTGATGTCTATAAGGAGGGTTCATTATAATGTGATGCTATTAGGCATCGATATCCACAAACACCGTTAGGATTCAGTAATGGTATATATCAGCCGCATACTTCCGTTTAATGCCTTAATTCACGTGATCCTTCAGCATTTATCAGGACTGGAAGCGCTTGTTATTGCGCTGCATTGCGCGGTAGGATGCTCTCTGCGTCTTACTGCGCATCAGGTATATCTGGTGGGACATTGACATCATTAGACCATTATTAGGACACGATCAACATTTTGCTGGGACAGAGTTAGGACATTATGAGTGACATTTTGCAGATATCAACGCTGAGAACACATGTCAGGAAGCGAACACAGGATGTGAAGACCGGTGCGTGCAGACGCAGGATTCCTATCGCTGCGAATGCACAGGACCTGGTCTTAAGCTGGCCGCCAACAATCGCAGCTGCTCAGGTGAGTCCCCTACGGCAGGGGGGGGGGGGGGGGGCGACTACATTAGTACACTAGTGGAGGTGTGCCGCCCAGGCGATAGAGGGTATATGGAGAGCAAGAGAAAGTGGGAGACTTTGTGGTCATTGAGAGACCGTTTTGGTTACAAAGGCAAGGCTAGTTCCACTGAAGGCTAACTCTCACACCAGAGGGCGCTCATCCTTGCGTTAATGTAGCCATACAAGCAGCTGGGCGCCCGTTACCGTGAGAGAGGAACCAACCTTGTATTTCGGATCCATGGAATGAGCGAGCTTTTGGAAATGGCGGTGAGCGGCGGAAGGTTTGTTTTGGCGGCTATATTGTGTGGTGATGAATTCGAGAGTAGCGCGTGGGGCCTTCAATCTTTGCTCGTGGTGATTTATAAATGTATCCTCGACATGGATACGTGACATATATGTGGCGTCTGCATCACGTTGTTGTGGAATCCAGAAAATCTTTCTCACCACCACCTGCGCTCGGACGGCAGGCGGAACTTGGCCATCCATGGCCCTGCAGTCCGCCCTGCGACCCGTGGGTAATGCTACAGAACTATGTATGCATCTAACTACATATAGTGCCTCCCATCCGGGGTGAGCCCTTATCAGTCGGAGGTAAAAGACACACAGTATCATATTAATACAGTTGGTTGGTTTGGTATGACTCTTACCCTAAGTAGGCCCACAGCAGTAACTATATTTGCAGTACCCCTTTTCGATATTTGCAGACATCGATGAATGTGCGCATGACAAGGCTGGATGTGAGGACAACTGTACCAACACACCTGGGTCCTACTTCTGTGGATGTAGTCAGCCTGGCATGGCGTTATCTGACGACCAACACTCCTGTACAGGTGAGAACGCTGCACATTTAAGCACAACCCATTCTTTCCCATTTGTGCCACACGAACGTTTGGGACCTCATTAACGCCGCATAGCGTTACAGAGATCGTCTTAACGCCACACAGCGTTACACAGATCGTCTTAACGCCACAGCGTTACACAGATCGTCTTAACGCCACATAGCGTTACACAGATTGTCTTAACGCCACAGCGTTACACAGATCGTCATAACGCCACAGCGTTACACAGATCGTCTTAGCGCCACAGCGTTACACAGATCGTCTTAAAGCCACATAGCGTTACACAGATCGTCTTAACGCCACAGCGTTACACAGATCGTCTTAACGCTACATAGCGTTACACAGATCGTCTTAACGCCACAGCGTTACACAGATCGTCTTAACGCCACAGCGTTACACAGATCGTCTTAACGCCACAGCGTTACACAGATCGTCTTAAAGCCACATAGCGTTACACAGATCGTCTTAACGCCACAGCGTTACACAGATCGTCTTAACGCTACATTGCGTTACACAGATCGTCTTAACGCCACAGCGTTACACAGATCGTCTTAACGCCACAGCGTTACACAGATCGTCTTAACGCCACAGCGTTACACAGATCGTCTTAAAGCCACATAGCGTTACACAGATCATCTTAAAGCCACATAGCGTTACACAGATCGTCTTAACGCCATATAGCGTTACACAGATCGTCTTAACGCCACTTTTTTTTTTTTTTGGATTGCTTTGAAAAAAAGTGGGTACATCAGTTACAGGTACGTACGAGGCGGTAGGTACTAGCTGCACACAAATACAAATGAAACAGATGCTAAGAATAGGCAAGAGAAATGCAGCATACAAATACAACATAAGTGGGCAAATTCACAAGTTGGCGAAAAGTTTATGCCTCCTGTTTACATGCAAGTCAGTTTGATTGTTTTTGAGTAAAATGTGCTTTTGAGTTATGATATGGTACCTGAGCTTAATCCAAAATGCTGTGAATTTTATCGAGATCGACTTACATTTCTGACTATGAAAATGTTTTGCTAGCAAAAGACAATTATTTAAAGTGTAATGCGATTGATCATATATCCCCATTAAAATGCTTTCTGAATTTAGCATCAATACAGAGTCAGTTGCCTGCTGCCAAAAGCTTTCAAATTCATTCCAAAATGTCTTAACCTCACTGCAATCAACAAATCTGTGTACTATGGTATCAACCATATCACATTTATTACAATTAGCACTATCAACGATATTCATCAGGTTCAAACGTTTTTTGTAAGGAACAAATCTATACAGAATGGAGAACTGCAGGGAGTGAAGCCTCGTTTCAACAGCAGATTTAAAAGGTAAAACACAAATAAGGTTCCAAGCAGATTCATCAAACTGAAAGATTTCCATCCATTTTTCCCTTGTGATGGGTGG
The DNA here is from genome assembly GCA_964019135.1 of Arenicola marina. Taxonomy (NCBI): domain Eukaryota; kingdom Metazoa; phylum Annelida; class Polychaeta; family Arenicolidae; genus Arenicola; species Arenicola marina. The sequence continues at coordinate 202,897 of OZ025265.1, read as the reverse complement.
GATAAGATACATATATGTCGCTTTGCTGGGTAAAGATATCAGATCTGACACTGTAACATCTTGACTGCAGCCTTGAATTAACAATGATCTTTTCCACGCATACGGTATGGCATGACATAGGCTGTAATATTCCAAAAAGTTACATTTTAAACCATATTTAACACAAAAATCAGATGCAGTTAAAAACTGACGTTGCGCACCGATAAGATCTTTAACTTTATTTATTCCCTTCAAGTACCAGTTATAATGAAATACTGGGTCACCATCAATTTGAATGGGTGGATTAAACCACAACCATTCTTCCAATATGTCGGTTGCATGTTCAACGGGAAGTTTCGATCTAAGTTCACTCAATGAAGATATTATATCCTTGTAAAAGAGCGGTAACTGCTTCATATCGGACATATTCAAGCAACATCTGGTGTGAAATAGGTCTTCTATGGAGACATGTGGAAAGTAGGCCTGAAGACAAACCTTCCATACTTTATTTTCACTGTTGTATATTCTTTTCACATAACTAATCTGAAAAGACTGCACCTGCTTATCAAACAGTGGAAACTTTAGACCTCCCTTATCAATTGGTTGGGAAATGACCTGCAACTTAACATTGGGCCTAGAGTCTTTCCATATGAATGAAGTAATTAGATTGTGCATCTGTTTAGTCAAGGGCGTAGGAATGTGTATATTTGTGACAATATATGTAAGTTGTGAAAGGGCTAGCGTTTTAACAATGAGAATCCTACCAATAAGGGTTAAGTTTCGCATTTTCCACAAATTAAGGCATTTCTTCAGGCTTTCTAATTTGGACCATAAGTTTAAATAAGCCATTTCAACCTCATCTGGACTAAATTTTATGCCAAGGGTGGAAAAGTTCTGGGAAGCCCATTTAACAGGTAAAGTACCTGACGATCGTCCTGCATTTGAGCCTATCCAAATGGCCTCAGTTTTGTCTAAGTTGCATTTCAGACATGCGAAGGTAGCAAATTTGTCTAACAGCTTCAATAGCCTGTGCCCTGATGTCTCATCGGCGAGGAAGCATGTCATATCGTCTGCCAGCTGAGATAGTTTAGATGATACATTCTGATATTTTATGCCTCTGATACCCTTATCCCCCCTGATGGCGACCGCTAGATGTTCCATAACTAACACAAAGAGGAAGGGCGCTAACGGGCAACCCTGCCTTACGCTCCGTTCTAATTGAAACCAGTCAGAAGAATAACCGTTATTAAGAACGCTGCTGACGCTGCCACAATAGAAAGTTGAAACCCATCTGCGGAAATCCGGGCCGGAATTAAAGGCCTTCAGTGCCTCGTCCATATAACTCCATTCAATAGAATCGAAAGCTTTCTCAAAGTCGATCAGAAGGAGCAAGCCTGGGATCTTCTTAGCATTAGTCATATTCATTATATCCGAAAGTTGCCTAATATTTTCCCCATTATATCTACCCTTTATGTATCCGGTTTGGTCAAAGTTGACAAGGATGGGAAGATGTGGTTGTAGCCGTTCGGCTATTGCCTTAGCGCCGATCTTGTAATCGGAATTTAATAGAGAGATTGGTCTCCAGTTTTAATGAGTATGCGATCTTTTGATTTCTTAGGCAGAAGCGAGATTAAGCCTCGTTTTTGCTCCGTGGAGAGTGTATTTTGTTCGAATGCATAATTTAGGCTATCAGTTACAAACTTGGAAATAAATCGCCAGAAAAATTTGTAGAACTCATAAGTCAGCCCGTCAGTGCCAGGGCTTTTGTTGTTCTTGCATTCCGCAAGGGCTCTGGCACATTCACCGACTAATAACTTTCCTTCTAGAGACTCCTTGGCTTCGTTGGAAAGTTTTGGGGCATCAGGGTTTTCAAAAAAAGTATGCTTAAACTCGCGATATTCTTTAGAGCATAGTTTAGGGTGTTTAGATTCATACAATGATTTAAAGAAACATTGGATTTCCTGTAAAATATGTGCAGAGTTTGTGGTTAAACCTCTATCGGGTGTGTTTAGTTTCATGATGCATTTATTTTTGTAATTTCTCTTTCCTAGACCCAAGAAGTATTTGGAGGATCTCTCTCCGTGTTCAGCCCAGTTGGCTTTAGACAAAACTAGTGCCCCCTTTGTTCTCTCCTTGAAAATCTCCTCCAATTCTGCTCGTATTTGGGAAATAGTTAAATTTATGTTATCATCAACGTCCCCCAAATTTTATTCCAACTTCGTTAGTTTACTTAATAAGTCGGCTTCTCTAGTTCTCTTAGCCTTAGATTTATGTTTTGAAAACTGTATTGTATGGCTTCTTACATCACATTTGATGATATCCCATTTGAGGCCTTTATCTTCTATATCGACATACTTATGCAATGCACTTTGAAAGAGCTCGTTTACTTCATTTACGTAGAATTCATCCTCCAGCAGGCCAGAGTTAAATTTCCAAAAGCCAGGGCCTCGTTTTTGAAACGAATCACCTTGGAGTCGTAGGTAAACTAAACTATGATCAGATCTAATGAATGCTTCTATACGGACCATCTTTACAAGGGGAGAAATGAATTCTGATACCAGAAAAAAATCAAGTCTACTTTTAATAGAACCATCTGGTGAAGACCAGGTGTACTGCTTAACCCTAGGGTTTTTAGCCCGCCAGATATCTGATAATTCTTGGTCGTCAATAAACTCATGCAAATGATCTCGATAGTTAGAGCTAGATTCCATTTCCCCCCTTTCTTATCTACGAGTGGGACAAGGGTAGTATTGAAATCGCCCCCAATAATTAAGGAGTTGCCCACAAAATTTCGGCTTAGGTCCCTGAGCCTCTCAAGAAACTGGCACTGTTCTTTGACATTATTCTTTGTCGGAGCATATGCATTACCCAGTACAAACTCACAATCATTAAGCACCACTTGCCAAAAACAAGCGCGCCCACCTGTGTCCTTGACTACGTTAATTGGTTTAAATTCAATGTCCTTTGGAAAAAGAATACATACTCCTCCACTCTCTGTGCTATAATGGCAAAATTCAATCTCACCATCCCATTCATTTTTCCATATGCTTTCAACCTTTTCACAGCTGTGTGTTTCTTGAATGAATACAATTGCATTTTTGTAAAAGGTAGTGAAGTGCCTGAAGAGACACAATCGCTTCATTTTCGCTCTCATCCCTCTCACATTTATAGAGATTATTTCAAGCTGAAACGTCATGGTGTGCTACTAAGTAATACTCAGGACAGGGATGTGGTTCATTTTCACGAACCGCGCTCTCTGTATTTTGGTAATTAAATTTAATACCACCCATCCCGCGTGTACATGTAGTCTGATTGTACCACAACAGAGTTTTTGAATACAGCATAGCAAATCATGTTTAAATAACGCACCATCACCAGAAACCTAAACCGCCCCCGTCTCCCTTCATTCAAACCAGTTTTGGAAAAGGTTTTTAAGTTGGCGTTGCGTATGCATCCCATGACACTCATTTTTAACCGGCAAATTCCCATGATTGATGCTAAGTTGATCAGTTGACTAATAGAGTACGGCATAACCACACTAGTAACACAACAGTATCGAAAACCTCTGGTTTGGAAAGCAGTAGAGCGTGACCGAGCGTCGTGAACCACAAAGGGCGGAGGAATCCGCTGAGACAGATCTTAGATTTAGCCAAGTTCGCCAAGTTCTGTTATCAGCGAGGCTCCACTGGCGTCTGATTGACCAGGATTTGGGCTTTCCATCGCTGCGACATTAGCACCACCAGATTTTTTCTTCTGGCTCCGTAGGCCTGACATGTTCTGAATGACCAAGCAGCGCACTGTTGTAGTTGGTGGGTTTTACGCACACCGAGCAATAAGCCCACCCAGCGGTCGTCTGCGAGACGCTATACGCTGTAGTACATTCTGGGCCCAGTCAGATACACCTGTGCGCCTGAGGTGAGGGCGGTGAAGCGTGAGCTATCCAGGCCTTGTTAGGCGTCCGATATTATCGCCCAATGCCGTGCATAACATTCCTAGAATTCCACTTATTTGACAGTAAGTTGACTGCTAGAAATATTTCACGCAATTCCAGGATGACTGCTAGGTGTATTAGCAGCATAATCCAACATTGTGTGCCTTCTATAAGAGCAGTAACCGGTGTAACCGGGAGGAAGGCGAGCGGTTAGGATTCAGTGTGTGCCTCGCGTGTCAGCCATCTCACTATGAACGCCACAGTGTTACACAGATCGTCTGAACGCCACATAGTGTTACACAGATCATCTTAACGCCACATAGTGTTACACAGATCGTCTTAACGCCACATAGCGTTACACAGATCGTCATAACGCCACATAGCGTTACACAGATCGTCATAACGCCACATAGCGTTACACAGATCTTATAGTGCACTTTGTTGGAAAAGGATTTAGCGGGCCACGAATAGAGAAACGGCCATTCACCAAGACGCAATTTCCGAATGAGGAATGTGTGAACATTTGAGTAGGTTTGGTATCGTTTTGATTCTGAACACAACGATGAGATGGAGAGGGTTCAGTGGCGATAGAGGGTATATGGAGAGCAAGAGAAAAGTGGGAGACTTTGTGGTCATTGAGAGACCTTTTTGGTTAAAAAAGGCGAGGCTAGTTCCACTGAAGGCTAACTCTCACACCAGAGGGCGCTCATCCTTGCGTTAATGTAGCCATACAAGCAGCTGAGCGCCCGTTACCGCGAGAGAGGAACCAACCTTGTATTTCGGATCCCTGGAATGAGCGAGCTTTTGGAAATGGCGGTGAGCGGCGGAAGGTTTGTTTTGGCGGCTATATTGTGTGGTGATGAATTCGAGAGTAGCGCGTGGGGCCTTCAATCTTTGCTCGTAGCTATTTATAAATGTATCCTCGACATGGATACGTGACATATATGTGGCGTCTGCATCACGTTGTTGTGGAATCCAGAAAATCTTTCTCACCACCACCTGCGCTCGGACGGCAGGCGGAACTTGGCCATCCATGGCCCTGCGGTCCGCCCTGCGACCCGTGGGCCATGCTACCGAACTATGTATGCATCTAACTACATATAGTGCCTCCCACTCGGGGTGAGCCCCTATCAGTCGGAGGTAATATCATATTAAGACGGTTGGTTGGTTTGGTATGACCTTTACCCTAAGTAGGCCAAAAACAGTAACTATATTTTTCAGTACCCCTTTTCGATATTTGCAGATATCGATGAATGTGCGCATGACAAGGCTGGATGTGAGGACAACTGTACCAACACCCCTGGGTCGTACCTCTGTGGATGTAGTCAGCCTGGCATGGCGTTATCTGACGACCAACACTCCTGTACAGGTGAGAACGCTGCACATTTAAGCACAACCCATTCTTTCTCATTTGTGCGACACGAGCGTTTGGGACCTCATTAACGCCACATAGCGTTACAGAGAACGTCTTAACGCCCCATAGCGTTACACAGATCGTCTTAACGCCACAGTGTTACACAGATCGTCTTAACGCCACAGTGTTACACAGATCGCCGTAACGCCACATAGCGTTACACAGATTGTCTTAATGTTACATAGCGTTATACAGATCGTCATAACGCCGCATAACGTTACATAGACCGTCTTAGCGCCACTGTGTTACACAGATCGTCTCAACGCCAGAGTGTTACACAGATCGTCTTAACGCCACAGTGTTACACAGATCGTCTTAACGCCACAGTGTTACACAGATCGTCTTAACGCCACAGTGTTACACGGATCGTCTTAACGCCACAGTGTTACACAGATCGTCTTAACGCCACAGTGTTACAGAGATCGTCTTAACGCCACATAGCGTTACACCGATCGTCATAACGCCACATAGCGTTACACAGATCTGATAGTGCATTTTTTTTTAAAGGATTTACCGGGCCACGGATAGAGAAACGGCCATTCACCAAAATGCGTTTTCCGAATGAGGAATGTGTGAACATTTAAGTAGGTTTGGTATCGTTTTGATTCTGAACACAACGATGAGGTGGAGATGGTTCAGTAGCAAGGTACTTGTCGTGCGTAACGTGACATTATTCGAATATTATTGGGACACTGTCAGCATTTTATTAGGACATAGGTCATTATGATGAAATTGTGGTAAATACCGCTTCCTCCTTATTGTAACAGCTCTGACTGCCGCCATCATCGACTGCGCCGTGAACTTCTTCATGATATTCCCTTTGCGCAGCATTGAGTAAACCTGGGTCCGTAAGTTCGAAGCGCGAGGGGCAAAATATTTGGCCTTGGAATAGAACAATAGAATGGAGCGGGGGGAAATATTTGGCCCCCGCCTTTCGAACTTACGGGCCCAGATCTCTCCCAGCATGGCTTTCGCTATGATTCCTTGTGATGGAGATGGGAATGTCTCGCGACGCCTTTGCGGTTTAATGTTGTCATACAAAAGAGAAATTGTATGGTATATTTTGTCGTGAGCGACAAACATATGACTCCATACAGTTTTGAACTATCAGGGTAAATATCATCATTGTCATAGCTTGTTTTTTTTCAAATATTAAATTTAAGAACCGATTGGTTCAAACTCCGAGGAGAATATTTCATCATAAATTGTTATGGAGTGACAATTTTGGTTAGTCTGGAAGTATCAGCGTCATCACATTGTCTATCCGGAACTGCAGACTAGAGACCACGGTTAAAGGGCGCGTTTCGGGAGCGGGGAGAGGAGGGGAGGTGCTGTGGGCCACTTATCATGGTTGTGCGGGGGACTTGGCAGCGGCGAGAACAAGGGGTACTGTCAGTCATTTCCCGAGGATATCATTTGATTTTGTAAACGTAAATGTAAAACGATTTGTAGTACATAATTACTTTAAGTAGCAACGTCTGTGCGAAAACATATGCTAACAAGATGAAAGTAGAAACACATTTACACTTATATTTTCAGACATTGATGAATGCGAGCCTTACAACGCGGGATGCGAGGACCACTGTACCAACACCCCTGGGTCGTATTTCTGTGGATGTAGTCAGCCTGGCATGGCGTTATATGAAGACCAACACACATGTATAGGTGCGAACCCTGTACACAAAACCGTGGTTTGTTAATAATAGTTGATGTCCGATGCCGCATTGTACAGCGACTTTGATACCGATTGGCTGAAACTTTAAAACGCGGGCAGGATTGCGTCATAGACTATCGTATGTAGTTTCTGTCCACCTGCTTCAGCACAAATTATAACATATAAATCTTTAAATACAAACTGCATTACATCGCGTTATCTGGTAGTACAACATAGTATTGGCCTATCTAGAATCTAGAGTCACGCCTGCCAACTACACCATGTAGATATATCTGGAAACTTGAAAACAACTTCGGTCACGATTGACGTTGATTTAAAACTATATTTACCTCGTACGTTGTCAAATTATTGTTTGCAATTATTGACACCATACATAGAACAGAGGAAGAGGGACCAATCATCGTAAAGATTGGTCACTCTGGCCTCTACGGGGAGGCGAAAAGACGGGCAATGTTAGGGAGTGTGCAAGTATCGTTATTGTTTTCCGTACACCGAAAAACGAAATTAATTGATCGCAAATATCTATGTGAAAATATTTGTCATGGTTTATAACGTCCATGTATACCTTCAGATGTCAACGAATGTGATGTTAACAACGGTGGCTGTGAAGATCGTTGCATTAACACCGTGGGATCCTACTTGTGTGACTGTCTCAATCCCGGACTGAGGCTAGCCAATAACGGACACACATGCGCAGGTAAACGCACAACAACACATGTTAGCATTGTAGCTAGGAAGCGGGGTTGGTATATAGAATGAAAATAAATCGTCCACGAAACTATCAGATTTGGTCAAAAGAGTATCCTCAAAAGATATAGATATGTAGCAGGACACACTAAACTCGTATATGATCTTGTTATTAGCAGATTTAGTTATTAGTAGTTATTATAGACTTTCGTGTACGCAGCCTATGTTAATAACAATGACGCTTCATGACCGCTCAGAGCAGTTGGAAAAAAATTCTATTGCATTAGTCTACGGGAAAGGTATTACGCTATTGTGATAATAGGCTGACTGTATATTCTTCGTCAATAACAACAAACACGCCGGAAAATGCAGCTACATAACTTCCGGTTTGTCATCCGAAATGGAAAGACGTTGATGGCAGAAGATCTATACTGAAGTTGAAACAGCAGACTATTATCCAGCTAATTCTAAAAAGACTTTTAAAGTTACGTTGAGGGTGGGAATATTTATTGGCCCAATTTAGCCTTCATGTGACTAACTCCGCCCAGAACATTGCTTTCGATCTGTAGACATCGATGAGTGTGCTGACAACAACGGAGGATGTGAGGATAGCTGTGTCAACACCTTGGGGTCTTACATCTGTGAATGTACTCGGCCCGGTCAAATATTGTCTGAGGACGGACACAACTGTCACGGTAGGCCCATGATTGGTTGGTAGCATATTCAGGACACTTTAACCCCTTGTGTTCATATCGCGTCAATGGGAGAAGGAAGCTCGAACCACCAATCCACGTGCTGTTAAGCTATCAGGTGGCCAGAGCGTTCTAGCCCACTAAACTATCGGACAGGCTCATGTTGGCCCATGAAGTTTATAGTGTAGTATTTGTAGTTTGAGCTGTGTTGGTCACGGCCGGGTCCGGCAGTTGAGCTCTGCATGAGTTGGTTGCGCCCGCATCGTGTTGTGCCTGTTCGGTGTCTGGCTGTCAAGGGCAAGTGTCTGAGTGTGTCTGAGGTATCTGATTGTGAGATACATCGGTGACGGACGTGGGAAGAAATGAAAACCGGTGTCGACAAACTGATCGTGATAAAATTGTCTTGTTATATTCGCTCGACCCACGACAATACTACAATAGAATGTTTTTTATCGGCTGAATAGCAGACAAGGACGGTGAGATAAACGCTAATGATTTCATTACGTGTGTGATATATCGATAGTTAAATCATTGCTAACCGGTTTATGCAAATAATACGTATTTTCTTGTGATATATGCGTTGCTTACAGCATAAACTCGCTTTGTTACGTGTGTGATATATCAATAGTTAAATCAGTGTTTTTTCTTGTGATACATGAGTTGCTTATATCTCGTTGGTCTTTCGTAGGATGCATCAGAACGGCAGATTTGGCGTTTGTTATTGACGCCAGCGGCAGCATAAATCGAGACGATCCGAGTAACTGGGACACACTGCTCAACTTTGTAGCATCCGTTATGCTGAAGCCTCCGTTAGTAATTAGTCCGAATAGCGTTCGAGTGGGCGCCGTCATTTATAGCATCAGAGCACGCGTAGAATTCTATTTGAGTGAGACCACAAATGCCGTAGAAATGGTTGGTCGAGTCCGTAACTTTAGTTACGATGATGGTAGGACCAACATCGCCGATAGTCTGCGAAAGGCCCGCCGGGAAGTGTTTAATGAGCAGCGCGGCGACCGGCCGGATGTACCAAATATCCTGGTACTTTTTACAGACGGCGTGCCTAACGAAGAGGAATCCCTCACCCGGACAGAGGCCTGGCTGGCCAAGCAAGCCGGCATTACCATCATCGGTATAGGCGTGACCAATCCGATAGGCCTGGGCGTCTTATCTGATATTGCAACGGGGAAGGTGCTCACCGCGAGAGACTTCCAGGATCTACCTTCTATTTTAGCACAATCTTTCGCGTTGATCTGTGACATAACTGGAACAAGTAAGTGATATGGAACAACTAGTTTACACAGTGCTACACATACCGGACAGAGTATGTCAGATCAAGATCATATAATCAATTGACGATCTTATGAACCACATGCTGGCAGAAAACATTTCCTATTGGTCCACTGAATTAGGACCGATATTTGTGGAATATCATATCTTCATCATCATTTAGATTGTCCATTATCGGTGGACAAATGATCATTTATTGTCTTGTCTTGTGTAAATTTTGTCTTGAGCGCATTTATCCATTATCTGTGCCTGGACCTCGTGTTTGCTAATTTTTTAACAATTAAAGTGACTATTAATTTGGCTATGTGGGGACGATTCTATTCCAAACATCCTTGATATCAGTGTAAAACGGGTTCATATTGTCTGGCCTGGTGCGGATTCGAGCCAACTTTCTAACTCATGCCAAAGGGTCTTACAAAGTCAAACAAGATTGCGATAGAAACGAAACGGCATTTTATTCAAGATATATTTCATAAGAACCATACTGTTTTCCTATGAAACACTAAGCGAATAATGTTATGTTTTTGGGAGGTTACTGTGTGTGTTCTCTTCCATTCTGCTTAAAAATACATAACTCTATAATTTATAACGAATATTTTATTTCTTGTATGAAAATTGTGTATTATTTTAAGGATAATTTCAAGAGTATATTCTTTTAAAAAACATTGTATCCGAAACGCATTACGAGGCGCAAGCCTAGTATGGATGTCTGTAACGAATGAACAGTGACACGGGTATTCTGTGACCAAGTCTACTGTTCCCGTAACGTGAAGGTATAAATTAGTCCTTAACATGTACATTGCGTGTTATACCTCGCTTTGAGAGACAATATAATGGCTGAATGAAGTCGCGAGGCCGTTGCTGTGCTCTGTGCACACCTGGGATGAATTGGTCGATGAACCGCCTGGGACGATGAAGGATGAACGGGTGCAACATGTCACAGATGAGGATTCGAACCCATGACCATGATCTGCGATTTAGAGAAGACGTGTGTCTATCTGTTCTTTATTATGCATACCGCGTACCAACCGACTCAACAATTATCGCTATCGCCACCTGGTGAGCTTACCGTTAGAACATCATTCATAACGTAGTGCATACAAGCCACGCTTAAGTTTATAACTGTCGTGATGCAACAATATCAACGTGATCATCTCAACGCTGATTGACTAAAATGTTCGACGCTGATTGGTTTACAATTTGCAAATCTTAAAGTTGGTCGAAACATGCGCTAAGCTTACAATGCGTGGAAAACCGGCTTTCCAATTGCAGAGTTGGTCGAAAAGTTGATTTGTTGTAGTGAACTTTACAACGTATTGCACCGTGTGAACAGGGCATTAGATTGACAATGCTTTTTGCAAGCAGTTCGTTTAAGGCCGCATAAAAGCCATTATAATGTAGCATTTACACGAGTGCAACAGTCGATTCGATCAAGGTTCTAATTCACGGACAATTGTGAAAGTGACTTTCAGAGGAGCTCATTTATTGCTCACGACTGGCATTTAGAGCGATTATCGATTCCGCAATTGAAAACAAGATCAAATAATTTGGTCTCATAGAGTTAATTTTACTCTGGCTCCAAACATGTGTTCAATTCTTTTTTTCGCTTTTTCCTAGTAGCTGAACTAAAGCATTCCATGAGTAACAGTATTGTCGTGTTTTTTGTGTGTCCAAGCGCACTTATATATTTATGGCGGTCGAATTCGCGATATAAAGGTGAGAGCAGCTACTAACTAGTTTTGCGCGATCAACAACAACAAAAACATAGTTTGGGATTGGTAATGTCATTTATTAAATAAAAGGACGCATATCGGTTACGTAGCGAGGTATATATGATAACCATGACTCGTTACACAACCAGAACAAACTATAACACGTCCAAAGGTGGGGGCCAACCGCTCACGGTGCGCACTGAACCCACGCATGTGGAGGCGGGAAAGATGCGGATTTCAGGCGGCCAGCGGGCGTGGAAGAGGACAAATGCCAGCGCCGCCCAAATATAGGCGAGAGATTAAGTAATATTAATACGCGGGTTGGAGCATTCGAGAACAAAAATGCCGCCCCAAAGATATGCGACAATATAAGGGAGCGATACATGGAATGGGGCGTGCAGGCTGGCGAGATAGAACCGATATGAACAAATATAAAAGCAGTGGTTGGCATCCGTCCGTCTGCGAAAGACGATGGATTTGCAGCTTTGTTTGGTTTAAGTTATACGATTCGTAACGCGGCGTTTACGCTGATGACTGAGTAAGCCTATCTGTGATCGACAGAGCTTTCCGCAGTCATCGCAACGGTGACCTGTCGATAGATCTTGGTTTGTGCTCTCTGGTGGACGCCTAGATTGGCGTTTCAAGCCCAGTTTTACAAACCATAGCAAGTCGTGGTGGGTCATTCCGTCACGCACGACACGGGCCCATCCCCTCTTTTGGGATGCCAAGTCCTCCCAAGAATCTGGATCGATGCCGAAAGCCTTCATGTCCCGCTTACAAACAATGCAGTAGATAAAGGATAACAAACAAACGGCACTAGTTTGTCGGCGCCAGATAGAGGGCTCCTCGAAATGCAGACAACACAGTTACAGACATACCATTATGCGATGAAAGCGAAGTGACGTCACTGGCAACGACCTGCGAAGAAAGAGATTAATGCCCGTAAACATTATAGTGAGCTCTTACCCACTAAAAAAAAAGATAGGAGTGGGTGTCATATCGACGTGCGAACTACACTGTGAGGCATTGCCTTATGTAGGAGAGTAAACTATCACATATATCAGAATCGCCAGATATTGCTGTCCAGTTCAAATCACTCTTAATTGGTCACATTCCGTATTTTGTTTATTAGTGCAAGTTTTTATATTTATCTACATCATGCTGGGAAAATAATGCCATCTTTCCGCACGTGGAAGACAAATGTTTCGCAGCAGAAACAAAGCCAGCAACTCATGACTACCAGCAGGCTCACAATGACGTGGAAGGCACGCTCAGCAGTACAAGTAGTACATCGACACTCATCACTGAAACCTAAGACATTTATTTCCAACAGATGGCAATTTGTATGTAATTCGTAACTATCTGCAAAGAGGTCAACAAGTACAAGTGCATCTTCAGGCACATTGCATCATGTGTTACTGTTAACAATGGAACATATACATTTAAGCAAAATACTTACATGCGCCATCTTAGATTGTTTACATGTTAGAATCAAGACTAAAAGTATCTAAAAATTATGATGCATATATATTTTATATCTCTGAGAGTCTGTATAACAACAATTTCAACATAAAACTGCGCGGTTTATTTTTATCGCGCGCGGACGTGATAGCGAGCCCCGGTCGACACACACAAAATAGCGAACAGCGAACAGACGCGCAGGGATATAAAGCCGGCCACCAACTTCTGCTCCATTAACCAAAATGCTTCTCTCCGGATAGCCCACATGTATTCAGGATTCAAATTGAAGGCAAAATATACTTATTTGACATGGGGAAGAGGTTGGTAATACAAAAAATACGGAATATATTGCTGTAAACAAAGTTAACAAATAGGCTTCCGTTTTGTGTTATTACCGACGAGTACAACTCTCTTGTTTTTGCCATCTTCGCCCAATTTGAAAAAATTATAACATATTTTTAATTCACCGCACAAATCTACGGTTTTGCTACATGAATGAATCATCTATGCGTTACAAATACTCGGGTGGGTTCGGGAACGCAGGCGGAGTACTCGACGAGGATATTTCGAGCATGCGCACTCATACTTGCCGCTCGTGTGCGGACCAAGATAAAGCTAACGCATACTCCCTGTTTCCCTGTTGTGTTTCTTATTGTCTTTGTTGTAATATTATTTACAGATTTGGCAAGTCGAAATGCTATGTTATATATAATATTTACGTACTGTGGGGCCTGGACGCCATGTTGAATGTTCTCGGGATTCTCCTATGGGAGGAGTGTAAGGTCCCGGGTGTAAATGTAACACGTGACCGCGCTATCAAATCAAAATATCGGTGTTAGTTTATGTTGCGATGGTGACTGGTTCTGTCGGTAGGGAGTAGCATGTCGGCATACAGAATTCGGCCATGAAAGGAAAAGAAGTGAACATCCCTATTACACCCTAATAACACCATATTGCTATTTGGAACTCCCAATCACCCAGGATTAAGAGCCAAATGTCGTCACCGACGCCTTAAAACTGGTCGACTTTACTGGCGTCAAGCTGCGCTCAGCACTCGCGGTCCCAAACGAAGTGGACCGCTGCGCACTGGGTGTCCGCCACACATCACTGGAGACAGCCGTCTCGGGTCGTGTTGTCCACGAAGGTTGGGTTCATGATGTGCTGGATTACATGGATTATGTGTCATTATACAGACCAGCATTGTCATTTAAAGGTGGAATATGATGCAATCGTGCGAATTATTGGATTAAAAAATGATATGATATGCAGCCATGTTGCAATAGTGCTGGAAACAAGGAGCACCACGTTAAGTGCGTTGTTGATGGAGAGTGATTTTTGGGATTCACGAGAAGAAAAACTAGTTATAGTGTGATTACTGCATGATATAAATATAACGTCGGTATGTATTGTGCATAAGAATTGTATATGACCTTAATTTCAGTTCTAAAATCAGATTTTATGATCTACGCTTTTGTTAAAGAGAAATTTGTGTCTGTATTTGCTAGAGCATTTCATTGAGCGTCAAGCGTCCAGTCATATATTGTGGTTGTGATTTGCTTCAGAGAAGCTCACTTAGCGCTCATTGTTGGCATTAACTGCGATTGTCGACTAAGATTGTTCAACTGGCATATAGTTTGGTTTCGTTGAGTCAATCTCAATTTCTCAGCTCGCAAAATAGTACATTCTTGAAAATAATGTACAGTTTAGACCATAGGATGACGTCATAATAGTAGTTTATTAATCAATTAGCGAGAACAGGCCAAACAAACTCACGGGCGGAGTATTATTAATCAATGAACAAACACGCGCAAAACAATATCGATCGAAAGGAGACTATTTTACGACATATTTATTTCCATATTGAGGGCCACACAACATGAAATCACACGATGACTGTGGCAAGCCAGGATTGTTCCTGCAAATGCCAAAAACAATTCGAATTACTGATTAAACCATAAAATAAGACGAAAAAATGCCCAGAAACCATGTGATTGCACTTATACTGTAACAGCTGTTTGAATTCTTACGCATGTTATGCCTTTAAAATTTAAACTACACTTTTGTGCAGCTAACCAAGGCGGATAAAGTGCCATGGAGTCATTGATGATTTATAAATAGTGTCTCTTTAGACGTGCATGGACCACATGAGACACGGTTACTGTTAAATATACAACCCAGGATCAGAAGTCTCCCGCTCTGCCGAATATAGATATCATGAATATTATGACAATACGATGAAGTCCAATCATTCAACTCACACTGCATACCAGCCAGCAACCCATGCAGTGCAGTCCATTCCTTCATCACCTGTGATTACCCTGATGATCATGATCATGAGTATGTCCTCATGATACTTTCACTCATTGAAACGGGAAGTGTGTTTAGGGGTTTGAGGCAAAATCTTGAAAAGCTTGTTTAGGTGACCTTATAATATTGATTATAGGCATATTAGTTAACCGCTCGTAGACAACAAGCTCTGACATTCATGCCTATGTTCCATTGAAGACAATGTACGAAGCGACTTGAATAGATGATTTTGAATATATAACCATGTCTTTGCGTCATCAAACATATATTGCTAACTAATAAACATTTGCATTGATTATCAATGAAACAATACGGAAATAGTTCTACCGGTATTCCTCTAGTTGGATCCATGTCGTTTATTATCATCCGTAGTAGCTGGATTGGTTTCCGTCTCGAAACTGCGTCATTGCAGGGAGATCCAGACTGTGCATCATCCTATTAGTCGAATATGGCTCCTGATCGGACCTGTAAATATTCGCCATTACTTACAGTGCTTGAATTAATGCATGTTCGGTGCTTGACATCATCTAAGGTATTCCATTTGAGGAAGAGAAAATGTTTTGGTAAGTAGCAGTTAATAAGGGCGCCATGAATATTGTTTTTTATTGAACTGACATTGATGGCGTTCTCCTACAGAAGATGCCCTTTGCATACGTTTTTGTGCATTCGATCCCAGATATAACTTCAATTGGAAGCAGACACGGGTCTCTGATATTCAACGATTAATATTGATAATATGCATCCTTATTCATACATGTAATATTAATGGCGTCCTCAGACGTGATCTTCTTATTGATTAGCCAACAATGACCGGTTCCCGTGTAGTTATTTTGGCGTAACCACGGAAATTGCGTAAGTGGGATATTTGGTTTATCCAATCAATACGGTATTCTCTTCACAGACGTTCCACCGGGACTGAGCTGGCCTGACAATTAAGGTAAGTTAAAGAGGTCAAACATTGTTACCTCCAAGTTTATAATAGGCTGCAACGAAGCCTTGAGATTCACATTACACAGAACAAGTTCTTCAATTATGTGCCAAATGCGGCATAAAATGTTAGCTTGACAAAGTATCATGGCATTTTGTTGGGACGCTGCTGATCAGGCTGAAGACAATGAACTTTAATGACTAAAATAAATCATCCATGAACCAATCAGGATCCACTTACTCACTACAAAAACTTGGCGAAACTTTCTTAACTGATAATGAACTAAATGTTTATGTTCTTGAAAAACTGTATAATCACACGATTTACTGGGATGGAAAATAACACTAATGAGCATTGCGTACCTGATATGCTACTGAGAGAAAATTCAGCCGCCGACAACAGGAATGTGACGCAGCACCTAGCCAAATGATTCGAAGGTGAGCCTGCCTAATCTCTTCTCTTGTTAAATAGTTAATACGTGCAAACAGCTCGTAAGAAGTCGACTACCAAATGTACGTTCACAAAAAGGCATTCCTAAATTGGTCGACAAGAGATTGCGTGACAAGACCCATTTAATATTCAGTCCGCGATTTCGTTATTGCGCTTTGTTCAAGCTTCCGGTTCTCCCCTGTGGGAGGTTCATTCCATCAGCCACATGCTGGACAGAATCCTGGCAGGAGTGCAACACTCAGTGGCTGTCTGTAATGGTGTGTGAAAGACCCGCGATGTGTCGCAGCTGACTTACGAATGGTTACGAATGCCGGCTTCATTATAACGTTATAAATGGGATCATGTCAAATCCCGGTATGTCGCTGTACATACTCGGAGACATACCATGCTCCCGGAGCCATAGTCTGGAGCCATAGGCCGGCGACAGGAGCCACTGCCTCTGCTCAGAACCACAGTCTGGCGCCCGGAGTCATAGCCCGCCCCCGGAGCCATAGCCCGCGCCCGGAGCCAAAGCCCGCGTGAGTAGTCATAACCCAGAGCCTGGAGTACTAGTGCAGCATACGGATCCATAACCCGCATCCCCAGCCATAGTCTCGCGCAAGGGGGCGTTCTGTGGTATATATGGTATGTCGCACCCTCCCTCCCTCAATGCCACCGTCTCTTCCGCCCTCTTCCTGGCTGCAAGTGCTGCAACCCTCCATGCATCTCACACCCACACCCACCCGCGTCCGGAGCCATAGCCCCCAGCTCTAGCCGGCGTACGGAGCCTGGAGCAATAGTCCAGCGCACACAGCCATAGTCCAGCGCACGGATCCATAGTCCAGCGCATGGAACCATAGCGCCCGTCAGGAGCCATAGTCCGCGTCCCGAGCCATAGCCCTGCGACCGGCGCCATAACCCGGAGCCGTGAGCAATATTCCAGCATACGGAGCCATAGCCTGGCGCCCGGAGCCATAGCCCGGCCACCCGAGCCGTAGCCTGGCGCCCGGAGCCATAGCCCGGCGACCGGAGCCATAGCCTGGCGCCCGGAGTCATTGCCCGGCGACCGGAGCCATAGCCCGGCGCCTGGAGCCATAGCCCGGAGCCTGGAGCATTAGTCCCGCATACGGAGCCATAAAGCGCGCCGGAGTCATAGCCTGCGCCCTGAACTACAAGACTGTTCCTAGAATAAACCGCAGAGTGACTTACATCTGTAAATTTTACTTGTACCCTGCCGTGGCTAGCATCCTATATATAGGACGCCTACAATGCTGATGTTCAAACAAAGAACAAGCTTTCAGATTGCAGACATGTTTTTTTATCCTCTTTGTTGATAATAAACGGCAAAAAATTTGCGGTCTATGCCTGGGCATTAATGGGTTAAGCGGCTTTAAGAAGCTTATATCACGTGTCGATCCCGTGTAAAGATGGTATGTAAAAGCCCATTGGAAGCCCCCAACCTTCACGAGAGGAAAATTCAGACTCGTACACTTTCAGTGTCAGCTTCCTTCCGACCGGCCTGAACCATCATATGAGTGGCAGTCGTTCAAGCGATCAATTTAGTTTCTTCGCGATCCGATACAAACTATTCTTTACCTCGTGGCGTTGTTCCTCCGTGAGCCCGATATCGAAGTACCATATTTTTTGACCCGGAACGAACTGCTGAATCCCGGCCACGCAGCCCAGACTTGTTGAAGTCGTTACTGTTGGCGGCGGTCACAAACACGTGGTCTCGGACGTTCTGTGACGTCAGTGTCTTGAACCTCATTGGCGGTATCCCGAGTCTGCGCAGTAGCGTTGTGCTGACGTTCATCGCCTTTCCGAGTGCCGTAATGCGGGACTGGCGATATCTTCTGAAAGCAAATGAAAAACAAACGAAAATGAGAAATTATATTTTGTGTTAATCAATGCTGAGCCTATTAGGTCCATCTTTAATGATATTATCCACGAAATGATTCATTTTCGTTCAAGCGGTAGATGTGAGGAGCTGGTGCTCGATACGCTCGAGACGGGCAGTCATGCTTTTTTTGTGTCAAAAACATTGCAGGCTGAAAAAATAATAAATCTGATACTATGAATTCAACACTACGAACACCTACTGGTCACATCCTTACTCGAAAATGGCAATTCATCTGAATGTCTACATACACCCTTCACCAGCCTATATTTACCATGATCAACAATTAAACCGGAATCTACGTCACTTGGCGTCAAATTGGTTTTGATCCATCGGAGTTGACGCCCGATGGTGTTCAGATATCCTGACCGAAAAAATGCGCCACACCTTATCAAGCTATCAGCTACATATTATTTTGTCAAACTAACCAAATTGCTATATTTACTCTTTTAAGAGTATTTTATAGGAATTTTACGAATTAATTTACCCAAATGTCGTTTCTATGCGTCAGGAACTGCCTGCTTTTCAATTGTGAAACTAACCTAAATAAACCAAAAATAAAATCAGCCTAAATTGCTCAATTTGAGCTGTATCCGAAGTAGTCGATATTCTTAAAGCTGGTCATACGGCAATTTTTGCACGGGGGAATATCTTGAATAACAAATTAGTTTTCATGGAAACAAATGTATTGATTTTTTTATCGGCATAACAGGAAGAATAGTATGAATAGGCATGGTTGTGTGTGCTAATGCTTGAGCTTGAAATCAAATACAGAGAAACAGATGATTAAGTAATCTACCTATTATGTTTTATTATGTTTGATAATATACTGCTGTAAAGACCAACACACATTAGCTTTACCTCAATCGATAGCGAATCGCGGTCACTTGCATGCTTGGTTTAAACATATTTATTTAACGAGGATACCCCGAATGGCATACGCTAGGAACATGGGGCTTCCTCAAAAAAATGAAAAGCAATATGTTACAATGTGAAACAAAATATGCAATAGTACAATGGTACAATGGCGAGGCAAGTTTGGTCACATATAACGGTACATGAAATAAGACAGGGAGAGGGAACAAGGATAGACTTAAAGGCTTACTCCAGACAGATTATTGATATCTGAAACGATAAGTAGATGCAACAAATGTAGAAATGGCGTCAATAATAATAGAGTTTTCAGTAGGACGCTCGTGGCCGTAGAGGAATAAATGTACAATATCTTTTCGATTGAGGTCATGAGTTATTCTAATAAGACTGCCGATTAAATATTCTCTTTCGCGGTTATAATTCGGACAATCGAGAAAAAAATGCATAACAGTCTCACTAACAGAACCACATGAACAGTAGGGGCTTTCGTTGCATAATTTATCGTACAGATGTTTCTTTAAATTGCTAAAACCCAGTCGCATTTGCGCTAATGTCACTTCCAATTTTCTTGAACCCATATAGAAGTAACTTATCTTGTTTTGACGTATGGTATACAGAGAGCAATACTGAGATCGAAGTTGGCTAACAGATTGAAAACTACGCAGTACACGCGGCAAAGAGTTCCACCTTCGTGTACCTGCGGGGAAGAAACTAGATAAGTAACTATTGGTTGTACAATGGATGGTGCGGAATTGCATTGTTGCCTCGCGTCATTCTGTTGGAACCCAACCTGGATGGTAGTCTAGACGCACTGGGCATATTTAACAGCGATCTGAAATTGGCGGCGGTCTGTAAGTGAGGGCCTTCACTCGCATGCTTAACGTCTGGTGCGTCCCCTGCGGTGGATTCTCCATTGTAGCGTTCTCGGCCGTCAGTCGGTGTGGTGGTATTCTGCAAGTTCACTGAAACATGTACTATAAGTTAAAGTTTCTCATGCAGCAATATTTTCCGTGTGAAACTTTCTAAATATTTTTTTTAATGGAAATGATGTATTTAGGTTCTCAGTGTATGTGCACACACGTGTATACATGATATAAATCAGCGATTTCCCGATTGACGGTGATTTAATTTTTTTTTATTGTTGATTTTTATTTTATTTTGTTTCATCCGCAGCAGGTATCGAGTAAAAATATTTTAGAGCACAGGCATACAACTATACAATAAACTGTGAAACTGATCATTCAAATAATGGTCTGATTGGGACCCACTTTTTGTCAAATTTACACAAACTGGATCCCCCCTTACTGTACCCGATACATTGCTCTGTGAAATAATTGGACTTTATAACCCTGAGACATACTTGGAGGCTTGGTGTATTCCCTTTCCATTTACATATGTATATGTGTCTTTTTACAGTAAGTATTAAGTGATTAAGTAATCTACTGCACCGTGTGTCGGAAAGCCCATACATTATACTTGTTATAGACAATAAAGGTGTATTCACATGAATATATGGTTCTAGCCAATTAGCGAAACCTATCCATACACCCTTAACATACGGACGGTCCCAGAAGAGATGAGTGATGGATTCTGGGGCTTTACTACAAAACGTACAAACATCCGTGTCTTTCACCTTGCAGTTTTCCAAATAGACGTTAGTCGCGATCACTAATTTATTATCAATTAAATTGCACACATTTGTTTTACTTTGTAATTCATGCAATGCACCAGTTCGTGTGCTAATAAAAAGATCATTATCAATAGACTTAGCATAGACAGAGTTCCACTCTCGGTTATTTCATATTTCAATTCCCAGTTCACGATTAATGAAATACTTGGTCACGACGGTCGGCTAATATCCCATTCCCAGTTCACGAACAATTGTTTGCCTCATTCCCAGCAGTTCACGGTGAAATGAAAACCTCATTCCCGAGGAACGGAAATACCCCTTGCTCCCTGCCCACCCCCCACTTGTATTGACATATTGCCCTTTAAAGGGCCAGCAAGCATCCAAGGGTACAATTATGCTTAAATCCCTCAGATCAAAATGTGGTGATATACCAATAAAAATATGCCTAGATATATTTAACAAGTCGGTGGCAGCAATTCTGTTATACGGATGTGAACAATTTCAGGCAAGAGTGTTAAAGATTGTGTTAAATGTTCCGAAGAACGCACCGCATTGTGCAGTTTTAGGTGGATGTGGGCAAAAACCATTAAGTGTTCTCTATATGACAAGATGTATCAAGTTTTGGCTTCGACTGATGAATATCGATATAATCATAGTTGCTACTACCGCTTGTTCCAGCTTTGTAATAATGGGAAAGAGACTTGGCCATTTCATATCAAGGAATTATTATCTAAATATGGATTTGGACATGTTTGGGTATGCCAAGGAGTAGGAAACCCAGAATTATTTGTTTCCGAATTTAAGTAACGGGTAGCCGACATTACTATTCAAGAATGTAACGCAATGTTAACGGGCACGTCAAAGTTATCTTCGTATTGTACTTATAAATCTTTGCTAGAACCAGAACTATATTTATCGTCTGTACGCTTCGCCAAACACCTAACTGCATTAACTAAGCTACGATATTCCACCCATCATTTGGGTGTTGAAAAACTACGCGGACTAGTTGCGCGAGTAAAATAGATTATGTAAATATTGTCTCTCAAACTCGAAAGCAATTATCGAAGAAGAATCGCACTTTGCAAACTCGTGTCCTCTTTACGACGACATCTGACTACGATGTCTACATTGTTGTAAAATAGATGGTAAGTTTGCTTTCAACAACTTAATGTCCACTAAGAACAGCGAACGTGCAACAGAGATTAGCAGCATTTGTTTTCTATGCCTTTTAACGTCATGCATAATAACAGTATTACTGCAGGTTGAATTATAAAACCGGCTTAAAATTGACATTTTTGTGTACTATGGGCCTGAGGCCTTGAAGTTGAATAATGAAGTTCTGTTCAATATTATATATCTTTATTCGCACTCACAGAGTCACAGAGAAAAAAAAATGAAAAAAATGACTGAGTTTCATTTGCCCGAGTCGTTAATAATTGACAATCGATATGCTTGGTCGATGCCACATTGCATCAGACCAGTAAAGGCACGACGTTAAACTCGATAATACCAACGACAATGGCAACATCTGGACGGCCCTTTAAGGGTCATGTGTTTATTCCTTTAATAATAGAAGGTCAGTGGAGTTAATAAAGTAGGGAGATCATATGCCAGCAGATGAAACCATTGATAGAGTAATCATTACAGGGTGGAAAGGGATTATACGTTACAACGCCGTCTAGCTAAAAAAAATGAGTATTGCATACTAAATTCTTCCCGCTTTCCTACGCTTCCAACGCTCCAACACCGATATTGAGCGAGTGATGGCCAGTCCAACTCGCAAGACCTGCCAATTGTTTCCCCTGTGGACTCGACTGATTCGGTAAAGTAAATAACGTCGCAAATCACGAACAAAAAATCCAACCCAAGCACTATTATCATCGTTTCATGGGAGTCAATATACAATATACGGGCCAGATGATCTCACGACTATCCTCGATCGATAATAATAAACAACTCCAGCATTCGGCATTCAATAACACTGTAGTGTTACAATGAGTACCACGGTACTACTACCTTGAGGTGGGCACGTCAGAAAGCCCCAATACAGTTATGCGTGTAAAAAAGTCCTGTTTAATATATGACAAAACATTTCAAACCATATTAAGAAATACTGTTCGCTTTCATACCAGACGCACTTTGACTGGTCAGGATATTGAGGGTTGAAACAGGATGCCTTAAGTCATGGAAAGTTGCTGGTTTGTTGTCTTTTATACTAAATAATTGTCTTTGTTCATAAACATGGATTGCCTCACATTCCAAGCCAAGCATCTACACAAATCTGTAGCTTATAGTGCTTACCATAATATAGCATACTGACATGGTGAAAATGCCAACAATTCTGTCAATATGAGATGAGCATGACAAATTATTGTCAGATCTTTCATCAGTTATCGCCAGAACAATCACAAAAATAGCGTCACTGATTTCCTTGGCTTTCGGTCACAATTTGCAATACATTTTACCATCGGTTAACAATTTGGTGTATGACATTTTTTATTAGTATATAAGTAATTTACATATTATTGCTTGTCATGAGGTTGTGGCTCAGCCGTTGAACGACCCTGGAATTGAACCGTCAACCAGCTAAGAAAGCACATAAGAGGCTATGGGAAACGTGCGGAAGAGGTCTATCGTAAACAGGTCCGCAGAATGTTATAAACCATCAATCTCGGAAATATAGCCTAAGTTGATTGATCGAAAGCACGCAGCTTAATTATCAATACCCCCAATGTAGACCAATGATGTGAACACTGATATCTAAATACAGAGTATAATGGTTTGATACAACAGGACAAATTCTTGCAGACCCTACAAAGTGATCCATATATCATCAAAGTGCGTGATAAATTATAATGGTTAAAACCAAGCCTACCAATATTAAAAGTTACATATCCTACTGTTATTTCACATCCTGACTGGTGTCAAGATTCAAGTGAAACATACTATATTTTAATTCCGTGCTATAAAAAAATCCGGCATTCTTTTTGGTGTTCCAATCTACAAGTGTTCGCGAGAATCCATTTTTTATATAATAAATTATGTTGCATGTGCATAATGGCATTCATAAATGAGGTGCATGATATCATGTAATTCACCGCAATGCACATACTTGAGTTTTCATTTTTCTTACCCCATAACTTTAGATTATTATTACACGACAGTTGCAAAGTGTAGTACTTTATAGTTGAATTTTGCAAACTTCTTGTCGACAATGTGGAGGATTTCTCTCTGTATATAATTGTTTGGTATATATTTGTCACTATCAAACACAATAAGATAACTATCATTACATGGTACATTTTACACATGGTAGCATTTTTCAATATAACTATATTTCGGATACAATATTCACTTTGTCCTGACCTTTTGTGGAATGGCCATTGCATTGTTAGCAAATCTTTCACGAACCATATACGACGTTCAGTGAAAGCCTTGAATAAAGCAGTTTTGACGTTTACCCCTATTTATCTGTACACCTGTGTTACCCCAAATACATTCCTCAGTAATATCTCGCACACACTCTTTACCTTTAAACTCGTATATAACACCATAAAATACATAAATGTCTGGCAGGTTATCGATCTCCGGAAAGTTTCTGACATTGATACCTTTGAATAACAATGAAATCTTAGTGTATACAGACAGATCGTACGGCAAGGTTGTATGCAATAAATAGTGAAAACATATTTTGCAGCCACTTCTTTGGACCAAATTGAACCATCATGTGTTTGAAAGTGTGGCTTTCTTATGTAGTATGTCATCAGAATGCAGACATTACGAGCCGTGTTCTACCTTGTATAATAATATAATATAATGTACACATATTACATTTATTATTAATATAATTGATTTTCACATGATCAGACAATGTGCGCAGGCCATTTTTTCGGAAGATTTCAAAAAGTATTGTATGAGCAGCTTTGAGAATAGTACTCGCCTGATTAACTATATTAATTCAGTTACGTATGCACGAGAAAGATATAGAGACCAATATTAGCCCCTCGTGTTGGTTGGCATCCGTCCGTCTGTGAAGGACAATGGATTTGCAGGTTTGTTTCGGCATTTTCAGCATCTGCGCTTGTGCCTGAATAAGCCTACCAGCAGGTAATAGCCCCTCATGCAGCAGGCATTCTGCATTCTATGTACTGAGTATCTCGTTATGTAAGTTGGTTACAAGGTAACCACGTACAACAAGTTACTAAAACCAAATGTTCAACATCATCCCATAGAAGAAATGTGATGTCACAAAGCTGTCAAGTTCGGGGCCCACAGCTGCTTGGAGTTTCCAAATACACGCATAATGCGAAGACACCCACTGATTAGGCTTTCTATTAGTCAGGACAACCAAGTGCCATACAAATTACAATAGTAGGTATCGATCTGTCCCGCTTGAGCCAGGTCGAGGGGTGGAGGGGGCGCAACCCTCCACCCTTTTTGAAATAACACTAGACCATGAGGGTGAAGGCAGTGATTGCATTTTACAGGTGTAGCAGCGTGTACGTACCCGCCGCCATTTTGAATATCTGGCTGATGCAAATGGAGAAAGTATAGGTGTTTACGGCAGATACACGCACACACCCTCCCTCGTTTTTGTTTAACAAGCCAAAGTAACAGCGACCATGCATACAAACGCATTTTAAAAGTGGCTCGCCAGTATGGTATCAATGGAAACCATAATATACATTGTATAATGCAGGTATCAAACATTTCATTTGGTGCCGTGACCAGGATACGGGCATGGAATTATCGTTTTGTGTTTGCCCTGAATGGAGATGGTCGCAGATCGACCCTGCCTCAGTTCAGTCTGTGGACTATTCGGAGTCTATTTGCGCCTGATGCTTCAATTACTAAACATGTTATAGTGAAAGAATGCCATCTAAGGGAAAATTTCAGAATCAAACTAAATTATGTTTCCTGTGGACTAGCAATTTTAGGTGTATGCATTCTCACCAAAGCATGTCGTCATTGGCCACCAAGGCGTGTCTTTCTTTTCTTTAACCCAAAGCAGACCCATCTGCCACCGAGGCGGAAGTCGGGCTATGAAATTGTTCTTGACAGAAAAAATATCCGAAATAGATTGCCTTGCCTTGTGGCATTTGTACGTGCGACACTTTAAGAGTTTGGTGTCATTGTCGAAGCAGGTGCAGGTGTAGGTGTGGGAGGCGGGGGGGGGTGTAATGTTCAAGCCCGATCTACTTGGTTAGGCCGATGTCGCGTAGGTGCACAAAACATTTATAACTAATTAATTATTATCACCAAATGATTAGTTAATCACTGATGGTTGCATGTTACTACGTTCTTGACGCCACTTTGTCATGTGATCTATCGGAAATTCCATCAAAAGATCTCTCCTTATCTGTAACTTTTGCGCAGAACTCTATATATACCCAGCTCACTTTCCTTCATTTCCCTTCAGTTCAGCGAGACTTTCAGCGTGAAACCTTGACACACGTTGACGCACACATTTACTTTGATGGCGATGCACTAAGATCCGATATGCGAATGTGTGTATCAGAGACAAAGTTGGTGTTCACGTAAAATGTTTCATAACAACATAGCGACTTTCCACCGATGGATAATGGTGTCAATTCCGCGAAGCGGCCACAACAATTATTGTTTGTATGGTACATGAACTTCCGGAATCCGACCCGTTCAAGGTCGTCGAAGCTCTGGTAGATCTCGGCGTAGTCCATGAGTGACATGACCTCCTTGGGGCCCAGAAGACGCGGGGTGTGGACTTCAATGGCCAGCTGCTTGACCTGGTTAATGACGCCGGAGTCGATCATTTCTCTGAGGGCCGGAAACTCGGCGCCTTCGACGTCTACCTTCAAGTAGTCGATCGTCCGCTGAAGGGAGAAATAAAATATCTAAATATGATATATGGTAAACGGTTACTATTCTTGATTAGTGCCATGAATTTTGTCTTTCATTATATTTATATTCGTATCCCTGCATGCCCATTTATATTACCTATCATAGCAACACCACGTAAACCTACTAGGTAACACAATGGCGTAATTATGATGCTAACGTGGGCTAAACTGGACCAATGAATTTGATGCGAGAATGAGGTATAAGACTCCATAGGCAATACCACGAACTAGCCATGAAACAGATCAGATTCTGACGTTTTCCAAGCTCACGTTTTGGTGCTTGAGCTGCTTCACGATCTCGCTGAGTGCAGCCAACTTCCATCCTTCCTTGTTCACCAATGTGGAGCCCCAGATCCCCAGGTTGTGGAAGTACACAACCGGGCTTGTGGAGGTGGTCCTCTTTGTGTATGCTGGGAGAAACGATCGGGGTCTTGTAAATATATTACAGTTCATTAATTTAGGAGACAGCAATTGACAATTCGATAGTTTAGTTTTTGGGCACGGAGTGCTCCAACTCGACCCATTAGAAAGTAAATAATAATAATTGGTAAGTAAATAACTTGAAGGTGGACGCGATATTTTGATGGACAAAAGTTCGCCCGTTCGATCCCTCCCGCACACATGTGAAGTCCAATAATGTTATTGTGGTGAAGCAATGCCAATGATGCTTTGTTTACCTGGGATCGAATGAATGTACCTCGCAGCCAAACTCCGCATTAATTGCATCGTCAAAACTCCAGTCATTTGAAATACTGCAAAAAATGACAGTTTTGAAGCAAATGTTTTAAACACAGGGAAGTGAATAATAAGTGAACAATGGACCGCTGCATGTAATGCAGGTGGTGCAATTCCACGTAGCAGTAAAATCTATCTATTTTCTATCTATTCCATGTAGCAGTAAAATCTATCTATTTTCTATCTATTCCATGTAGCAGGCAAAATCTATCTATTTTTAGTGAAGCATGGTTTTCAAGCAGGTATCGCAATTGCGTTGTACGCAGTTTGCACTGACCCGAAAGAGTAGACGAGGCAATTGTTTTTGACTGGTTCCAACTGTTCGTCTAAGCACAAATCATAGCCGCCGTCCCGCGCGTTACCAAACCTCTCAACCGTGGTGCACTTGAAGCTTTGCGACGTCATTTTTCTAGGAAACAAAGACAACAATCTGGTTACTTTGCCAGTAAAAACAAAACAAAAAGTTGTGCCGGGACGCATGAAAGAAGCCGGGGAATGAAACAGGTTATATATGGTTGGGAATATAGTGGGAAAGGTAAGTTTAGACATATTGGGTAAAACATGAAATTGGACGAAGAAGGCTGTTGCAAACGTTAATTAAGCCTGTAAATTGTGGTAATGAAATGTTTTGGACATATTATACTTTGGCCATAATCGATCCAGGTAGCGCAGACGCATAGGGCGGGGGTAAAAGGGTCTAAATGCCTGCGGTTAAAACACAATAGCTTTAACTCAGCTACCGTGCACAAGGCAATGACTACTTGGAGAGGTGTAACATGTATTTGTGCTCGTCCAAATACATGTTTAAGTAACATGTTACATCCGATGAATGCACTGCTTCCCTTGGATGTGTTATCCATTAACCTTACTGCGGCTAATGTTGCAACAGATATTAAGTAACCTTAAATGACTAAAATATTTTAACATTTCTTTATCTTAGTCCTGCCGTGTTTTAAGATTCGATGTTTTTTGCTTGTATATAAATTTTAAATTAACATATCCTTGTAAGTCGAGTGAACAAGTTTTTGGTTTCTGCTCTTGCCGCGAGTAGCTGTCATGTGAATGAATTTGATTGAATGCAAATTGTGTTCTTGTGATATGAAACTGATTGTTAAGACGGGAAGTTGGAAGAAACCAAAGACCCACACTTTCGTAGTACGGCGACTGGTGTCATGACTCAAGCAAGAATGGAATAAAGTACATGACTAAGTATTTACTTAATATGCAATTACCATATCTTACAATGACTCACCCATGGAACAGACCTTGAGCCTCCAGTAGAGACAGATTGGCGAATACCATGGAGATGTGTCCGTCGCCAAGGTAGCGACCCGGGTCCTCGTGTCTGAGTCGGCGTGCGTCGGCAGCAGAAACTCTGGGCAGTGGGTTGTTCAGTGGAAGGTTGACGGGGCCCATCGATGGAACCTCCATCTTTGAAGATGCGAATGTTAGTTGACCAGTACAATAAACTCTAATGTTACTATTAGAAAATAATGCTTAAAGCAGCCTACTTACATGCGCCATCTTATATTTTTAACCTTTTAGAAACAGTACTAAAAGTATCTCAAAATTATGATCCATATGTTTATATCTCTTTGAGTCTGTAAAACAACAGTTCAAGATAAAACTGCGCGGCTTATTTAGATCGCGCGCGGACGTGATAGCGAGTCGCGGTCGAAATCACACAGAATACCGAACAGCGAACAGGCGCGCAGGAATATAAAGCCGGCAACCAACTTCTGCTCCGGTGAACAAATTTGCTTCTCTCCGGGTAGCCCACAGGCTTTCATGATTTAAATCATAATATGATATACTCATTTGACATGGGGATTAGGGTGGTAATACAATACAGAATATATTGCTTTAAATGACGATTACCATAAATATTAGTGACAATCATCATCAAATGCTAAAGCGACTATCACAAGAACTGTTAGGGGTCTGGTGTCCAGTGTTCCTTTGCAGTATTCGATGTCCACCCTCGATTTTTTTAGTAAACAAGGTCGATGTCAAAACACATGTAAAACTGTGTATGTATCGAATTTGAAATCTTCGACGCCGGGAATTTGGATGCCAGTGTCGCGTTTTTAACCAAACCGGCCTGCAGTGTGTCCAGACCACTTGTATTGTCAATCTAGTGTCCAGCGTCCATTTTACAAAGTTGTCAGTGTTCACACGCGACTTTTCGATGAACTGTGCCGCTGTCAACATTTCGAGCAACAACTGTAAAACTTTTTCGGTGTCAACAATTTAAAATATTCCGGGTAGCGTGTGTGTTGATGATTTACGTTCGAAATTAGCAATGGCGCGTGACGCTTCAAATTCGCTCGATTCTAGTTTCACCAGCGTCACGCTAAATTTCACCCCATGCCCAAACCTACCTGTCCCATCGCTGTCCCGAGTGCACCACCACCGTGTATCAAGTGGTCAGCCATCACAACCACGAAGACTCCCACAGCAACGAGGGCGAACCCCTTGCAGTATTTCATCGCCCAAACTTCCATGCCTCGTCGGAGTTGGAATGAAGGGGATTACTAAGGAAAGCACAATTTGCATATGATGGACACAAATGCGGACGTTGGTGAGCTGCTCCGCAATTTACTCCACAATTTACTCAAGTGGCCGGGATGACAGGTTAATCGATGTATATGTATTGTCTTCAATTTGGCGACGAACCGCAAGCCCGCGACCGGGGCCATAACCCGGAGCCCGAAGCCATAGTCTTGATCGGTGCGCAGTGCTATAGCCTGACGCCCAGAACCATCCCCCTGAGCAATAGCCCGGCGACCGGAGCCATATTCCAGCGCACGAACCCATAGCCCGTGCCCGAGGCCATAGCCCGTGACCGGGGCCATAGCCCGCGACCAGAGCCATGGCTCGTCAACAAGAGCCATAGCCCGGTGCCCGGCGCCCAGAGCCATGACAGGCGCCCAGTGCTATAGCCGGGAGTCATAGCCCGGTGACCGGAACCAGACCCGGCGACCGGGCTATAACCGAAGCCATAGCCCGGAGCCATATCCCGGAGTCATAGCCCGGAGCTATAGCCCCGGGGCGCGAAGCCGTAGCGTTTGCAAAATCTTGCGTTCTCGTTCTTGTGCCAACCGATGGCAAGCGGCCCAAGTATGCCACTATAGTATCATGCACACCCCCCCCCCCCCCGCTATCATGTCATTCCGTAAAGTTATTCTCAAGTACAGAAACCTTCAGTCAATTGATGTAAAAAAGTTATACCAATTCAACAAAAACCTACGAGAGACAGAGCGTGTGTATCACAATACATTGGTTATTCCCAATGATGATGGCATCGAACTTACCAATGCTAAAATCCAATGCTCTTGATCAAGGAAACTGATAGCCACAAGTTGTTTCAAGTTGTCTCTCCTTCACCGTCTTCAGACACGCCAGGAATGCGCACGGAGAAATATTGGTGTGTGTCTGCGGTAACATGAGACAAAATCCGTTGTGAAGTCTGAGGTGTGGTAGGTAGTATGGCCAGTGCCAGTCACTCTCTTTCTTTTCATGTGTAGGCCCGCACTATACGATGAAAGCTCCGCGCAAATCGATTCAATGAATTAGTTTTCAATAGCGCGTATAAGGTCATATTGCTGCGTTTTCATTGGTTGCCATGGACGAGTCTAGTATCGCACGTAGGCCGAGGGGAGGAGGCCGGGTGACATTTACACAATGTGGCTGTACAGTTACTACGGGATCTCATCGAGACCCTACTCGACAGTGATCATAATTCAATTAATCGGTGTAATCGCAGTGTTTATGTTTGACGATATCTGCCGCCTGTGGTATTTGGAACGGTATATTTGTTCCCGCAGACTACAGATCCGCATTACCGTACGACCTGAATGAAGGCTGCGTGCAATCGTGCAACATGACTCACATCTGGTTATGGAATAAAAACGGCCCGAATCCAACACTGGGCTTCTGACATACCGGGTATGACATACAATATTGACATTGTCACCAGGCTAAAGGTATCATATGGGCGGTACACGCACTGTACAGTGGGTCCGGGATGGGACAGTCACTGGAAGAATTGACAGACAAATGGGGATACTCCCACTTTTCAATTCTATTTAAATGTTATCAGAACTGTAACAGGTACTTATGTAGCTCGCTATGAATTCCTAGTGATAAGCGGGCTCGCCCGCAGCTTGTTCCCTGCCAAGAAAACAGAACACAGTCTATGGAATAGGAAAAGGCAAATTTATTGCCGAGTGAGAAAGACACTACATGATAGACAAATTGTCAAGTTTAGTGGCGAAACACTTCGCCAGTAAACGTGAGCGGATCATGTCTATTATGGGTCGGCGTAACCAATAGCCAGCTACATAGGTGGGATATATCACCATGTATGAAGGCGGAACACATTATCACAATAATGAATCGCGCATGGTTAATAGTGATCGTAGGTAGAACTGACGACGGGAGGAGCTACCAACTGACGACTGTGCCGTGCTGCTAACTAATGGCTATGCACATGCGTTTTCATTTATTAAAGTTACTTATACATATTATGCCCCCATGAGTAATAAATGTCATTCTGTCTCGTAGAAATACGCTGAACGCATAGTACGCATTGTACTGTACCTGCTCCAATATGCAACTTCTCATATATAAATGAAAAACCAAGACCAGCGATGAATAATTTTTTATTGAAACTATGAAACCAAAGAAGTTCTTTTCCAGAAGAACATATGTTTTATGAATCTGATAACGGAATAATCATCGATTGAACGCTAACCACTGCCTCAGTAATAGAGATAGCCCATTGCAGCTGATGATGACGTCACGATAGCGGTCCGATATTTTCATCTCGATATTACCCGCCCGTTGTGGCAACCCGTCACCAGGCATCAATCATTTGACTCGTGAGATCATAAACAACTCACCGGCCATCATATTTGTATTGGCTGGCTGGGCCCGTATGCATGAAGCGGGGATACCGTTATCCTCGGATAGTGTCTATTCCGGTGTTAGCTATCCAAGGGATAACCGGTGCTGTCCCGCCGTACGCCGTATGATTGAGTCAAGGATAGGCTGGGGATAGCTAACACCGGGACAGCAATCCCCTATCCAGGGGATAGCGCTAGTATTATTTTTAGACGAAGGTGTTCCTGCGCACTGCGCATGTCTGTGACTTTTTCTTTACGGAAATTCCCTCCCTTGTTTACACCTAGATCATTGCCACGTGCATCACATCCCCTAGTGTTCGACCGGCTGATCCACAGGCATTTATCAACCCGGCAAAACCTCGCTATTAAATTGATTTGTCACAGCGAGAAAGTTCCCTCCAATCAGCAACCGGCACCTATGAAGACGGGGGGCGTTGGAAATTCAGGTTCCCCGTGATTTGATGGTAGGCCTGCGTGATTTTCAACCCGCAGCAAAATATATTCCTCGTGATTCGGGAATAAGCATGTCTTCGGCCCTCGTGGCTAACATATGAATATGTCAGGCACCTTAGTTACTTAACCATCCAGTTACGCCAGTTGCCAAGTTGAGTTCGATAACCCTCCCCCCCCACAACCCCCCCCCCCCCCCCCCCGATACTTTTAAGATATTTGTACACCACCTGTGTAGTAAGCAGTGATCTCTGTGAATCGTGATTAGACTTTGAACCGATAACTTTTTTTTTTGGCTTCATGGCTTCTTGGAGTTCGGAATACGACCCTCCTCCCCTCTACCCATCTTGCCCCCTATGAAGACCCTATGTTAGCACTTATAGGTGTCCAATCAAAAGTATCGGTAGCGGTGATTCTGCTAGATGTAATTAATATTGTGAGTGACGCACAGTAGTGCGCATAGTAAATGTGCTCATCCGTCTTTGAAGTTTGCAAATTAATTACGATTCCATGACCAACGCCAGGGTGCTGACAGCCTGCAGCCCGGCAGGCCGGGCGCCGGGAGCCTAATTGTCTTGGAGCTTCTGTTGCGTCATAATCTGTTCATTAGTCCTTTATACTTGTGTACATTGTACACATCTCTAAGGAGCCCTGAGTGCACCCCCTGCCCAGCCGCCCTGCCACATACTATCACCCCTATCACAAATATCCTAAACCTCATCAATGCCCGCAAGCGCCTCCGCCATCCAAGCTTGAACTCGCGTGGAAGCGGTTGGTCATTTTGATGTTTTTTCTGACGATTTTCATGACAGCTATGATATCGTCGCCTCGGAATCGAAGCTAATCAAACATTTCCGTACCGTCAGGCATTTCAAAGGAAGAATTTCGGTATCTAAATATATGATTTCGTCGTGCATTCCTGTTGAGTCGATAAAGCGTGAGGATGATGGCCGCCATGTTGTTTAGGACTTAATCCTTGGTTAGTCCCGCTGTACCTGGGTCAGATTGGGGATCAATTTAGCCCCGGATAGCTACCGCGGCTAGCCCTAACACCCCTCCATGCATACCACTTTTGGCGCGCTATCCGCGAGATAGCCCCTATCTCCGGGATAACTCGCCTATTCCGCGCTCATGCATACACCCCAGGGCTTTAGGATATATAGTTTATGTGATCACAATACGCATGGGTTGGATAGGGTAACGGGAGAACAAAGGTCTTCGCGGCGTTACCATTTACCCATAGGCTTACATACCACAAGTGAGACGATGAGACCTCTTGCCCGGCTCGGCACCTACCCACCTAGCTGGTACATGCCTCTCTGACCACGGAGCAATGGGGAGAGCCATGCCGTTCACCAGACCTAAAATTAGAAATCGCGGACCGGTGACTCAAGTTGAAGGTCATAACAGAATAATTATGCAGTGCCTACCCCTCATTGTGCTCCACTATGTTCCTGAAGCTTATATGACTTTCGTCGGACAGTCATTTCTTTGATCGGTAACGTGTGTTGTTGTAATCCGAACGATTGGTTTTCAATGCTCAGCCATTCGCCGGAAGTAAACAAACGTATCGAGATTACTCGCTGCCAGGCGGCGTTTGGTGACTTCCGGTGTTTCATTCTATACATTCAGAAGCCGAATAAACATCGCCGTTCCGGCTGTGATATGGTAAACGTGTCTATCCCTGGACACCGCAGAACTCTGTCGCGGCACTGCTACTTACAACAAAGCATAGCGAAGCACAAAAACTGATGATGTTTACCACTAAGTTGAAAACAAGTGGTTAATTGATATCACGGGAAAGGCTAGGAGATTCCATTTGGTATTCTGACATGCGCGGAATATAGACAAAAGAAATGTTGGTTGATTCAAGGACTGATTCTTACTTGTATATTGACCTCTTTAGTTTTGGCCGGAAATAGCTCGATATGCAACTCCAATGTTCCTAACGTAAATTTAGACTGTTAGTCGACACTCCAAAACTCGTTACCCAAGCACAAGTACGCCATTACCCGATCCCGTGACGTGGTGAGCCGCGTAGTGTCCTTCATCCTGATTGGCTGATAGGAGGTCAGGGAAAATTAAATGTCTGTGCCCACCGAAAGTACCCTTATTGGCGACAATAGGGGGTTTTAAGCCTAAAATGTTGTTTAACTCTGTGAATTCGTAACTATAATTTTGTTCTATTGGGAAACGTATCTTTACACTATATTTTCTCCTTGGCAGTGCCCTTACTGCCGGAATTGACTTTCCCTTTAAGTCGCCATGAAGCGTCGACACTGCCCGCTGTTTGATGACATGGTTTGATATTGTTGTTTGCGGTAAAAAGCTAATATCCGGCTTAAGATTACACAGAAACTGTCGCTTCGATCTTTTGCTGAACGTTCAGCACTATATAGCGCAACACGCGACCCTTTCCATAGCATTAACATTTAGACGTGATAGGGCTCGAGACTCCACGAGAGAGGGATACTTTCTGCGTCAGTGCTATAGCATCAACAGTCTCTGTTGCTTACTTTCCGGGCATCAACCTCTGCTAGTCTAAAACAAAATGCCTTTTAAAGCATCCCCTTTGTAGTTAATGCACACAATGACATTGTATAGCACTGCGCCCGCTGAATGATTTCCACCTGAAATGTGTTAAACGATTCTCATGAGAAATGATCTGCTTATTGTTGTATAAAGTGTTTTAACACGTTCGGGTTTGTCCTCAAACAACAATTCTGTAGTATGCTATGTTGAATTTCGCACTCATGTATGCATAGACGGGATAGTACCCCCATTAAGTTTGCCCAATTTACGGTCGGTAGCAAAATCTACAATTGGCTTCATCATCCGGCATAAGGTCGCCCTATTTGATTACGTGAATTGAATTTCAAATTTGAGATGAATAAACACCTGACACGTAAATGGTGTGCAAAAAATATACGGCTATAGGCAGACGTAACCGTTGTCAATAGCACTAGCTTCTATTCGCACTAGCTTCATCGATCAAGCATCTAAATTGATTGTGATGGTTATTGATTATCGAGTGGGGCAAATCAACTTCCACTACTTATATATGTCAATATGATACCGACCGGAGTCATCATGTGTACGATCCAATGTCCACGTTGACCATTCGCGCGATGAGAGAGGTCATCCAGCCATCACATTCGATAAGTGGAAAGTTCAAAATAATCTCATGAATAACAAATTATAACAGCTTGCACGATACAAACGCACAATAGATGTGTGCGCTCCGTGTGTTCACAATAGGTGTGTGCGCTCCGTGTGCTCACAATAGGTGTGTGCGCTGCGTGTGATCACAATAAGTGTGTGCGCTCCGTGCGATCACAATAGGTGTGTGCGCTCCGTGCGATCACAATAGGTGTGTGGAGGTCCAGGTTTGTCGCAATGCCAGATGTGTCCGAATAAGTAAGAACAAAATGTGACGTTTGACTACGCAGCTCAATATTTTATATAATACTATATTTATAGAAGATAGATATGAAAGTTTTGGTGAATAACGGATTAGGTGCAAAATGTCAAAAAATTGTGGCTCTTTTAAAGATCGCTTGTCAGGTTAGCTTAACCAAGCAACGTAAGACACATCAGTTTAAAATTTGTACCACATTTTGTCGTCGTGGGGCTATGTATATGTTAATGGATTCATTTATCAGCAGCTACGCTATTGTACTTGTATCAAGCAAAGACAAAAACGAAACGAACTATATCTAATTGCTTATTAATTTAGCTCAGATATCCGCTATCAAACACAATTTCATGACTTTTAACCAAATACTTCTGCTGGATAATAAGCCATACCTACTTCTATGTTACCTATGTCGAATGCTACAAACAAATGTGTTTAAACATGTATTTTTGGCCGTGTTTTCCGTTATTTTAATATAAACAGAGGTGTAAGCGTGGATGTCAACCATCCGCTTTGCTGCTTAATATATCTGTAAAAAGTTCTAGATATAAAACTGAACTAAACCAGGATTTTTTTTATTAAGATTAACTTTAAGGATCTCAGAAGCATTCTGAAAATAACCTAATGGGCCGATGATAGTATTCTGTTCATGAAAAATGAGCACCATATACCAATAGAATTACATCAACTTTTAACTAATTATTAATAGTTTAGTAGGACCACGGCTAAACAAAAATAAATGTATAGGCGTACATTTACGCAGTAAAAAATAGCAATACAGCTCAGGGGATTCAGTTTCCAAGTGAGTCAATACGATGTCCAGGCATATATATCAACCATGATAAAATAAAATGTGAACTCGTAATAAAAATATTACGAGAAAAAACATGCCGCGCCTCGTTCTTGCCAAAAACATACGGTACAGTATCTGAATCTGAATCAAACAACCATAAATTAAATATAGCAGGCATAGCTGTATATGTAGGATTATAATAGGATAGGGAAGGCATTAAACTAACAACACACCACTCAGTATATTATTTCAAGAACTACCCTGGTACTACTTATACGTGCAATCAAATCGAGGGTATATTAAAAATTTATATTTGGCATCAAATGAACAAGTTTTCCGTTCAATATTGATGACGTTGAGGCCATGTAACTACCGAATGCTAGTTCGATCGGTCAATGGCGTGAAGGGCTTTAAAATTTGGCTCCGTGTTATTTGGAAATATGTTTAGCTAACTAACCCGCTATGATTATACGATAACTGAATAACTACATATTTTCAAATTCTGCATAGAAAATGCCGAATTCAACCTAACCTTACATTGGGACCTTTGTGAGGCTTGCAAAAAAATCCAGTAAATATCAAAGTAATTAATTGAGAGTTGGCCTGCTTTAAATCAGGCTTAAGCATGTTATGTTCTAAATCAGGCTTAACATATTAAGTTCTTTTAACGATAGCGGAGCTTGACTGCATATTCTGGGTAGATTCTTCAAGCTGCATAATGCACAACGAATGAGAAACCATCTACGAGCACGTTATGGATACAGATGGATTTTACCTGGCGAGAAATACGGGGATCCCTCCCTTTGTTGTCACCCATCCGGGCATAAATGAGTATCTACCCACGGACCTCGGGCGGCAAACAACAAACGTGCGGTAAGGTTGAAAAATGGGGTTTATTAATAACCCAAAAAATAAAATGGCCTAACCTGATATTGGCATTGCGCAGAGAGCTGACGTATCAGCGACTACGCGAAGCAATTGTTGCCAGCCTGAGACCTAACGCATGTGCACCAAAGCCATGTGGGGTAAGAGACACCACCAACACGCGTAATACAAAATCAGGAGGTTATGTGCGAATAAAAAAGAAACGTACCAGAAGGCAGAATGGCGGCGATGGGGATGGATGGTGGGAAAACGAGTGCATTTTAATTTTAAGTTTTGTGACCTTCCCGTAGCAAGATGGCGATCGGACGCAGACACCTGACCTGGCCTCGAATGAGTCACGTGACGGAGGCTGCTAGTTGACAAATCATAGCGTTGCCAAGCGCAAGGGATCAGTGAACCTTGTACGCAGAACGTATGATGGATCTCTTGTCATCGTAAATTTATTTACTACGTAAATCGTGTTATTTTCTTGTGTCATATTGTTACATGACGGCAACAGAAAACAGACGACTGGTGATTATTCAGGTACACATATATTTACAACAATAAAACCCCCTCTTGAAGTACAAGTTCACATGCATTATTCACGTTTAAAGTTTACTTCCCTGGCAACCGGAGGCTGGAGCGGCTGAAGTGGCTGAATAATGAGTGCGACGTGGCGATAAAATCCGGTGACCGACGATAAGGCTCGGGTGAGGTTCGGCCCAGCCCGAAGAAGATAGCGATGTAGCTCGGGTGTTTGACGACGCGGCCTGGCGAAGATGGATGATGAAGCGATTCAGCTCGGGTAACTGAAAGCCGTCCCAGCACAGCGTCAATGACGACATCAATGGTGACAGTGTCCCGCGGAACTGACCAGGTTCGGTGTCAGGTTGAAAAGTCGTTTCGACTCTAAGATATCGGGCCTCTTTTAACACGTGAATATCACTCACATTAGGCCACGTGCCTGAGTTCACTCCAAACGACCACTCCTCCCATGCACTCCGACGAGTCGTAATCACGAATTAACCCTACTAACCCTCAATAGTAATCTTACACCCGTAACAATATATGTTGATATCTATTAGGCCTAGCTCGATCAGGGTTTTCCGTCTTTAAAAGACTCATCGTAGAAACAGTATATTATAATATTGAAGTTCATATTTAGTCTTTGATGGTAAACCCCTGAGTTTTCAGTGAATAAATAAGGTCGCACCCAGGCTACCCTTGTTGCGAAAATTATCGACTTTAGGGTTGGGGCATTTAATCTTCCATTTTTAGTAGTTGCTGCTTGGGTGTCCTTCCTTATTTATTCAACTTAAGCATTTCATATGTATTCTTTCTACACTCTCCTATATGACCTTTACGTCTTCACAATGAAATATAAGGTGCGGAATGTCTTCATAGGCTATATGAGGCTTGTTTCCATGTGTGTATCCTTTCCATATGGCAAGATGTTGTGTAATACTTTGTAGTTAAATTGCGCCAATATTGGATCCTGAATTTTCTTCACCTTATTAATGTATAGGTTAGACATGCGGATTGAGTGATCTTGATTAATAATGCAGGCTAGCCAACTGCATACTTTCCGTGAAACTTAAACATCGTTCCTTTCTGCTTTCTTTATACGCATAGTTACTATTTCCCCATATGAAATTGTTTTAGACATCGCTATTATCTTGGGGTGTATTAAAAGAATAAATTTCACTAATAGCAGAAATAACGTCGGAATAGAACTTGGGTAACTCCCTTAATACTGGGCAGTTATTCCCCTTGACATCGCTAAAGTTCAAGGCTGCACAGTTTGCACCGAAGTGGTTTAAGTATGTTCTTCCCATATAATTCCCGTTCGTCAAAATCCAGAACTCGCTTGATCCACGTGCATTTTATCGCCTTAAAGTGTGCTTCGATATCTATCATTTCAGGCCCACCATGTGCCATAGGCTGCACAAGAGTATTGCGACGAAATAGTCGTAAGCATTTCACCGGATTATTGGTGAAAGATATTTTACACACTGAATAGTTTATCTCGCTTTCTTTACCCAAAGCCATTCCATATGTGTTTGACAGGTTTATCAACATTCCTGAAGCTTTACCAAATAACACTACCTAATCGATAGCTTTCTTTATATGCAATTTGTTGAGTGCAAATAATTGAGTTGTATCATCCACATACTGACCAATTTTCATTTGATTATTTTGATTCCTGCGTTTAATAATATATCCTTGAATATTACTGTTTTGCCTTATGCTCAACACCAACACTTTAACAACCATTATTTCATATCAACTGCCCGCGAAGAATATCCGTTATTTTAAACAAATAATATAACGTTTGTGTACAGAACTTCCACCCAACGGATAAAGTTATCTCCGACATTGTATTTACGTAGGATCTGCAGCATGGTTTCCCATTCAACACTATCAAAAGCTTTCGTAAAACCCATAAAAAGAGTAGGACACCTTCAGTCTCGTTTTGTCGGCATATTTAATCACGTCTTGGATAAGCCGGAGACTTGCACCTGTAAACCGATTTTAGTGACTAATTTGTCAATACGAATATACGTTTGTCTCTTTTCTACAATTGGGTGAAATAGCCGATGTTTTCTCCCCATTTTCGACCCACTTAGCCCTGTCACGTATTTGAACACCCTTTGCCTTAGTTTCCAGCATTTCGTTATCTTCCACGCTGACCTCATTGATCTATTTCGAGTTGAATTCGTTTTAACTGATTCCTCTCCCTCATCCTATGCTGTATTTGATTGAGTTCTCCTTAACGCGAATTTTATAGAGATCCCACAATTCACTACATGATATTTGTCTCTCATACTGGTCTCTGGTGTCCTTGTACTCGACATCGGCCAGTAGTGTGGTGTTTAGTTTCCAATAGCCTTTCCCTCGCTTCCTAACATTGTCTTCTAGATTATCGATAACGGCTTTGTGGTCCGGTACTGGAGTGCAACGTATTTCTGCAGCTTGAATATGAGCGGATACATTAGGTGATCCCAGAATATAACCCATTCTACTTCTTTACATGCGACATGTGTGAACGCCATTTGGATCGAGGTAATAATGTTAAACGTCACCAACGCACTTGTACACCGGGTTGACCGGGGGGGATCTTCCGGGAAGAATGGTCTCGTAACTTACCGGGGGGCAGTTGTCCTAGAGGACAATTGTCCGAGCGGGGAATTGTCCAGGGGGAAAAGTCGGGGTAGACTTGTCCGGGGGGAGTTTTCCGGGGGGGGGGGTGGAGTTGTCCTGCTGTTCTTTGTTACCTTGCTTGCATATAGTTCTCAGCTTAACGTACATGATATAAATCGAGCGAATAATGGAGCGAATAAGCATCTGGCTTCTACTCTTGTCTCGAGAAAATGTCATGAAAATAAATATAATGCTGTAATTTGTGTTCTGTTTTTGTGACAATAAACTGATTACTGATTTTTGTTATGAAATGACCATAAACTGTTCAAGTAGCGACTACATCACGCATAATCTGCGGTATAAATAGCGACCATTTGCCAACATACTTCGATCCTTGGTGAAGTCACTCCCTACATCACAACGTGAACATTCAGTAAATTACAGTGTTGTATATGTAATGCCTCCTCAAAGCCTCAACAATTAAATTTGATGATGGTATAATATATATTAACAGAATCGTTGCTGACATATTAAATCATGGACACCATTCTTTTGCTGATTCACATGATGCTACCTTCAGCAACCGGACATCCCTGTGATTTTCAGTAATTGTCATAAGTTACTACTGTTTAGGCCACCTTCAGGCACACATGAAACATAGAGGCTTTCCCGTGACAATGAAATGAAATGATGAAACTCCCCCAGGTGTGACAGTCCGAGGCATTGCATCGTGATCACTTACCGTAGAAAAACTCAAAGGCACCCATCATGAAGCCATACTAACGGCGCCATGCTAACCGCGCCTTGCTAACCGCGCCATGCTAACCGCGCCATGCTAACCGCGCCATGCTAACCGCCCCATGCTAACCGCGCCAAACTAACCGCCCCATGCTAACCGCGCCACGCTAACCGAGCCAAACTAACCGCCCCATGCTAACCGCGCCACGCTAACCGAGCCACGCTAACCGCGCCATGCTAACCGCGCTATGCTAACCGAGCCACGCTAACCGCGCCATGCTAACCGCCACATGCTGGACGGGTACCCTGGCAGGAAGTGCAACACTCAGTGGCTGTCTGTAATGGTGTGTGAACGACCCGCGATGTATCGCAGCTGACTTTGCTGGTTACGAATGCCGGCTTCATTATAACGTTATAAATGGAATCATGTCAAATCCCGGTATGTCGCTGTACATATTCGGAGACATAGCATGCTCCCGGAGCCATAGTCCGGAGCCATAGGCCGGCGACAGGAGCCACTGCCTCCGCCCAGAACCATAGTCTTGCGCCCGGAGCCATAGCCCGCGCTAGGAGTCATAGCCTGCGCCCGGGGCCATAGCCCTCGCCGGGAGCCATAGGCGGGGCCCGGAGCCATAGCCCGCGCCCGGAGCCATAGCCTGCGCCCGGAGCCATAGCCCTCGCCCGGAGCCATAGCCCTCGCCCGGAGCCATAGCCCGCACCCGGAGCCATAGCCCGCGCCCGGAGCCATAGCCCGCGTTAGTAGCCATAACCCGGAGCCTGGAGCACTAGTCCAGCATACGGATCCATAACCGGCATCCGCAGCCATAGTCCCGCGCAAGGGGGCGTTCTGTGGTATATATGGTATATCGCACCCTCCCTCTCTCCATTCCACCGTCTCTTCCGCCCTCTCTCTCTTCCTGGCTGCAAGAGCTGCAACCCTCCATGCATCTCACACCCACACCCACCCGCGTCCGGAGCCATGGCCCCCAGCCATAGCCGGCGTACGGAGCCTGGAGCAATAGTCCAGCGCACACAGCCATAGTCTAGCGCACGGATCCATAGTCCAGCGCATGGAGCCATAGCGCCCGTCCGGAGCCATAGTCTGCGTCCCGAGCCATAGCCCTGCGACCGGCGCCATAACCCGGAGCCGGGAGCAATATTCCAGCATACGGAGCCATAGCCCGGCGACCGGAGCCATAGCCCGGCGGCCGGAGCCATAACCCGGAGCCTGGAGCAATATTCTAGCATACGGAGCCATAGCCTGGCGCCCGGAGCCATAGCCTGGCGCCCGGAGCCATTGCCCGGCGACCGGAGCCATAACCTGGCGCCCGGAGCCATTGCCCGGCGACCGGAGCCATAACCTGGCGCCCGGAGCCATTGCCCGGCGACCGGAGCCATAGCCCGGCGCCTGGAGCCATAGCCCGGCGACCGGAGCCATAGCCTGGCGCCCGGAGCCATTGCCCGGAGCCATTGCCCGGCGACCGGAGCCATAGCCTGGCGCCCGGAGCCATTGCCCGGCGACCGGAGCCATAGTCTGGCGCCCGGAGCCATTGCCCGGCGACCGGAGCCATAGCCTGGCGCCCGGAGCCATTGCCCGGCGACCGGAGCCATAGCCCGGCGCCTGGAGCCATAGC
Source organism: Arenicola marina (assembly GCA_964019135.1). NCBI lineage: Eukaryota > Metazoa > Annelida > Polychaeta > Arenicolidae > Arenicola > Arenicola marina. The sequence continues at coordinate 159,439 of OZ025265.1, read as the reverse complement.
CCGGAGCCGGGAGCACTAGTCCCCCATACGGAGCCATAAAGCGCGCCGGAGTCATAGCCCGCGCCCTGAACCACAAGTTCGCCGAAATGCCGAAAAAAGTATTACCTACCGATAACTCATCATTTTGCATGCGCGATACAAACTTATTGGTAGGTAATACTTTTTTCGGCATTTCGATACGTAGCCATCATGGAGTCATCTCGGCGGTGTCTTTCGATCTGTTGACCGAAACTTCCGTTTGATGAGAAATATATGCGGACTATAATTCCAAAGATATGTCGTGGAGTTAAATAGAGATAATATTTGTTTTTCAAGAATACATGCAGCACTGGTTTGGTATTTATATTCAGGAAGTGCCTGTCTGATTGTCATTCATGTATAACTGAGATAAAGCTCGGAAATTGGCCAATTGCTAAAAACGTAATTCCACTCTGGTTGGGTTCACCGCATTCGTCATACCCTCTTGTATCCCGGTGATTCTCATTTAGAATGCAGGCCCCGCGCTGGGAGCATAGGAGTTTATCACATAAATGCGAGAAGTTTACTCAGTCAGCCCGAGAAGGACTCCGAATATGTACCTGTAAGTCTAAATTATTATAAGCTCGACGAAATATATCATTGTTTTGATATTAACAGACCTGCTGATGTTATATGTGTCACAGAACGCTGGTTGGACAACAGTGTTTCAAATGATGAGATTGATATGTCGGGTTACCAGGTATGTCGAACAGACAGAAATAGACACGGTGGTGGTGTACTCATGTATGTAAGGAATGAGCTTTCTGCCTTACTCAGACCTGATCTTCAGAAAGATGGCATTGAGTGTTTATGGCTAGAGATTAGCCTTGACAAGGAACGAATATTAATAGGAGGATATTACAGACCTCCAAACAAGCAGTCTGATGCGGTTAACACATTTATGGATAATCTTCATGAATCATATTGTCTTGCTTTCGCCAATAACTCTAACGTGATTCTTTTTATAGGTGATTTTAATGATAAATGTAAGATGTTTATTGAGTCTCATGACGACAGTGATTTAAAATATCGTCTTGTGGAGTTTGTGGAAAACAATGAACTATATCAGTTGATAAATGAGCCAACGAGAATAACCAAATACTCTGAATCGCTATTGGACCTGGTTATCACTGACTCCCCAGCCCGCGTGTCATCCAGTTGTGTGCTCCCTCCCATCTGTAACTTAGATCATAGTATCATATACTGTGAGATATCTAATGTGGTAACGCCAAGACTCGCTATAAAGCGGAAAATTTATAACTGTAAAAGAGCAGATTTTGAAGGCTTAAGATCACAGCTAACACATGCACCATGGCATGTTGGTCAAGAGGTATTTGTTGACGTTGAAGATTGTGTCACTAACTGGTACGCTCTTTACGGAGAAGCAACTGAGTGTTTTATTCCGAATAAGGAAATAGTTATTAATTCGAGAGACAAACCTTGGATGACGGCAAATATCAAGCGCCTTATCCATAAAAGAAACAGGCTGTTTAAACGCTATGCTAAGTCTAAAACAGAATTGGCACACAATCGGTATTTGTTAATCAGGCGTGAAGCTCATTTGGAAATCGACAAACCCAAACAACAATATTTCCGTAGGCTCACTGAGCGACTGCAGGATCCCGCAACGGTAAGCAAAGAATATCACAAAATTGTGAAGTGTTTTTTCTCTGGTAAGGTAGATAAAGGCATACCATCTATCATCCATGATGGGGTGAGCCATGCGGACGCACTATCAAAGGCAAATGTCTTTAATGAGTATTTTGCGTCAAATTCCACGCTTCCGAGTGTTGAAGAGGGTTTCGCACTTCCCCCACTCAAATTAAGTAGAATACCCACCTTATGCACCATAAGCTTTACTCCTGTCAAAATGTTCGATGTCTTGAGACAGCTTGATCCACACAAAGCAAATGGCCCTGACAATATTAGCAATAGGATGTTAAAAGAGACCGCGGAAGTTATATCTGAGTCGCTCTCCAACCTGTTTAACAAAAGCATGTGTGATTTTACATTTCCTGCTCAATGGAAAGATGCCAATGTTACGCCAGTTTTTAAGAAAAAGGACAAGCAACGAATAGAAAATTATCGCCCCATAAATCTGCTCTCATGCGTGGGTAAGGTTATGGTACGGGTAGTTTATAACGAGTTATATGAATTTTGCCTCGGTAATAATCTCCTGACATGGCGTAATGCCGGCTTTAAAAAGCTAAATTCCACTAATCAGCTGATATATCTTACTCATAAAATTTACGAATCGTTAGAGCACAATCGCGATTCAGTTATGGTTTTTCTTGATGTGTCAAAAGCATTTGATAAGGTGTACCACGAGGGTTTATTGCATAAAGTCGAATCATTGGGTATCAAAGGAGATCAGTGGTCATAGAGGGTTGCACCTCGGAGTGGAAATATATAAATGCCGGAGTGCCTCAGGGCTCTATACTGGGGCCGCTCCTGTTTCTCATTTTTGTTAACGATATTGTCGAGGGCCTTGAATGCGAGGCTTATTTATTTGCAGATGACACGTCTCTATTTTTTGTACTAGATTTTAATAACTATGTCAAAATCATCAATCGTGATCTAGAACGACTATCTCAGTGGGCCAAACAGTGGCGGGTAACGTTCAATCCTGATAAAACTGAATACATGGTATTTAGCAAAAAGTTATCGCGACCAAATGAGCTCGATCTATATCTGGACAATTCAAAACTCCGGCAAGTAAGAAATCACTGTCACCTTGGTGTAACCCTATCAGACTCAATGTGCTGGGACCTGCATATAAATATCACTGTTATTAAGGCCGAGTAATCTGTTGCTCTACTAAGGCGTCTTCCTAAACAGGTAGGACGCAGAATTAAATTAAATGTTTATAAAACATATGTTTGACCTAAAATGGAATACTGTACTGCTGTCTTTCATGGCAATCTTACCAAAACCCAATCAGAGAGGTTGGAAAGTGTACAGCGGCAAGCGCTTTTGTCTGTTACTGGGGCATACAAGAGTACGTCACATACCAAACTGCGGAAAGAAGCTGGCATTGAACCACTCGCTCTCAGACGTAAATACCTAAGTCTGTGCATTTTGTATAAAATGGTTAATAGTCTCTCTCCGATGTATATGTCTTCCCTATTACGTGATTTGGTTTCCCAGTCATCAGTATACTCACTACGGAACTCGACTGACATAAGAATCCCGCATATAAGAAAAAACTATTACAAGAATTCATTCGTTTGGAACTCAATCAGAGAGTGGAACTCCTTGCCTCAGTGTGTTAAACTAGCAACGTCATTATCTCTTTTTAAGTCACTGTATAGGAAGTCATTTTTTTACCCCGGCAAGGAATTGTATAACTATTTAACAATCCTGAGGCTGTTTACCACACCAGACTCCGCTTAGGCCTGAGCGCACTTAATGGACCTCGCAAAAGATACGGTTTTATTAAGGATTCTACTTGTAGCAAATGTAACGGAAAATCTGAAGACGAACTTCACTATCTGTTAAAATGTCCAGAATATGAGATGCATCGCGAAATCCTAATGTCAGATCTATCGTTTTTAAAATTGTATGGTATCAATATATATCCAGAAAGCAGGAATGAATTTAATATCCTATGTGGATTGTTGCTGTTCGGTAGCCCCGAGCTGTGTTTTGAAGACAGCGTCGCTATATTTAGGGCAGTTCATTTATTTATCCGCAACTCAGCCAGGTTTTCTAGTTAAGGGTCATGGCAATCTCATTTAATTATGTATTTGGTATTTATCTGAGCTTATATCATGCACTTCATTTGTTGACATTACTATATTTATAGTATTACTTATTACCGTCCTTTGCTGTACATCCAATTTAATTTTTCTTTTTTTATGTTGAGGTGAGCATTAATACGTGTATTCGCTATTGCAAACCTCCAGAAATAAATGATGTTTAAAAAAAATAAAAATAAAGGTGTATTCACATGACCCTTAACATACGGACGGCCCCAGAACAGATGAGTGATGGATTCTGGGGCCTTATTACAAAACGTACAAACATCCGTGTCTTTCACCTTGCAGTTTTTCAGATCACCCTATGCAGCATATCAAACTGGAAACATCTAAGCTTTTCATTTACCGTGGCGTCATACGACAATTCATAGTGACGGTGCCATTGATCAGGTGACCACGCGCATTCCAGCCTACTTTCCCATTTCCCTTCATTAACATTATTCCTTTTCAGATACATTACTAATTTATTATAAATGAAATTGCACACCTTTGTTATAAAAAGCTCATTATCAATAGACTTAGCATAGCCAGCGCTCCACTCTCGGTTATTTAATATTTAAATTCCCAGTTTACGATTAATGAAATCCTTGGTCACGACGGTCGGCTAATATCCTATTCCCAGTTCACGAACAATTACTTGCCTCATTCTCAGCAGTTCACGGTGAAATGAAAACCCCATTCCCGAGGAACGGAAATACCCCTTGCCCGCCCCCCCCCCCCCTTTATTGACATATTGCCCTTTAAAGGGCCAGCAAGCATCCAAGGGTACAATTATGCTTAAATTCCTCAGATCAAAATGTGGTGATATACCAATAAAAATATGTCTAGATATATTTAACAAGTCGGTGGCACCAATTCTGTTATACGGATGTGAACTTTGGGGATGTATGTATAGAACCGAAATTGAACAATTTCAGGCAAGGGTGTTAAAGATTGTGTTAAATGTTCCGAAGAACGCACCGCATGGTGCAATTTTAGGTGGATGTGGGCAAGAACCATTAAGTGTTCTCTATACGACAAGATGTATCAAGTTTTGGCTTCGACTGGTTCAGACTAATGAATATCGTTATAACTATAGTTGCTACTACCGCCTGTTCCAGCGTTGTAATAATGGGAAAGAAACTTGAGCGTATCATATCAAGGAATTATTATTTAAATATGGATTTGGACATGTTTGGGTATGCCAAGGAGTAGGAAACCCAGAATTATTTGTTTCCGAATTTAAGCAACGGGTGGCCGACATTACTATTCAAGAATGGAACGCCATGTTAACGGGCTCGTCAAAGTTATCTTCGTATTGTACTAATAAATCTTTGCTGGAACCAGAACTATATTTATCGTTTGTGCGCGTCGCAAAACACCGAACTGCATTAACTAAGCTACGATATTACACCCATCATTTGGGTGTTGAAAATCTACGCGGACTAGTTGTGCAAGAAAATAGATGATGTAAATATTGTCTCTCAACCTCGAAAGAAATCATCGAAGATGAATCACACTTTGTAAACTCGTGTCATGTTTTTATTCATCTAATAATAGAAGGTCAGTGGAGGTAATAAAGTAGGGAGATCATATGCCAGCAGATGAAACCTTTGATAGAGTTATCATTACAGGGTGGGTTATACGTTACAACACCGTCTAGCTAAAAAAATGTGTATGCCTACTAAATTCTTTCCGCTTTCCTCGTCTTCCAACTCTCGAACGCCGATATTGAGCGAGTGATGGCCAGTCCAACTCGCAAGACCTGCCACTTGTTTCCCCTGTGGACTCGACTGATTCGGTAAAGTAAATAACGTCGCAAACCACGAACAAAAAATCCAACCCAAGCTCTTTTATCATCGTTTCATGGGAGTCAATATACAATGTACGGGCCCGATGATCTCACGACTATCCTCGATCGATAATAATAAACAAACTCCAGCATTCGGTATTCAATAACACTACTGTAGTGTTACAATGAGTACCACGGTACTACTACCTTGAGGTGGGCACGTCAGAAAGCTCCAATACAGTTATGCGTGTAAAAAAGTCCTATTGAATATATGACAAGACATTTCAAACCATATTAAGAAATACTGTTTGCTTTCATACCAGACGCACTTTGATTGGTCAGGATATTGAGGGTTGAAACAGGATGCCTTAAGTCATGGAAAGTTGCAGTTTTGTTGTCTTTTATACTAAATAAATGTCCTTTTTCATAAACATGGATTGCCTCACATTCTAAGCCAAGCATCTACACAAATCTGTAGATTATAGAGCTTACCATAATATAGCATACTGACATGGTGAAAATGCCAACAATTCTGTTAATACGAGATGAGCATGACAAATTATTGTAAGATGTTTCATCAGTTTTCATCGCCAGAACAGTCACAAAAATAGCGTCACTGATTTCTTTCGCTTTCGGTCACAATTTGCAATACATTTTACCATCGGTTAACAATTTGGTGCATGACACTTTTTATTAGTATATAAGTAATTTACATATTATTGCTTGTCATGAGGTTGTGGCTCAGCCGTTGAACGACCCTGGAATTGAACCGTCAACCAGCTAAGAAAGCACGTAAGAGGCCTTGGGAAACGTGCGGAAGAGGTCTATCGTAAACAGGTCCGCAGAATGTTATAAACCATTAATCTCGGAAATATAGCCTAAGTTGATTGATCGAAAGCACGCAGCTTAATTATCAATACCCCCAATGTAGACCAATGATGTGAACACTGATATCTAAATACAGAGTATATTGGTTTGATACAACAGGACAAATTCTTGCAGACCCTACAAAGTGATCCATATATCACCAAAGTGCGTGATAAATTATAATAGTTAAAACCAAGCCTACCAATATTAAAAGTTACATATCCTACTGTTATTTCACATCCTGACTGGTGTCAAGATTCAAGTGAAACATACTATATTTTAATTCCGTGCTATAAAAAAATCCGGCATTCTTTTTGGTGTTCCAACCTACAAGTGTTCGCAAGAATCTATTTTTTATATAATAAATTATGTTGCATGTGCATAATGGCATTCATAAATGAGGTGCATGATATCATGTAATTCACCGCAATGCACATACTTGAGTTTTCATTTTTTTTACCCCATAACTTTAGATTATTATTACACGACAGTTGCAAAGTGTAGTACTTTATAGTTTAATTTTGCAAACTTCTTGTCGACAATGTGTAGGATTTCTCTCTGTATATAATTGTTTGGTATATATTTGTCACTATCAAACACAATAAGATAACTATCATTACATTGTACATTTTACACATGGTAGCATTTTTCAATATAACTATATTTCGGATACAATATTCACTTTGTCCTGACCTTTTGTGGAATGGCCATTGCATTGTTAGCAAATCTTTCACGAACCATATACCACGTTCAGTGAAAGCCTTGATTAAAGCAGTTTTGACGTTTACCCCTATTTGTCTGTACACCTGTGTTACCCAAAATACATTCCTCAGTATTATCTCGCACACACCCTTTACTTTTAAACTCGTATATAACACGATAAATAACATAAATGTCTGGCAGGTTATCGATCTCCGGAAAGTTTCTGACATTGATACCTTTGAATAACAATGAAATCTTAGTGTATACAGACAGATCGTACGGCAAAGTTGTATGCAATAAATAGTGAAAACATATTTTTCAGCCACTTCTTTGGACCAAATTGAACCATCATGTATTTGAAAGTGTGGCTTTCTTGTGTAGTATGTCATCAGAATGCAGACATTACGAGCCGTGTTCTACCTTGTAAAATAATATAATATAATGTACAAATATTACATTTATTATTAATATAATTGATTTTCACATGATCAGACAATGTCCCCAGGCCATTTTCCGGAAGATTTCAAAAAGTATTGTATGAGCAGCTTTGAGAATAGTACTCGCCTGATTAACTATATTAATTCAGTTACGTATGCACGAGAAAGATATAGAGACCAATATTATCCCCTCGTGTTGGTTGGCATCCGTCCGTCTGTGAAGGACCATGGATTTGCAGGTTTGTTTCGGTTTTAATTATACGATTTGCATCGCGGCATTTGCGCTTATGCCTGAATAAGCCTACCAGCAGGTAATAGCCCCTCATGCAGCAGGCATTCTGCATTCTATGTACTGAGTATCTCGTTATCTAAGTTGGTTACAAGGTAACCACGTACAACAAGTTACTAAAACCAAATGTTCAACATCATCCCATAGAAGAAATGTGATGTCACAAAGCTGTCAAGTTCGGGGCCCACAGCTGCTTGGAGTTTCCAAATACACGCATAATGCGAAGACACCCACTGATTAGGCTTTCTATTAGTCAGGACAACCAAGTGCCATACAAATTACAATAGTAGGTATCGATCTGTCCCGCTTGAGCCAGGTCGGGGGGTGGAGGGGGCGCAACCCTCCACCCTTTTTGAAATAACACTAGACCATGAGGGTGAAGGCAGGGATTGCATTTTACAGGTGTAGCAGCGTGAACGTACCCGCCGCCATTTTGAATATCTGGCTGATGCAAATGGAGAAAGTATAGGTGTTTACGGCAGATACACGCACACACCCTCCCTCGTTTTTGTTTAACAAGCCAAAGTAACAGCGACCATGCATACAAACGCATTTTAAAAGCGGCTCGCCAGTATGGTATCAATGGAAACCATAATATACATTGTATAATGCAGGTATCAAACATTTCATTTGGTGCCGTGACCAGGATACGGGCATGGAATTATCGTTTTGTGTTTGCCCTGAATGCAGATGGTCGCAGATCGACCCTGCCTCAGTTCAGTCTGTGGACTATTCGGAGTCTATTTGCGCCTGATGCTTCAATTACTAAACATGTTATAGCGAAAGAATGCTATCTAAGGGAAAATTTCAGAATCAAACTAAATTATGTGTCCTGTGGACTAGCAATTTTAGGTGTATGCATTCTCACCAAAGCATGTCGTCATTGGCCACCAAGGCGTGTCTTTCTTTTTCTTTAACCCGAAGCAGACCCATCTGCCACCGAAGCGGAAGTCGGGCTATGAAATTGTTCTTGAAAGAAAAAATATCAGAAATAGATTGCCTTGCCTTGTGGCATTTGTACGTGCGACACTTTAAGAGTTTGGTGTCATTGTCGAAGCAGGTGCAGGTGTAGGTGTGGGAGGCGGGGGGGGGGGGGGTGTAATGTTCAAGCCCGATCTACTTGGTTAGGCCGATGTCGCGTAGGTGCACAAAACATTCATAACTAATTAATTATTATCACCAAATGATTAGTTAATCACTGATGGTTGCATGTTACTACGTTCTTGACGCCACTTTGTCATGTGATCTATCGGAAAATCCATCAAAAGATCTCTCCTTATCTGTAACTTTTGCGCAGAACTCTATATATACCCAGCTCACTTTCCTTCATTTCCCTTCAGTTCAGCGAGACTTTCAGCGTGAAACCTTGACACACGTTGACGCACACATTTACTTTGATGGCGATGCACTAAGATCCGATATGCGAATGTGTGTATCAGAGACAAAGTTGGTGTTCACGTAAAATGTTTCATAAGAACATAGCGACTTTCCACCGATGGATAATGGTGTCAATTCCGCGAAGCGGCCACAACAATTATTGTTTGTATGGTACATGAACTTCCGGAATCCGACTCGCTCCAGGTCGTCGAAGCTCTGGTAGATCTCGGCGTAGTCCAGGAGTGACATGACCTCCTTGGGGCCCCGAAGACGTGGGGTGTGGACTTCAATGGCCAGCTGCTTGACCTGGTTAATGACGCCGGAGTCGATCATTTCTCTGAGGGCCGGAAACTCGGCGCCTTCGACGTCTAACTTCAAGTAGTCGATCGTCCGCTGAAGGGAGAAATAAAATATCTAAAATATGATATATGGTAAACGGTTACTATTCTTGATTAGTGCCATGAATTTTGTCTTTCATTATATTTATATTCGTATCCCTGCATGCCCATTTATATTACCTATCAAAGCAACACCACGTAAACCTACTAGGTAACACAATGGCGTAATTATGATGCTAACGTGGGCTAAACTGGACCAATGAATTTGATGCGAGAATGAGGTATAAGACTCCATAGGCAATACCACGAACTAGCCATGAAACAGATCAGATTCTGACGTTTTCCAAGCTCACGTTTTGGTGCTTGAGCTGCTTGACGATCTCGCTGAGTGCAGCCAACTTCCATCCTTCCTTGTTCACCAGTGTGGAGCCCCAGATCCCCAGATTGTGAAAGTACATGTTGGGCTTGTGGAGGTGGTCCTCTTTGTGTATGCTGGGAGAAACGATCGGGGTCTTGTAAATATATTACAGTTCATTAATTTAGGAGACAGCAATTGACAATTCGATAGTTTAGTTTTTGGGCACGGAGTGCTCCAACTCGACCCATTAGAAAGTAAATAATAATAATTGGTAAGTAAATAACTTGAAGGTGGACGCGATATTTTGATGGACAAAAGTTCGCCCGTTCGATCCCTCCCGCACACATGTGAAGTCCAATAATGTTATTGTGGTGAAACAATGCCAATGATGCTTTGTTTACCTGGGATCGAATGAATGTACCTCGCAGCCAAACTCCGCATTAATTGCATCGTCAAAACTCCAGTCATTTGAAATACTGCAAAGAATGACAGTTTTGAAGCAAATGTTTTAAACACAGGGAAGTGAATAATAAGTGAACAATGGACCGCTGCATGTAATGCAGGTGGTGCAATTCCACGTAGCAGTAAAATCTATCTATTTTCTATCTATTCCATGTAGCAGTAAAATCTATCTATTTTCTATCTATTCCATGTAGCAGGCAAAATCTATCTGTTTTTAGTGAAGCATGGTTTTCAAGCAGGTATCGCAATTGCGTTGTACGCAGTTTGCACTGACCCGAAAGAGTAGACGAGGCAATTGTTTTTGACTGGTTCCAACTGTTCGTCTAAGCACAAATCATAGCCGCCGTCCCGCGCGTTACCAAACCTCTCAACCGTGGTGCACTTGAAGCTTTGCGACGTCATTTTTCTGGGAAACAAAGACAACAATCTGGTTACTTTGCCAGTAAAAACAAAACAAAAAGTTGTGCCGGGACGCATGAAAGAAGCCGGGGAATGAAACAGGTTATATATGGTTGCCAATTTGTTATGAATATAGTGCGAAAGGTAAGTTTAGACATATTGGGTAAAACATGAAATTGGACGAAGAAGGCTGTTGCAAACGTTAATTAGGCCTGTAAATTGTGGTAATGAAATGTTTTGGACATATTATACTTTGGCCATAATCGATCCAGGTAGCGCAGACGCATAGGGAGGGGGTAAAGGGGTCTAAATTCCTGCGGTTAAAACACAATAGCTTTAACTCAGCTACCGTGCACAAGGCAATGACTACTTGGAGAGGTGTATTATGTATTTGTGCTCGTCCAAATACATGTTTAAGTAACATGTTACATCCGATGAATGCACTGCTTCCCTTGGATGTGTTATCCATTAACCTTACTGCGGCTAATGTTGCAACAGATATTAAGTAACCTTAAATGACTAAAATATTTTAACATTTCTTTATCTTAGTCCTGCCGTGTTTTAAGATTCGATGTTTTTTGCTTGTATATAAATTTCAAAATAACATATCCTTGTAAGTCGAGTGAACAAGTTTTTGGTTTCTGCTCTTGCCGCGAGTAGCTGTCATGTGAATGAATTTGATTGAATGCAAATTGTGTTCTTGTGATATTAAACTGATTGTTAAGACGGGAAGTTGGAAGAAACCAAAGACCCACACTTTCGTAGTACGGCGACTGGTGTCATGACTCAAGCAAGAATGGAATAAAGTACATGACTAAGTATTTACTTAATATGCAATTACCATATCTTACAATGACTCACCCATGGAACAGAGCTTGAGCCTCCAGTAGAGACAGATTGGCGAATACCATGGAGATGTGTCCGTCGCCAAGGTAGCGACCCGGGTCCTCGTGTCTGAGTCGGCGTGCGTCGGCAGCAGAAACTCTGGGCAGTGGGTTGTTCAGTGGAAGGTTGACGGGGCTCATCGATGGAACCTCCATCTTTGAAGATGCGAATGTTAGTTGACCAGTACAATAAACTCTAATGTTACTATTAGAAAATAATGCTTAAAGCAGCCTACTTACATGCGCCATCTTACATTTTTAACCTTTTAGAAACAGTACTAAAAGTATCTCAAAATTATGATGCATATGTTTATATCTCTTTGAGTCTGTAAAACAACAGTTCAAGATAAAACTGCGCGGCTTATTTAGATCGCGCGCGGATGTGATAGCGAGTCGCGGTCGAAATCACACAGAATACCGAACAGCGAACAGGCGCGCAGGAATATAAAGCCGGCAACCAACTTCTGCTCCGGTGAACAAATTTGCTTCTCTCCGGGTAGCCCGCAGGCTTTCATGATTTAAATCAAGATATGATATACTCATTTGACATGGAGATTAGGGTGGTAATACAATACAGAATATATTGCTTTAAATGACGATTACCATAAATATTAGTGACAATCATCATCAAATGCTAAAGCGACTATCACAAGAACTGTTAGGGGTCTGGTGTCCAGTGTTCCTTTGCAGTATTCGATGTCCACCCTCGATTTTTTGAGTAAACAGGGTCGATGTCAAAACACATGTAAAACTGTGTATGTATCGAATTTGAAATCTTCGACGCCGGGAATTTGGATGCCAGTGTCGCGTTTTTAACCAAACCGGCCTGCCGTGTGTCCAGACCACTTGTATTGTCAATCTAGTGTCCAGCGTCCATTTTACAAAATTGTCAGTGTTCACACGCGACTTTTCGATGAACTGTGTCGCTGTCAACATTTCGAGCAACAACTGTAAAACTTTTTCGGTGTCAACAATTTAAAATATTCCGGGTAGCGTGTGTGTTGATGATTTACGTTCGAAATTAGCAATGGCGCGTGACGCTTCAAATTCGCTCGATTCTAGTTTCACCAGCGTCACGCTAAATTTAACCCCATGCCCAAACCTACCTGTCCCATCGCTGTCCCGGGTGCACCACCACCGTGTATCAAGTGGTCAGCCATCACAACCACGAAGACTCCCACAGCAACGAGGGCGAACCCCTTGCAGTATTTCATCGCCCAAACTTCCATGCCTCGTCGGAGTTGGAATGAAGGGGATTACTAAGGAAAGCACAATTTGCATATGATGGACACAAATGCGGACGTTGGTGAGCTGCTCCGCAATTTACTCCACAATTTACTCAAGTGGCCGGGATGACAGGTTAATCGATGTATATGTATTGTCTTCAATTTGGCGACGAACCGCAAGCCCGCGACCGGGGCCATAACCCGGAGCCCGAAGCCATAGTCTTGATCGGTGCCCAGTGCTATAGCCTGACGCCCAGAACCATCCCCCTGAGCAATAGCCCGGCGACCGGAGCCATATTCCAGCGCACGAACCCATATCCCGTGCCCGAGGCCATAGCCCGTGACCGGGGCCATAGCCCGCGACCAGAGCCATGGCTCGTCAACAAGAGCCATAGCCCGGTGCCCGGCGCCCAGAGCCATGACAGGCGCCCAGTGCTATAGCCGGGAGTCATAGCCCGGTGACCGGAACCAGACCCGGCGACCGGGCTATAACCGAAGCCATAGCCCGGAACCATATCCCGGAGTCATAGCCCGGAGCTATAGCCCCGGGGTGCGAAGCCGTAGCGTTTGCAAAATCTTGCGTTCTCGTTCTTGTGCCAACCGATGGCAAGCGGCCCAAGTATGCCACTATAGTATCATGCACACCCCCCCCCCCTATCATGTCATTCCGTAAAGTTATTGGCAAGTACAGAAACCTTCAGTCAATTGATGTAAAAAAGTTATACCAATTCAACAAAAACCTACGAGAGACAGAGCGTGTGTATCACAATACATTGGTTATTCCCAATGATGATGGCATCGAACTTACCAATGCTAAGATCCAATGCTCTTGATCAAGGAAACTGATACCCACAAGTTGTTTCCAGTTGTCTCTCCTTCACCGTCTTCAGACACACCAGGAATGCGCACGGAGAAATATTGGTGTGTGTCTGCGGTAACATGAGACAAAATCCGTTGTGACGTCTGAGGTGTGGTAGGTAGTATGGCCAGTGCCAGTCACTCTCTTGCTTTTCAGGTGTAGGCCCGCACTATACGATGAAAGCTCCGCGCAAATCGATTTAATGAATTAGTTTTCAATAGCGCGTATAAGGTCATATTGCTGCGTTTTCATTGGTTGCCATGGACGAGTCTAGTATCGCACGTAGGCCGAGGGGAGGAGGCCGGGTGACATCTACACAATGTGGCTGTACAGTTAGTACGGGATCTCATCGAGACCCTACTCGACAGTGATCATAATTCAATTAATCGGTGTAATCGCAGTGTTTATGTTTGACGATATCTGCCGCCTGTGGTATTTGGAACGGTATATTTGTTCCCGCAGACTACAGATCCGCATTACCGTACGACCTGAATGAAGGCTGCGTGCAATCGTGCAACATGACTCACATCTGGTTATGGAATATAAACGGCCCGAATCCAACACTGGGCTTCTGACATACCGGGTATGACATACAATATTGACATTGTCACCAGGCTAAAGGTATCATATGGGCGGTACACGCACTGTACAGTTGGTCCGGGATGGGACAGTCACTGGAAGAATTGACAGACAAATGGGGATACTCCCACTTTTCAATTCTATTTAAATATTATCAGAACTGTAACAGGTACTTATGTAGCTCGCTATTGTCATAAACTTGATTACCAGTTTACTACATTTGTAATGTCAGTTTCTTAAACTCAGCAGTGACTGTTGAGTTGAGTTGAGCTCAAATCGGTCGATGGTGAGATCGTGCTGGGAGTGGCCATATGCTCAGCAGCCGCTATTGATTAGCTCAGTGCGGTCGATGGTGCGTTTATCATGGGAGTGGCCTTCGGTATAAGTACTCCATCCACATCGGAGTGGACAGACTACCTCAGGACAGGCGACGACAGAACATCCGATGTCGTCAAGACGATCCCTACGAGCGCTTCGGAGTTTAGAGCGCTAGGCTGCTACGTCTTTGTAGCTTCTGGACTTTGCCGTTTCCTGTGGGCATTCCAGATCGTGGTAGCGCTATCACCAGTTGACTCTATCACCGCGCCGCCTGGAGACGCCCCTTTGTAGTAGGGTGGTATCTCCGTTCGTCGATGATGACAGTGCCGCGACAGTCCACCAACAGCCATCTAGAAGGTCGACAGCAGTTTCCCTGTTTCCGGTCGGCGTCGTCATAACTGGAGTCGGTGATCCACCCAGACACATCACTGCTGCCCAGAAGCAGTCAGGAGAGTGACTATGACTTTTCCCCAAACCATGCTAAACCGTGCAAATATAACACCCCATTGTATCTAAGGTATACATTGCCAATATTATGTCATATTAAATATTGTTATTATTAATGAGCATTGAGACCTTTTTTGTTCACGTCGTGACAGCTATGAATTCCTAGTGATAAGCGGGCTCGCCCGCAGCTTGTTCCCTGCCAAGAAAACAGAACACAGTCTATGGAATAGGAAAAGGCAAATTTATTGCCGAGTGAGAAAGACACTACATGATAGACAAATTGTCAAGTTTAGTGGCGAAACACTTCGCCAGTAAACGTGAGCGGATCATGTCTATTATGGGTCGGCGTAACCAATAGCCAGCTACATAGGTGGGATATATCACCATGTATGAAGGCGGAACACATTATCACAATAATGAATCGCGCATGGTTAATAGTGATCGTAGGTAGAACTGACGACGGGAGGAGCTACCAACTGACGACTGTGTCGTGCTGCTAACTAATGGCTATGCACATGCGTTTTCATTTATTAAAGTTACTTATACATATTATGCCCCCATGAGTAATAAATGTCATTCTGTCTCGTAGAAATACGCTGAACGCATAGTACGCATTGTACTGTACCTGCTCCAATATGCACCTTCTCATATATAAATGAAAAACCAAGACCAGCGATGAATGATTTTTTATTGAAACTATCTTTTCCAGAAGAACATATGTTTTATGAATCTGATAACGGAATAATCAACGATTGAACGCTAACCACTGCCTCAGTAATAGAGATAGCCCATTGCAGCTGATGATGACGTCACGCTAGCGGTCCGATATTTTCATCTCGATATTACCCGCCCGTTGTGGCAACCCGTCACCAGGCATCAATCATTTGACTCGTGAGATCATAAACAACTCACCGGCCATCATATTTGTATTGGCTGGCAGGGGCCGTATGCATGAAGCGGGGATACCGTTATCCTCGGGTAGTGTCTATTCCGGTGTTAGCTATCCAAGGGATAACCGGTGCTGTCCCGCCGTACGCCGTATGATTGAGTCAAGGATAGGCTGGGGATAGCTAACACCGGGACAGCAATCCCCTATCCAGGGGATAGCGCTAGTATTATTTTTAGACGAAGGTGTTCCTGCGCACTGCGCATGCCTGTGACTTTTTCTTTACGGAAATTCCCTCCCTTGTTTACACCTAGATCATTGCCACGTGCATCACATCCCCTAGTGTTCGACCGGCTGATCCACAGGCATTTATCAACCCGGCAAAACCTCGTTATTAAATTGATTTGTCACAGCGAGAAAGTTCCCTCCAATCAGCAACCGGCACCTATGAAGACGGGGGGGCGTTGGAAATTCAGGTTCCCCGTGATTTGATGGTAGGCCTGCGTGATTTTCAACCCGCAGCAAAATATATTCCTCGTGATTCGGGAATAGGCATGTCTTCGGCCCTCGTGGCTAACATATGAATATGTCAGGCACCTTAGTTACTTAACCATCCAGTTACGCCAGTTGTCAAGTTGAGTTCGATAACCCTCCCCCCCCCCCCCCAACCCCCCCCCCCGATACTTTTAAGATATCTGTACACCACCTGTGTAGTAAGCAGTGATCTCTGTGAATCGTGATTAGACTTTGAACCGATAACTTTTTTTTTTGGCTTCCTGGCTTCTTGGAGTTCGGAATACGACCCTCCTCTCCTCTACCCATCTTGCCCCCTATGAAGACCCTATGTTAGCACTTATAGGTGTCCAATCAAAAGTATCGGTAGCGGTGATTCTGCTAGATGTAATTAATATTGTGAGTGACGCACAGTAGTGCGCATAGTAAATGTGCTCATCCGTCTTTGAAGTTTGCAAATTAATTACGATTCCATGACCAACGCCAGGGTGCTGACAGCCTGCAGCCCGGCAGGCCGGGCGCCGGGAACCTAAATGTCTTGGAGCTTCTATTGCGTCATAATCTGTTCATTAGTCCTTTATACTTGTGTACATTGTACACACCTCTAAGGAGCCCTGAGTGCACCCCCTGCCCAGCCGCCCTGCCACATACTATCACCCCTATCACAAATATCCTAAACCCCATCAATGCCCGCAACCGCCTCCGCCATCCAAGCTTGAACTCGCGTGGAAGCGGTTGGTCATTTTGATGTTTTTTCTGACGATTTTCATGACAGCTATGATATCGTCGCCTCGGAATCGAAGCTAATCAAACATCTCCGTATCGTCAGGCATTTCAAAAGAAGAATTTCGGTATCTAAATATATGATTTCGTCGTGCATTCCTGTTGAGTCGATAATACGTGAGGATGATGGCCGCCATGTTGTTTAGGACTTAATCGTTGGTTAGTCCCGCTGTACCTGGGTCAGATTGGGGATCAATTTAGCCCCGGATAGCTACCGCGGCTAGCCCTAACACCCCTCCATGCATACCACTTTTGGCGCGCTATCCGCGAGATAGCCCCTATCTCCGGGATAACTCGCCTATTCCGCGCTCATGCATACACCCCCAGGGCTTTAGGATATATAGTTTATGTGATCACAATACGCATGGGTTGGATAGGGTAACGGGAGAACAAAGGTCTTCGCGGCGTTACCATTTACCCATAGGCTTACATATCACAAGTGAGACGATGAGACCTCTTGCCCGGCTCGGCACCTACCCACCTAGCTGGTACATGCCTCTCTGACCACGGAGCAATGGGGAGAGCCATGCCGTTCACCAGACCTAAAATTAGAAATCGCGGACCGGTGACTCAAGTTGAAGGTCATAACAGAATAATTATGCAGTGCCTACCCCTCATTGTGCTCCACTATGTTCCTGAAGCTTATATGACTTTCGTCGGACAGTCATTTCTTTGATCGGTAACGTGTGTTGTTGTAATCCGAACGATTGGTTTTCAATGCTCAGCCATTCGCCGGAAGTAAACAAACGTATCGGGATTACTCGCTGCCAGGCGGCGTTTGGTGACTTTCGGTGTTTCATTCTATACATTCAGAAGCCGAATAAACATCGCCGTTCCGGCTGTGATATGGTAAACGTGTCTATCCCTGGACACCGCAGAACTCTGTCGCGGCACTGCTACTTACAACAAAGCATCGCGAAGCACAAAAACTGATGATGTTTACCACTAAGTTGAAAACAAGTGGTTAATTGATATCACGGGAAAGGCTAGGAGATTCCATTTGGTATTCTGACATGCGCGGAATATAGACAAAAGAAATGTTGGTTGATTCAAGGACTGATTCTTACTTGTATATTACCCTCTTTAGTTTTGGCCGGAAATAGCTCGATATGCAACTCCAATGTTCCTAACGTAAATTTAGACTGTTAGTCGACACTCCAAAACTCGTTACCCAAGCACAAGTACGCCATTACCCGATCCCGTGACGTGGTGAGCCGCGTAGTGTCCTTCATTCTGATTGGCTGATAGGAGGTCAGGGAAAATTAAATGTCTGTGCCCACCGAAAGTACCCTTATTGGCGACAATAGGGGGTTTTAAGCCTAAAATGTTGTTTAACTCTGTGAATTCGTAACTATAATTTTGTTCTATTGGGAAACGTATCTTTACACTATATTTTCTCCTTGGCAGTGCCCTTACTGCCGGAATTGACTTCCCCTTTAAGTCGCCATGAATCGTCGACAATGCCGGCTGTTTGATGACGTAGTTTGACATTATTTTTGGCGGTAAAAAGCTAATATCCGGCTTAATATCATACAAAAACTGTCGCTTTGATTTTGCTGAACTTTCAGCACTATATAGCGCAACACACGATCCATATGAGTTACATTTAGGCGTGATAGGGCTAGAGACCCCACGAGAGAGGGATACTCACGTTCTGCGCCAATGCTATAGCATCAACGGTCTCTCCTGCATACTTTCCGGGCATCAATCTGTCTAAAACAAAATGCCTTTTAAAGCACCCCCTTTGTAGTTAATGTACACAATGGCATTGTATAGCACTGCGCCCACTAAATTATTTCCACCTGAAATGTGTTAAACGATTCTCATGGGAAATGATCTGTTTATTGTTGTATAAAGTGTTTTAACACGTTCGGGTTTGTCCTCAAACAACACTTCTGTAGTATGCTATGTTGAATTTCGCACTCATGTATGCATAGACGGGATAGCACCCCCGTTGAGTTTGCCCAATTTACGTTCGGTAGCAAAATCTACAAATGGCTTCATCATCCGGCATAAGGTCGCCTTATTTGATTACGTGAATTGACTTTCAAATTTCAGATGAATAAACACCTGACACGTAAATGGTGTGCAATCACTATACGGCTATAGGCAGACGTTACCGTTTTCAATAGCACTAGCTTCTATTCGCACTAGCTTCATCGATCAAGCATCTAAATTGATTGGCTTGGCTATTGATTATCGAGTGGGGCAAATCAACTTCCACTACTTATATATGTCAATATGATACCGACCGGAGTCATCATGTGTACGATCCAATGTCCACGTTGACCATTCGCGCGATGAGAGAGGTCATCCAGCCATCACATTCGATAAGTGGAAAGTTCAAAATAATCTCATGAATAACAAATTATAACAGCTTGCACGATACAAACGCACAATAGATGTGTGCGCTCCGTGTGTTCACAATAGGTGTGTGCGCTCCGTGTGCTCACAATAGGTGTGTGCGCTCCGTGCGATCACAATAGGTGTGTGCGCTCCGTGTGATCACAGTAGGTGTGTGGTGATCCAGGTTGGTCGCAATGCCAGATGTGTCCGAATAAGTAAGAACAAAATGTTACGTTTGACCACGCAGCTCAATATTTTATATAATACTATATTTATGGAAGATAGATATGAAAGTTTTGATGAATAACGGATTAGGTGCAAAATGTCAAAAAATGTTGGTTCTTTTAAAGATCGCTTGTCATGGTTAGCTTAACCAAGCAACGTAAGACACATAAGTTTACAAATTGTACCACATTTTGTCGTCGTAGGGCTATGTAAGTTAATGGATTCATTTATCAGCAGCTACGCTATTGTACTTGTATCAAGCAAAGACAAAAACGAAACGAACTATATCTAATTGTTTATTAATTTACCTGAGATGTATGCTATCGAACATAATTTCATGACTTTTAACCAAATACTTCTGCTGGATACTAAGCCATACCTACTTCTATGTTACCTATGTCGAATGCTACAAACAACTTTGGTTAAAACATGTATTCTTGGCCGTGCCTATATATAAAACCAATAATTATAACAACTCTTTTAAAGATCGTTCCTCAGAGTTGTTTGACCAAGCAACGTAAGATACTAGACCGTCAAGCACAGCTTGAGAAGGCAGACGAAAATTGTGGTTATGGGACCAATTCGACTATGTTAAGACCCATCGCCGCTCGCTCATTGGTTGTTCAGCCTGGCGTTGGAGACCATATCGCCCCCTTAAAGCTGTAGTACTGAGGCCAAATTGCTGGCTGAAAGCGCAAATTAGCCCAAAATGGATCGTGATGTACTGGGCGAGCGCCATCTAACGGCTGTTGTTGAACGCGGGCTATTTTTCCAGGTCGAGGCCTTCGTTTAGAGTGAATACGTTCAAATCATGACTTTCTACGCGTCCTTGGTCGCGCCCTAATCGCTCTTCTCGGACTCGTCATCGGTGAATTACGGAGCCCCCTAGCGGCGGAACTAAGCGTGATAAGCTAAAAGCGAAGGCGGATTCCATACCCAAGTCGACGTTTGCCCGTCTTTTGCAACCGGTCCCGACTCTCTAGCGTCGCTATTAAGCGAACGGCGGCCATCGCAACCCCGAAAGAGTGCCGGTCCATATCGCCGTTGACTCGTAATGGGAGCGTCGGCATGGAGGGGGGTGCACCTCTTGCGAGCGCTCTAGCGGCCAAACTAAGCGTCCTAGAGCAATTGTGAGGTGGTTTCGATCAGCCTAGGTCACATTTTTCTCTCCATTCATGCCAAATCTGGGCTCCCTAGCTCAAATATTGACCGAGTTATGGCCTTGCAAAGTTCAAAACGCCACTTGACACGTACGCTGAATATTGATTGGCCGATTACTCGAAAATCGTTCAGTATGCGGAAAAATCTGAGCGAGTACTGCGTCACCGCCTCTCCCCGACGAATACTCTCAAACAAACAGCGAATCTCTAGACCCGATATTAACGGAGTACCGCGGGAAAGTCTGTTTCGTGACCTTGACCTTGCTGTAACCTTGACCTTGGAAGCGTGACCTTGGTCAATATAATATTTTACGCCCAAATACTAATGTCATGTCTCACGCAGCGTGTCGTTTGTCTGACATGTCCCTTTCATGGAGAAATTGAGGAGGCCTGGTTCCCGCCAAAATGGTCCCATAGGGTCCCATGTTAAACTTTGGGAATTTTTTGCGGAAGAACTATTCGGACGATTTTCAAAATTAAAACACCGTATACAAGGTACTTACGAGCCTAATACGTGAATTAAAAACTCGGAACGCTATAGCGATTTTGCCGATTTTTGGCCCTATCTATCAATGGTTAAGCGAATTTCGAAAAATTCCTGTGACCTTCACCTTTGACCTACATGGCCCATCTACGAACTTAGCCTGACGGTGGGCCGTGGCATTGTCTGTGCAGAAGGAGGAGTCGATATTTCAAACTCTTTAAAAAAAAAAAAATCCAAAATTTCGAATTTTTAGCTGCCTGTGGCGCGAAAACTTTTTATCCTACGTCAAATCTGATGTCAGTAACGCGAAAGATTTTGAGGAGCTGAGTATTTTGACACAAATTGTGGCTCTCTAGCTGCAATATTAAGAGAGCTAGAGCGCAAAATGTGTTTTGGACGTATGACGTCATCGTGACGTTGACGTTTGAGGTACGTTGCCCATCTTCGAACTCAGCCTGAGATTGGCACTTCTGCATCTTTTTGTGAATTTGGAAGTCGATATGTTAAGGCATTCGAGAGATAATGCGTGACAAGACAGACGGACAGACAGACACACACACACAGACTAACCGAACACACTGACATAAGACGAAAATTGAAAATTTTCGTCTTAATAAATTGTGTACGGCGTTTTGTCGTCGTAGGGCTTTTAAACGTCATTGATGCATTGATCAACACCTGTCATTGTACTTTTATCAAAGAAAACAAACTGTATCTAATTGTTGTGACGTAGCACGTCGGCAAATGCAGATTCACGTCGGGTCCCATTTTCCGTCGGCAACCAACGTCCATCCGATATTGCATCGGGGGAGGATATCTGCCATGGAACACTCGGACACGTAACAGCGGATTTATATCGATTCTATAATCCGAGAAATAATTTGTACATTTTTTGAAGCAAAAAGTCTTTAGAAATAAAAGGAAATGTTGGTGTTTAAGTTTTGGTGCACATATGGAGGGAATGTGACCACTGAACTTTCAAAATCAGTGATTGAGGCGCGGGCATGATTCATCCCTGTGACGTGGATCAGCTGACCCTACAAAGTAAAAGTGTCCTAAAACTGAATCGCTGGCATTACAACGTGCTGCTGAATGTATCGTCGCCATAAGATTTTTGCCATCGGCGTCAATTGGTATCGATTCGACCTCGAATAACGTTTTTAACCCAGTCCAACCGTACTCTCGTAACTTCTATCAAAACACCAGCGATTTACAAAAAAGTGTGTCACTTTTTTATCGATTCGAGGTCAAATATCGAAGTCAAGCGAACAATAATTGTCGCAAATTCGAGGGAGGCAGCCACCTACATATTTTTGTTGATCCCAGTATGGATTTAGTATGTTTACCTGCTATACAAAACAACGACGCCAAGACCAGGGAACCACAGTTTGAATGGTCCACTATTAGGCACATTTCGAGAAAGTTGAACTTCCCTGTCGAGTTCATGTTGTTCAAAATTGATTCGGCTGTAACCCAGCTAACGCCAATGAGAATCACATACAGTTTGGCTTCAGACAGAGAGATGCCCGAGTAGATGCCGGCTCATAGAAAATTAATATCCAATTTGGGCACACATGACCCAAGTGACATTCGAAATACGAGGATTATTAAAGAAATAATGTATTGGCAACAGTATTCAATTAGTTCACGATGTCACAGAGTATTCAGCAAGGTGAAAAATAGACAATACACTTTTATTTCAAGGATTTTGAAAAAGCCTTTGACTCCGTGGAATGGGCCCCTATGTTCCAAATACTTCAAAGGTTTACCTTCGGGCCTTATTTCATACGATAAGTTCATATGAGTTCATGCGATGAGTATAACATGTATTTCGGTATTTTAATATAAACAGAGGTGTAAGCGTGGATGTCAACCATCCGCTTTGCTGCTTAATATATCTGTAAAAAGTTCTAGATATAAAACTGAACTAAACCAGGATTTTTTTTATTAAGATTACCTTTAAGGATCTCAGAAGCATTCTGAAAATAACCTAATGGGCCGATGATAGTATTCTGTTCATGAAAAATGAGCACCATATACCAATAGTATTACATCAACTTTTAACTAATTATTACTAGTTTAGTAGGACCACGGCTAAACAAAAATAAATGTATAGGCGTACATTTAGACAGTAAAAAAATAGAAATACAGCTCAGGGGATTCAGTTTCCAAGTGAGTCAATACGATGTCCTGGCATATATATCAGCCATGATCAAATAAAATGTAAACTCGTAATAAAAATATTACGAGAAAAAACATGCCGCGCCTCGTTCTTGCCAAAAACATACGGTACGGTATCTGATTCTGAATCAAACAACCATAAATTAAATATAGCAGGCATAGCTGTATATGTAGGATTATAATAGGATAGGGAAGGCATTAAACTAACAACACACCACTCAGTATATTATTTCAAGAACTACCCTGGTACTACTTTTACGTGCAATCAAATCGAGGGTACATTAAAAATTTATATTTGGCATCAAATGAACAAGTTTTCCGTTCGATATTGATGACGTTGAGGCCATGTAACTACCCAATGCTCGTTCGATCGGTCAATGGCGTGCAGGGCTTTAAAATTTGGCTCCGTGTTATTTGGAAATATGTTTAGCTAACTAACCCGCTATGATTATACGATAACTGAATAACTACATATTTTCAAATTCTGCATAGAAAATGCCGAATTCAACCTAACCTTACATTGGGACCTTTGTGAGGCTTGCAAAAAAATCCAGTAAATATCAAAGTAATTAATTGAGAGTTGGCCTGCTTTAAATCAGGCTTAAGCATGTTATGTTCTAAATCAGGCTTAACATATTAAGTTCTTTTAACGATAGCGGAGCTTGACTGCATATTCTGGGTAGATTCTTCAAGCTGCATAATGCACAACGAATGAGAAACCATCTACGAGCACGTTATGGATACAGATGGATTTTACCTGGCGAGAAATACGGGGATCCCTCCCTTTGTTGTCACCCATCCGGGCATAAATGAGTATCTACCCACGGACCTCGGGCGGCAAACAACAAACGTGCGGTAAGGTTGAAAAATGGGGTTTATTAATAACCCAAAAAATAAAATGGCCTAACCTGATATTGGCATTGCGCAGAGAGCTGACGTATCAGCGACTACGCGAAGCAATTGTTGCCAGCCTGAGACCTAACGCATGTGCACCAAAGCCATGTGGGGTAAGAGACACCACCAACACGCGTAATACAAAATCAGGAGGTTATGTGCGAATAAAAAAGAAACGTACCAGAAGGCAGAATGGCGGCGATGGGGATGGATGGTGGGAAAACGAGTGCATTTTAATTTTAAGTTTTGTGACCTTCCCGTAGCAAGATGGCGATCGGACGCAGACACCTGACCTGGCCTCGAATGAGTCACGTGACGGAGGCTGCTAGTTGACAAATCATAGCGTTGCCAAGCGCAAGGGATCAGTGAACCTTGTACGCAGAACGTATGATGGATCTCTTGTCATCGTAAATTTATTTACTACGTAAATCGTGTTATTTTCTTGTGTCATTCTGTTACATGACGGCAACAGAAAACAGACGACTGGTGATTATTCAGGTACACATATATTTACAACAATAAAACCCCCCTTGAAGTACAAGTTCACATGCATTGTTCACGTTTAAAGTTTACTTCCCTGGCAACCGGAGGCTGGAGCGGCTGAAGTGGCTGAATGATGAGTGCGACGTGGCGATAAAATCCGGTGACCGACGATAAGGCTCGGGTGAGGTTCGGCCCAGCCCGAAGAAAATAGCGATGTAGCTCGGGTGTTTGACGACGCGGCCTGGCGAAGATGGATGATGAAGCGATTCAGCTCGGGTAACTGAAAGCCGTCCCGGCACAGCGTCAATGACGACATCAATGGTGACAGTGTCCCGCGGAACTGACCAGGTTCGGTGTCAGGTTGAAAAGTCGTTTCGACTCTAAGATATCGGGCCTCTTTTAACACGTGAATATCACTCACATTAGGCCACGTGCCTGAGTTCACTCCAAACGACCACTCCTCGCATGCACTCCGACGTGTCGTAATCACGAATTAACCCTACTAACCCTCAATAGTAATTGTAACAGGGGGTCGGGATGGTTGGAGATGATTGAATATAACTGACGACGTGATGCACTTCTTATTCTTTATTCACGTATAACATACACCTGTGACAGTTACAAATAAAACGCATAATAGAATATGAGCATCCATGAATCATTCATTTACCTTTCATCTTATATATCAAATATGTAATACCAGTGATATTATATAGACTATTATTATATCTACAATATATATAATGGTTACTATTTAACCTACCTGTGGTGACACAGTAATTCCCTTGGTTAAATATCCATAAGCCGAGTTGGCCTACAGGTCAAAATGTCGACTGTCCTCTTTGCCATCAACAATTAAAATGACCAACACGAAAAAGGGCGCCAAATCGTATGGGACTGCGCCTGCGCCGCACATGCTGTGCGCTCCGCTCATAATGAGTTATTCACAGACCACGTACCGCTCATTAGGTTCAGCATGTGCGACCACCGGCCATATTCAGTACCGGCTACATACTCCCCCTTAACGAAGACTGACGTCCCGACAAACCACGAATATATATATATCAACTGAATTAAAATCAACAGCTATTGACTGTCTAGAATTGCCTGCAGACAATTTCGCAGAAATTCATTTTGACGTCGTAGTTTACTTCGACGTGACACATGCTGTTTCATGACGTACAATGCGGGATCATACCGTGACGGGGGCTTATGCACCCGCCTGGATTTCCGCGTGGGAACTGAAACCACGGACTCACTTGTTGTGTCACTAGAATCTGAAATATCGTCTATTCTAGCTTCGTCAAGAGTGACCTTGGTATCTTGGTTGGCCGTATCAGCTACTTCATCAGTAACTTGGTCAGTTGTTGGGTCAGCAATTTTATCAACTGTTTCACCAGCAGTTTCATTAACCGCAACACCAACAGCTTCACCCATCGCTTCACCAACAGCGTCGCCAACCGCTTCACCTACAGTCTTGCCTTTACCTGTCTCTCCTGAGACGACGGTCACAGACCTCCTGGGTTCTGACACTGGTCTCCGAGATAGAAGCCTCGGCATGGGAACCGCGATCTCATCCGTTTCGTCTGATGAGTCACTTATAGTCACCTGATCTTGTCTTTGTGAAGATACTTTAGTCTGACATTTTGGCATTTGAGCTAATGGCTTTAACTCCTCGGACGCGTCACACAAACTACTCACCGGTAATAACATATTCCGATGTAGGACACGGCGAGGACCTTGACCGTCTTCGCGTTGCACCTCATACACCGGAATGGTGTCATTCGGTTGAGAGAGTACAGTATGTGCTGCATCCTGCCATCTATCAGCTAATTTGTGTGGACCTTGGAATGCGACATTTCGCACCAGAACTCGATCACCTACTTCAAGGACCGCACCCCTCACACGACGGTCGAAACTCGTCTTCTGACCAGCTTGTTTCTTTCGTGACTCTTGTCTCGCCAATTGATAAGCTTTCTTAAGAGTGTCTCGTAACTCGCTTACATAGTTTGGGTAATCCTTACAGTCCACATTTTGATCAGTGGTGTTGAAGACCAGATCAATTGGTAAACGTGGATGTCGCCCAAACATCAAGTAGAAGGGTGTATACCCCGTAGTACAATGTTTCGTACAATTATACGAATGTACGAGGGAAGATATGTGCTTCTTCCAGTCTGTTTTGTCTTCTGGTGAAAGAGTTCCTATCATGTTGAGAAGGGTTCTGTTAAATCTTTCACATTCACCATTCCCCATGGGGTGGTAGGGGGTAGTTCGACTTTTCTTGATGTTCATGAGATCACAGAGAGATTTTATCACTGAGGATTCAAAATTCCTCCCTTGGTCAGAGTGTAATCTTTGTGGCATGCCATAATGTAGAAAGTATTGTTCATAAAGGACTTTGGCGGTTGTTAACGCAGTCTGATTTCTGCAAGGGAATGCTTGAGCGTATTTTGTAAAGTGGTCCGTCACAACGAGCATATCTTGTACGTTACCTTTCCCTGGTTCCACTTTCAAAAAGTCTACACACACCAGTTCCATCGGTTGCGTCGTGATTACGCTAACCAAGGGGGACTTCTGATTGGGTAATACTTTTCGTTTTACGCAACGGTCACAGTTCGAAATGTATTCTGACACAGCTGTATACATGGTTGGCCAATAGAATCTGTCTTGTAGCAAGGCCAGCGTTCTATCTCTTCCAAGATGACCAACCTGGTCATGACAACCTCTCATAGCTAAATTTTGCAAGCTTTCAGGCAACACCAGCTGTAATTGGTTCACTCCGTCCACCTGACGGTTCCTGTGAAGCAATCCATCTTTTATAACAAGTCGTGTCTTGTCACGCAGTAATCGTTTACTCTTCGGTCCAGTCACAGAATCTTCCGACAGACTCCCTTGCAACACTTGCATTACTTCATGCAGGTCATGATCAGTCTGTTGGGCCCCTAAAATGTCCTGTTCGGAAAGTTTAGACAACTCCGTAGCTTCCGGACCTAGGTCTACAACACTCTCTGAGTAACTGAGATTTTCTACCCAAGACACGTCTCGTTCTGTAGGTTTTAGGATTGCCTGAACAACCTGAGAGGTGACTAGTTTTGAGAGATCGTCGGGAATTCTCAGGCGGGATAGACAATCAGCATCTACATTCGCCTTCCCGCTTCGATATTGAATGTTGAAATTATAGTTCGCCAATTGCGACACCCATCGATGTCCTGTTGCGTCGAGCTTGGCACTGGACATTGCATACGTCAACGGATTATTATCCGTGTGGACAGTAAACTGAGTTCCATAGATGTAATCATGGAATTTCTCAGTTACAACCCACTTCAAGGCCAGAAACTCCAATTTGTGGGTTGGGTAGTTTTTCTCAGCCTTGTTCAGTCCACGACTCGCGTATGACACCACTCTTTTGCATCCATTCTGTTCTTGGTATAATACACCGCCAAGACCACTGTTACTCGCGTCCACATGCAGTTCAAACGGTTTCTCATAATCAGCGAAGGCCAACACAGGTGCGGACGTAAGGCAAGTAATCAGTTTGTCAAAAGCATTCTGGTGTATAGTGTTCCACTGAAAAGTGGTTTGGGCACGAGACTTCTTGCGAGTCTTTGTGTTGGCACCATGAGTGAGTTCATGAAGTGGACGAGCAATCTGCGAGAAATCCCGAACAAACCGACGGTAATATCCCGCAAAGCCCAAGAATTTCTGAACTTCTTTTACGGAATTGGGAATAGGCCACTCACGAACAACTTTGATCTTTTCGGGATCAGGGATAATCCCTTCTTCCGAGACCACATGACCCAAACATTTGATACTTTTCTGGAAAAGTCTACACTTTGATGGCTTCAATTTGAGCCCTGCGTCTCTTAGCCGCTCAAACACAGCTTCCAGACGTCTCAAATGTTCCTCAAACGTCACGGAATAAATCACGATATCGTCCAAATACAAGAGACAATATGTAAAGTAAAGATCCCCCATACAAGATTCCATCAATCGCTGGAATGTTGCGGGCGCATTGGTTAGGCCAAATGGCATGCGGGAACACTCCCAGAAGCCCAATCCACTGACAGTAAAGGCAGTCTTGGGTTTATCAGACTCTTCCACCTCAACTTGCCAATAGCCTGATTTCAAATCAAGGATTGAAAACCATTTGCTGCCATGCAAAGTATCGAGTGTTTCCTCTATTCGAGGTAAGGGATAGGCATCCTTTACTGTTAGGGCATTCAATCGTCTAAGATCTATGCAGAAACGGAGACTTCCATCCTTTTTTCTGACCAATACCACATTTGATGAGTAAGGACTACTTGACCTTCTTATCACTCCAAGGTTTTGCATTTCCTGAAGATGGTCCTTCACTTCAGCAAGCATTGCTGGTGGTATTCTCCTCGATCTTTCCTTGAATGGCTTCGGATCATTTAACTTAATGGAATGTTTTACACGATCTGTGTGGCCTAAGTCTAAATCATGCAGAGAAAAGACTTCTTTCCAACCAGACAGAAGATTTTCAACCATGTTTGTCTGAGTAATCGAGAGATGATCTTTGTAAGTCGAATCCAATAAGGACAAGAATTCAGGATCTGATGTTAAGGTCAACTTATCCTGACCATCTGTCCTATCCATTGGTTTAGAACCAGTACCTGAGGATGTTACTTTCACATTTTGCAAAGAACACAACACTTGCTTCCGAGGGATAGTTACTGCCTTCGATGAGTAATTGGTTAGTTCAATTGCAACCTTGTGATAGGTCTTCCCAGGATCAATGTTAATCAAGGTGGGAGACAACCGAAGACCGCCAGGGAGATCATGGACAGAACTTTCCTCCATCATAACGTTCAGTCTCATGCAAGTGGGTACTCGAGTTGAGCCTTGCACGACAGAACGACTTCCGGCAGGAATAGTAACTGATTTGGTGAGCTTCAACTCCGCCAGTGTCGGTTTTTCTAGCAATTTGTCTTGCTCAGACAAAGCTTTAAACGCGATTTGCCATGAAATGTCCCCGTCTTTCTTGGTTTGTGAATGTTCCACTGATAGACTGTGTAGTACATTGGTCCCAATTAGCAAAGGCACCCGTTCATGATATATTGTATCAGGAACTACCAGCATCAGTGCAGTCACATCAGCTGTCAAATCCGGAATGGTTACATCAACTTCAACAAAACCGTTGTAAGTGAGTGATTCACCACTAACGCCTTGAACTGACAATAATTCATTCACCGGATGAACATTCAAACCAAGGTCTCTACACAAACTCTCACTGATCGTACTTATCATTGAACCAGTGTCTAGTAAAGCAAGGTGGTTCGAATTCGCAATTTTAACACACACCTCATTGGCTCTACCTACCAAACCGTGGATTGGGGCTTTAGTTTTGACCGATTTTCTTGGCTGCCCAATGCCAAGGGTCGCTAGTAGTTTAAAGGACATTCTGATTTCTTATGACCCTTCTCATGGCAACGATAACACTCACCCTTGAACTCAAACTTATCTCGTTTGGGTTTCTGGTGGAATGTCTTCTTTTTGGAATCATTTTCTACAGCTGACAATCTCGCATCCATCTTGGACAACAGAGCAAGAACCTCATCAAGTTTCTTTGATTGAGAGGTGGTTACATCAGTAACCTGATGGGACCTAGCCTTCGTCACCTCTATTTCCGCTACTCGTGCGGCTATCATAATGCGCTCGTATGGAGCCTCATCGTCTATTAAATGACGCAAAGCTGTCTTTGTCCTTTCCTCTCTTAATCCTGCCCAGAACTTAGAACGGATCATGCTATCATTCCCCTCTGGAAACAGTGATGGCTCACGTGTCCTCACTTGTGAGATCAAATGGTCCAGGCGACATGCCCAAGCAGTGACACTCTCTTCACTCTTCTGTCTAGCCGACCAGAATTGTTCTAACAAAGTCTCCAGCGGTAGAACATTCCCAAAGATGTTATCTAGTTTATTGATTAGAGACATCACTGTAACGTTTATCCCCATGTGTAGCAAAATTTCTGCGGCCATCCCTTTCAGGGATTTCCGGATTGCCAGTAGAAGTTCAACTTCAGAATAACCTCCAGAAAGTTGTAACGACACAACTTCTTGCTTCCATAACTCATATGGGATATCACCCTTTCCTGACTCACCAGAGAAAGATGAAGACAGGCGTAATACACCTGATGATATGAAACCATGAGCTGGATTTCTAGCCAATGGAGGACCTGAATGATAATCATTCATTCCATCATGGGATTGTGGGCTTTCTATTTTACTGGGGTCTGTCTTTTCAGTTTGAACAAATATACCAGACAATTTCTCTTTGTCCGATGGTGTCATTTGTTGCCACAGTTTCGTTATCTGTGCTAATTGACTTCCATCAGTCACAGTCTCCTTCTTAGGCATTTGTGTCCCACTCCATAGACCACATATTTTCATTTCCAAATCAGCCGACAA
This sequence comes from Arenicola marina, assembly GCA_964019135.1. NCBI lineage: Eukaryota > Metazoa > Annelida > Polychaeta > Arenicolidae > Arenicola > Arenicola marina. The sequence continues at coordinate 127,967 of OZ025265.1, read as the reverse complement.
GATTTCAACTGTCAATTTACCACTGCTGAGAGTAGCAGTCTTCAATCCTACTCTTGCATCCTGAGCAAGATCTATAGTTTCAAATACTAAATAAACTTGCCCTTTCTCGCAGTGTATCCAGTCACATGTTATGCCTATAGAAGTGAGCAATTCTCTCAATTCAGGTTCCAATGAAGGATTTAAGTCCCTCAGCACAAGACAGCGTTGTCTGAATGCCATGTTGTCGTCAATTAACACAACATTCAAGTCAGACTGATTCAAACCTGTTCACACAATGTCTAATATCTCTTACTCAGATTCAAGTTATGTAAAAACTCAAATGGAATAAAATAACTTGATCTTATACCACATGAGCAATTAAAATTATGATTAGAAACAGACCTTCCTCAATTTAAGTCCAAATATATCATCAGAGATAGATCCATCTCTATAAGTTGTCATATATATAAATGCACTTGATGACCAAGAGAAAGAATATCAACAGTGATGGTGCAGCAATTTGTGAAACTTCAACTCCAAGATGAATTCAAGAGAATTCTAAATTGATCCAAATAGATTTTCTAACTGCTAAACCCCACAGAATTTCAGAATAATCTCTACAAGACCTAATCGACAGTCAAGCAAAAATTACCAAATATAAGGATAACAATCCTTATATCTAACTGACCTTCAGGAATGTCAAATGTGTCACCACAAAACTAAGCGCTACTTAAACTCAATGAAATTAGCAAACGTGAAAGTATATCTTAATATGTCACAATTAAATAATAACTAATTATATTATTAACTATATAGTAAATCAACATATCAAATCCCTATGTATAACTAATACAATTAAGTTATTTCAGAAATATTATTTCAGATTAATAACTTAACTAATGTATATGGATCTAAGTCTTAAGTAACTTATCTACCAATCATGTATAACTAACTCTTAAGTAACTTATATTAGTCTATAATAAGTAATAACTACAATTCTCACTTAAAATTTGTTAATCAAAATTAGTTATAGGATTAGACTATAACTAATACCGGTACATTGATACTTCTCAATCTAAATCTTATATCTACTTTTTCAATCTAATTCAAATGATTAGCAAGAAGACTAGATCTATAATTTTGTGCAAAATCCCAGCAAAATTATATTTAATCTTAATATTGTTAATCAACTTTAACTTCAGTTGCAAATAAATATTACACCACTTAACCTTGTACTAAATGAAAATTATTATGATCAACTTAAATCACTAATGTGGTCACTGTAATTGTGCTTCAGTACATCTAATACATATATATGTCAAAATTATATATATAGAGGTCTAACTATAACCGTAAAACAGTATTTAGTGAAAATACTGAAGTTCGAGAAGCAACCTCGAATTGTTATGAACTCAAAATTAGGAGTCCAGCCAAATAATGCCACAATACTGAGTTGATAACAATACACAATTGTAAGACAAAGTAAAAAATCAAAGATTTGCAGCATGTAAACTTATCTGGGTTAAACTTATGTAAGTACTTAATTATAGACAAGTAATTCCAGTACTTACTATTAACCTTCAGGCGCAATGAATGGTGATCACAATTAAGTGTCCGAATTGGTCACAAAGTTCAATCAAGTGAAAGTCCAGTACAATCAGCTGATAAATGTTGCTTGGCCTTATCCCGGGCTGCCAACAACACAATCTGTCACTGTCACTCCAAACCGTTGAGGCGTGAAGTCAAGAACAACAGTTCTGTGAACACCAGCTGCCGTGACGTCATCAACAGCAGGCCGAGTGCAATATGACCATTACACTCGCCAGGCGTCGCGCTCCCTTGGGCTGCTCTCCTTGTGGACGCTGCTAACCCTTGCCTTGGCGCGGTCTCCGGAGACGTTATGACGATGGGTCGCTCTACCGCTTTCACTTGGCCTTCAGCCACCACAGGTGTAATGTTATGACGCCGTCTCGCATCACTGACTCCGCCCGAGCCCCACGTCGGGCTCCATTATGTAACAGGGGGTCGGGATGGTTGGAGATGATTGAATATAACTGACGACGTGATGCACTTCTTATTCTTTATTCACGTATAACATACACCTGTGACAGTTACAAATAAAACGCATAATAGAATATGAGCATCCATGAATCATTCATTTACCTTTCATCTTATATATCAAATATGTAATACCAGTGATATTATATAGACTATTATTATATCTACAATATATATAATGGTTACTATTTAACCTACCTGTGGTGACACAGTAATTCCCTTGGTTAAATATCCATAAGCCGAGTTGGCCTACAGGTCAAAATGTCGACTGTCCTCTTTGCCATCAACAATTAAAATGACCAACACGAAAAAGGGCGCCAAATCGTATGGGACTGCGCCTGCGCCGCACATGCTGTGCGCTCCGCTCATAATGAGTTATTCACAGACCACGTACCGCTCATTAGGTTCAGCATGTGCGACCACCGGCCATATTCAGTACCGGCTACATAATCTTACACCCGTAACAATATATGTTGATATCTATTAGGCCTAGCTCGATCAGGGTTTTCCGTCTTTAAAAGACTCATCGTAGAAACAGTATATTATAATATTGAAGTTCATATTTAGTCTTTGATGGTAAACCCCTGAGTTTTCAGTGAATAAATAAGGTCGCACCCAGGCTACCCTTGTTGCGAAAATTATCGACTTTAGGGTTGGGGCATTTAATCTTCCATTTTTAGTAGTTGCTGCTTGGGTGTCCTTCCTTATTTATTCAACTTAAGCATTTCATATGTATTCTTTCTACACTCTCCTATATGACCTTTACGTCTTCACAATGAAATATAAGGTGCGGAATGTCTTCATAGGCTATATGAGGCTTGTTTCCATGTGTGTATCCTTTCCATATGGCAAGATGTTGTGTAGTACTTTGTAGTTAAATTGCGCCAATATTGGATCCTGAATTTTGAACTCCAAGATGAATTCAAGAGAATTCTAAATTGATCCAAATAGATTTTCTAACTGCTAAACCCCACAGAATTTCAGAATAATCTCTACAAGACCTAATCGACAGTCAAGCAAAAATTACCAAATATAAGGATAACAATCCTTATATCTAACTGACCTTCAGGAATGTCAAATGTGTCACCACAAAACTAAGCGCTACTTAAACTCAATGAAATTAGCAAACGTGAAAGTATATCTTAATATGTCACAATTAAATAATAACTAATTATATTATTAACTATATAGTAAATCAACATATCAAATCCCTAGTCTTTGATGGTAAACCCCTGAGTTTTCAGTGAATAAATAAGGTCGCACCCAGGCTACCCTTGTTGCGAAAATTATCGACTTTAGGGTTGGGGCATTTAATCTTCCATTTTTAGTAGTTGCTGCTTGGGTGTCCTTCCTTATTTATTCAACTTAAGCATTTCATATGTATTCTTTCTACACTCTCCTATATGACCTTTACGTCTTCACAATGAAATATAAGGTGCGGAATGTCTTCATAGGCTATATGAGGCTTGTTTCCATGTGTGTATCCTTTCCATATGGCAAGATGTTGTGTAGTACTTTGTAGTTAAATTGCGCCAATATTGGATCCTGAATTTTCTTCACCTTAATAATGTATAGGTCAGACATGCGGATTGAGTGATCTTGATTAATAATGCAGGCTAGCCAACTGCATACTTTCCGTGAAACTTAAACATCGTTCCTTTCTGCTTTCTTTATACGCATAGTTACTATTTCCCCATATGAAATTGTTTTAGACATCGCTATTATCTTGGGGTGTATTAAAAGAATAAATTTCACTAATAGCAGAAATAACGTCGGAATAGAACTTGGGTAACTCCCTTAATACTGGGCAGTTATTCCCCTTGACATCGCTAAAGTTCAAGGCTGCACAGTTTGCACCGAAGTGGTTTAAGTATGTTCTTCCCATATAATTCCCGTTCGTCAAAATCCAGAACTCGCTTGATCCACGTGCATTTTATCGCCTTAAAGTGTGCTTCGATATCTATCATTTCAGGCCCACCATGTGCCATAGGCTGCACAAGAGTATTGCGACGAAATAGTCGTAAGCATTTCACCGGATTATTGGTGAAAGATATTTTACACACTGAATAGTTTATCTCGCTTTCTTTACCCAAAGCCATTCCATATGTGTTTGACAGGTTTATCAACATTCCTGAAGCTTTACCAAATAACACTACCTAATCGATAGCTTTCTTTATATGCAATTTGTTGAGTGCAAATAATTGAGTTGTATCATCCACATACTGACCAATTTTCATTTGATTATTTTGATTCCTGCGTTTAATAATATATCCTTGAATATTACTGTTTTGCCTTATGCTCAACACCAACACTTTAACAACCATTATTTCATATTAACTGCCCGCGAAGAATATCCGTTATTTTAAACAAATAATATAACGTTTGTGTACAGAACTTCCACCCAACGGATAAAGTTATCTCCGACATTGTATTTACGTAGGATCTGCAGCATGGTTTCCCATTCAACACTATCAAAAGCTTTCGTAAAACCCATAAAAAGAGTAGGACACCTTCAGTCTCGTTTTGTCGGCATATTTAATCACGTCTTGGATAAGCCGGAGACTTGCACCTGTAAACCGATTTTAGTGACTAATTTGTCAATACGAATATACGTTTGTCTCTTTTCTACAATTGGGTGAAATAGCCGATGTTTTCTCCCCATTTTCGACCCACTTAGCCCTGTCACGTATTTGAACACCCTTTGCCTTAGTTTCCAGCATTTCGTTATCTTCCACGCTGACCTCATTGATCTATTTCGAGTTGAATTCGTTTTAACTGATTCCTCTCCCTCATCCTATGCTGTATTTGATTGAGTTCTCCTTAACGCGAATTTTATAGAGATCCCACAATTCACTACATGATATTTGTCTCTCATACTGGTCTCTGGTGTCCTTGTACTCGACATCGGCCAGTAGTGTGGTGTTTAGTTTCCAATAGCCTTTCCCTCGCTTCCTAACATTGTCTTCTAGATTATCGATAACGGCTTTGTGGTCCGGTACTGGAGTGCAACGTATTTCTGCAGCTTGAATATGAGCGGATACATTAGGTGATCCCAGAATATAACCCATTCTACTTCTTTACATGCGACATGTGTGAACGCCATTTGGATCGAGGTAATAATGTTAAACGTCACCAACGCACTTGTACACCGGGTTGACCGGGGGGGATCTTCCGGGAAGAATGGTCTCGTAACTTACCGGGGGGCAGTTGTCCTAGAGGACAATTTTCCGAGCGGGGAATTGTCCAGGGGGAAAAGTCGGGGTAGACTTGTCCGGGGGGAGTTTTCCGGGGGGGGGGTGGGGGAGTTGTCCTGCTGTTCTTTGTTACCTTGCTTGCATATAGTTCTCAGCTTAACGTACATGATATAAATCGAACGAATAATGGAGCGAATAAGCATCTGGCTTCTACTCTTGTCTCGAGAAAATGTCATGAAAATAAATATAATGCTGTAATTTGTGTTCTGTTTTTGTGACAATAAACTGATTACTGATTTTTGTTATGAAATGACCATAAACTGTTCAAGTAGCGACTACATCACGCATAATCTGCGGTATAAATAGCGACCATTTGCCAACATACTTCGATCCTTGGTGAAGTCACTCCCTACATCACAACGTGAACATTCAGTACATTACAGTGTTGTATATGTAATGCCTCCTCAAAGCCTCAACAATTAAATTTGATGATGGTATAATATATATTAACAGAATCGTTGCTGACATATTAAATCATGGACACCATTCTTTTGCTGATTCACATGATGCTACCTTCAGCAACCGGACATCCCTGTGATTTTCAGTAATTGTCATAAGTTACTACTGTTTAGGCCACCTTCAGGCACACATGAAACATAGAGGCTTTCCCGTGACAATGAAATGAAATGATGAAACTCCCCCAGGTGTGACAGTCCGAGGCATTGCATCGTGATCACTTACCGTAGAAAAACTCAAAGGCACCCATCATGAAGCCATACTAACCGCGCCATGCTAACCGCGCCTTGCTAACCGCGCCATGCTAACCGCGCCATGCTAACCGCGCCATGCTAACCGCCCCATGCTAACCGCGCCAAACTAACCGCCCCATGCTAACCGCGCCACGCTAACCGAGCCAAACTAACCGCCCCATGCTAACCGCGCCACGCTAACCGAGCCACGCTAACCGCGCCATGCTAACCGCGCTATGCTAACCGAGCCACGCTAACCGCGCCATGCTAACCGCCCCATGCTAACCGCTCCATGCTGACCACGCCATGCTAACCGCGCCATGCTAACCGCGCCATGCTAACCGCGCCATGCTAACCGCCCCATGCTAACCGCGCCAAACTAACCGCCCCATGCTAACCGCGCCACGCTAACCGAGCCACGCTAACCGCGCCATGCTAACCGCGCTATGCTAACCGAGCCACGCTAACCGTGCCATGCTAACCGCGCCATGCTAACCGCGCCATGCTAACCGAGCCACGCTAACCGCGCCATGCTAACCGCGCTATGCTAACCGCACCATGCTAACCGCGCCATGCTAACCGCGCAAAACTAACCGCCCCATGCCAACCGCGCCACGCTAACCGCGCCATGCTAACCGTGCCATGCTAACTGCGCCATGCTAACCGCTCCATGCTAACCGCGCCAAACTAACCGCCCCATGCTAACCGCGCCACGCTAACCGCCCCATGTTACCGCGCCATGCTAACCGCGCCATGCTAACCGAGCCATGCTCACCGCGCCACGCTAACCGCGCCATGCTAACCGAGCCATGCTAACCGAGCCTCGCTAACCCAGCCATGCTAACCGCGCCATGCTAACCGAGCCATGCTAACCGAGCCTCGCTAACCTTGCCATGCTAACCGCGCCATGCCTGGCTGCTGATTGGGGCAATTGGTGCGTTCTGTATTGAATTGAAAGTATCTTTGATTATTTCGACGGGGTAGTGGTACCAGGCAGGGCCACCTCATCAGTCCATTATTGTTTCATGGATGTCAATTAAGAAGTCATTAGTCATTTTGCAGAATATAAAACGTGCCAAAAAAAGTGCCAAAGACTCATCATTTCAAGATTTCTTAGATTCATGAGTTGGGCGGCCAAGCGATTTGGATAACATTAAATACCATTAAATCGCTTGTAATTCCAATACAACAATAGATTGAATAGATTACATAATTATGTGATACGGTAAATAATTCTTTGAGTGGTTACACATGTATGTTGTATCTTCAATACCTTTGTGTGGTTTATGCATGTGGCACCTTAATTACCTTTGAATGTATTATATACATTGTATCTTTACTACTTGGCAAAACTGCATAGATGTAGCTATACATACTAATAAAATGAAGCTGTCTGTCCCACTATGCCGTGGCATGCAAGAGCCCATTGGCACCAGCAGCCGCCTTGAACCTATTAATATCCAACCGCCGCTCTTAGATTTGTCAAAGCTATCGCATGTGTCAACACAACCGCTGGGTGCTTATCACCTTATCCCGCGGCATAATATCGCCTGCGGCGGGCTACCTGGCTTGGTGCCAACAGTAATAATAATATTTCTCCCAACGCCTTATCGCCCGAACCGTCATCAAAACAAACAAATCCCGTACTGTCTCGCGTCCACAACTTCCCATTAGTAGCAAGAGTACGAACTCTGCCCGGGGAACCTTACCTATTTGAATTGATTTGATCTTTTTGATCTTTGATCCAATTTTACAGTATAGTTAAGCGGTCTACACGTCAATTCCATAGACCAACCAGGACGTTAGGCAGATTTTATCCACTGAAGGTAGTAGTAATACGTTAAATGACGAACAACGGACGGGAAACAGCAGCTTGGGCCTTAGTTTTACTGGACTGATATTCGTTTATATCGTGCTTTAGCCGCAATTTGAGTATTCTGTACTGGATGCACAATAATTGCACAAGGTTTAAATATCCTTAACATACATGTCCCGTTATTCCGAAGCTCCCGGTCTCAATTTATGTCCATATGATTATCGATATTATTTCTGCCCAATGTCTACTTCTGCCTGCTACTATTTGACGTATGAAACAAAATACTGTCATACTGTTATTTCTTTCGCTTATTATTACGAACGCTAGACGCTAGTCCATATATATGTGTCGTTACTTAGCCGTCATGGTAGACCTGTGATCCATTTCCAACAGTCAAATGACAGGCGACAAAACTACACTTCATCCCTTGTTGGCCGTCTCCGACTGGTTCTGGCCTGGGTGTGATACACCGAGGCTGTTGTGCAACGTTACATTGCTATGTAAATATGCGGTCGTGTTGGGGCAGTTACAGTAGTATACTTACCTGCGTCATCTTTGATTTGTTTAGTATCTCAAAATTGTGATGCATAAGTTTTATTTCTCGTCAGTCTGTAAAACAACAATAAATCTGCGCGGTGTATTTATATCGCGCGCGGTCGTGATAGCGAGTCGCGGTCGACATCACACAGAAGGGGGGGGGGGGGGGGTGGTGGGAGGGGGGCAAGGGTACTTGCGTTCCTCGTGATAGCCTCTATCAGACTTTGGGGTTTCGGGTTATTTTTAGATCATGACGTCAGCGCACGATGTGCGTGCGTCACTAAAACCAGGAAGGCCGGGCAAACTTTCGTGACAGTATGGTTTTAGTCACCAAAAGATGCCCACGACTGTTGGATCCTAAGGCTAAGTTACATGCAGAAATTCTGAAACATCATCACCCTCACCCTACAGCGTACTTTGCCCAGCACGAGACGTTACCCAGGTCAACAGGAGAGTGGCGATCTTTGAACCCAGCCCCCCCCCCCTCTCCCGAATGGAGTTGAGAGATGTCTTTTATGTGTTAACCCACTAGCCAACTGACCGTTGCACTTCAAGTTTCTTGATGGTGTGGGGAAAGTTAGGTGGCTATATTGTAAAGTCCCCGCCCTGTACTTATCGCACTGGGCGTGACTAATCCGCACCCAGAAAGGAACATTGTGTAACTACTGCACCGGATATATTACGTAAAGCCATATGCTTAGTCATAGTTCTAGAAGGTTCCCGACGCATGAGTCAGTGTCATGTGTCCTGGAATCCACGTGGAAGTAGGTTAGGTCACTGCAATTCATGCAATACATTCAAGTAATCTATATATTTACTGAGTTAAAAGCAACACATGAAAAATATATCAGCACGTTCTATATCAAGGCGTTTTTAACTGTTGTGAGTAAAGATGCAGCAGAACTGCTCTTTCTTATTTGTTTTAGTATTTTACTTTAATAGTCTAACTCCGTGATAAAGAAAGTCCGGCAATCTATTTGGTGTTCCAGTCTACCAGTGTTCGAGAGAAGCCATTCTTTATATAATAAATACGCGATCGTCGAAAACAAAACGTTGTAATCACTTTCTGGGACTCCAAGTATAACATCACGAATATTAATACTGCGACTTAAAGATCTTCTTTTATGCTGTTTATCAGAACATTTCGTTACCTACCAGTGATGATGCAATCGCGTGTCCCAGTACTCGTGACGATTATTTCCTAATATATACATTTTTTATAGAGCGTTCTGGATCCGTCGACCCGGAAGTGCTAGGCCCTTATACAGCTCCGGAAGGGAGGCGGGCGAACGTGATGTACTAAAAACAATGGGAGATAAGGTGACACTGGTGACACTCGGCGACAGCCAGTCTGACCCGAAATCCAGACGCGCAAACTAGAGAAAGAGAGTGAAAACATGTTTCCACCAAAATTCCTCCCAAATTCCTGATAAGAGAGTACACTTCCAGGGTTGTAGGAGCGTAGGGGTACATAAGGGGCACGGATCCGGGAGTCCGGTCAACTAAGGAGGGAGTCCAGAATCCAAGAATTCAACTAGAGAAGAACCTGACAACACAACGAGATGAACAACCGCTATGAATAAAGGCTTGATTGAAATATACAAGCGACTTCATTTGTGAATGCGAAGACCGGGAGTCTGTATACACGCCCTGGCCGAACCGAACATGACACACGTGAGAATCGAAACCTCAACCTAACTCAGGGGTCCGATCTTACAATATTGATGGTCTAATAAAGAGCTTAAAAAAAATCTGCTTTCGGTGTTTGCATGTGTTTTGCTGATTGACGAGATCCATGATTAAGCTGAATATTGAGCATTATTTGTTCAAAGCCAGTAGTCACCTTTACAGCAATTTAAATATATGCATGTTGCGATTCGTTCGGTCTTAGTCAAAGTCATAGTTTCGTTCTGTCATAGGTAGGTTACCGCGGTGCACAGAATTTGAAAGGGGGAGGGGAGGGGGGTAAGGTATATCGCGGGTTCAGGCATCAAGGGCAACAAACCAACTCCGTCCCCACCCCCCACCGTCCCCTCACCACATTTGTATAAATGTGCCCCTCCCTCCCCCCCGGGGCCGCGACACTGCAACCATCTCTTCAATTGAGTATTGGAGTGACCTCCTACAGGCGGGTAACAACCACCCCCCCCCCGCCCCTCCCCTCTAACATCATTATGTAAGAGTTTAATTTGTACAAAAGATACTGAGTCCGCCATGCTAGCATGCGTCACCCCGGGCGTCTGCTGGTTTGTGTGCCCGGCATTCCGGAGCCGCACGCGTGTGCTAAAAATAGATCCTAAAAAGGTCACCTAAGTCTGATAGAGACTATTCAGCTTTTCATTTCACCGTGAACTGGGAACGAGGAAAACAATTCTTCGTGAACTAGGAATGGGGTATTAGCCGACCGCCGTGATCAAGGATTTTCATTAATCGTGAACTGGGAATTTTAATATTAAACAACCGTGAATCGAGAAACCGTCAATTTAGTATCCAGTGAGGTATCAGTGAGGGGGAGGGCAACTGTAGTTAAAACTTTAGCCCTTCCAAAACTAATACATCTCATGACTGTTTTACCAAACCCAGGTCAACATAATATTGAACGAATGAATCGTGCCATACGGGCTTTTATTTGGAGAAACGAAAAACCCAAGGTTTCCCTTAACAGACTAGTCCAAGAGGAAAAAAATGGAGGTATAAAGCTGCCGCATATTCCATCCTTCTTAGATGCTGTCAAAATGTCATGGGTTAGAAAAATTATTGTGAATGAAGGAGCGTGGCAAGATTTGTTTTGCAGCACGATTTGCAGCGAACGTGCACTCGTTTGGGAGCTAGATACGAAGTCACTAAGGTATTTTGTTAATATATGCAACTCTTTCTGGGCAGATGTTTTCAGAGCGTGTCTAAACCTAAAAAATTGTATGTACACTGGTTCAAACGAGAATGTCTTTGGAATACTTACTTTATGAGAAATAAGAACCTAATAAAGAGAAAAAAGTATTTCATAGAGAAAGGTGTAACTTACATGAACGACCTTGTGAACAATGAAGGGTCGCTATTAGACTGGAAAAAATTTACAGATAAATATAGCATTAGCATTAACTTTGTCGACTTCTATGGAATAATGCATGCCATACCAAAAGAATGGGGAGATCAATGTTTAAATAAGGGACATAAGTTACTAGATGTGCCACACTCCTTTTTAAATTTTATATCTACGTCAACACGCTTATGTAATAAGGTTTACAACATTTTGGTGGAGTCCTTGCAGTATACCACGAATAACGAAAGTAAGTGGTCAGAGGTGTTAGGAATAGAAATTGATAAAAGTAAATGGTGTGATATATATACTAGAGCATCAAAGGCTACTGTAGACGAGAGAACTCGGAGCTTCCAGTTTTTAGTATTGCAAAGAGCTATAATAACAAATCGTTTCTTGCACAGAAGTAAATTAGCTACTTCAGAGATGTGCGTTTTCTGCTCTGTTTCGTCAGAAACAATTGAGCACCTTCTCTTTGAATGCCCATATGTGAGACCCATTTGGCAAGAGTTAGAACGTTGGCTCGAGGCCGCATCAGCCCAGACCATATGTACCCGATTTACACTAATATCAAGTATGTTTGGAGTAGTTTGGTCCCCACATAGCAAACTTATTAATCACTTGACTTTAATTGTTAAAAAATATATATATTACTGCAAGTGGTCCAACACAGTTCCAGTTTTTCAGGCTGTGAAAAACTATATAAAGCATTACTATAGGCTCGAAAAGAGCGCGGTAGAACGGAAGCTGAACTTTAGTACAGATATGTTTTATAAGAAATGGAGACCACTATCAGACTCTATGTAACACTAAGCGAATAATGTCGTTTTTTTTTGTTTGTACTGTGTATGTTGTTCTTCCATTCCTGCTTTGTATGATTTATAAGTGCATTATAGTGGAATAAAAAAAAAAAAAAAAAAAAAAAAATTTAGTATCCTGTATCCTGTATCCGTTGCATGCGGAGAGTTCTGCTTTTAATTCATCGTGACATGGGAATAAAGCAATTTATGCTTCGTGGGCAGCGCAGGGATATAAAGCCGGCCACCAACTTTTGCTCCGGCGAACAAGTTTGCCTTTCTGGCAGTCCTGGTTGGTGGGTATCGCTAAACATGCAGCAAACCGTGAAGCATTTATAATGTTGGGACCGGCCCCGTCCCCGTCCCCGTCCCCACAACCGTCCCCACACCCGTCGCCGTCGCCGTCCCCGTCCCCGTCCCCGTCCCCGTCCCCGTCCCCGTCCCCGTCCCCGTCCCCACACCCGTCCCCGTCCCCGTCCTCGTCCCCACACCCATCACGTCCCCATCCTCTTCCAGATCTGCTTCCAGTCCTCGTGTCCGTCCCCATCCCCGTCCCCATCCGCGTCCCCGGTCCCGGTCCCGTCCCCGTCCCCGTCCCCGTCCCCGTCCCCGTCCCCGTCCCCGTCCCCGTCCCCACACCCGTCCCCACACCGGTCCCCACACCCGTCCCTACACCCGTCCCCACACGCGTCCTCACACCCATCCCCGTCCCCGTCCAAGTCCCGGTCCAAGTCCCCGTCCCCATCCCCGTCTCCACACCCGTCCCTGTCCTCCTCTCCGTCCCCAGACCCATCACGTCCCCATCCTCCTCCACATCCGCTTCCCGTGCCCGTGCCCGTCCCCGCCCTCATCCCAACACCCGTCCCCACACCCGTCCCCACACCCATCCACGTCCCTGTCCCAGTCCCGGTCCAAGTCCCCATCCCCGTCCCCGTCCCCACACCCATCACGTCCGCATCCTCCTCCACATCCGCTTCCCATGCCCATGCGCGTGCCCGTGCCCGTGCCCGTGCCCGTGCCCATGCAAATTCCAGACAGAATATACTTATTTGACATGGAGAAGACAACTTTACAGAACATATTCTTTTAAAGGGACGCTGAGCTGGATTTATAACTGTGTCCTGGTTGGTGGGTATCGCTAAACATGCAGCGAACCGTGAAGCATTTATAATGATAGGACCGGCCCCGTCCCCGTCCCCGTCCCCGTCTCCGTCCCCGTCCCCGTCCTCGTACCAGTCCCCGTCCACGTCGCCGTCCCCGTCCCCGCCCCCGTCCTCGTACCAGTCCCCGTCCCCGTCCCCGTCCCCGTCCCCGTCCCCGTCCCCGTCCCCGTCCCCCTCCCCGTCCTCGTCCCCGTCCCCATCCTCGTACCAGTCCCCGTCCACGTCGCCGCGCCGTCCCCGTCCCCGTCCCCGTCCCCGTTCCCGTCCTCGTACCAGTCCCCGTCCCCGTCCCCGTCCCCGTCCCCGTCCCCGTCCTCGTCCCCGTCCCCGTCCCCGTCCCCGTCCCCGTCCCCGTCCCCGTCCCCGTCCCCGTCCCCGTCCCCGTCCCCGTCCCCGTTCCCGTCCTCGTCCCCGTCCCCGTCCTTACACCCGCCCCCGTCCCCGTCCCCACACCCGTCCCCACACCCGTCCTCACACCCGTCCCCACACCGGTCCCCACACCCGTCCCCACACCCATCCCCGTCTCCGTCCAAGTCCCCATCCAAGTCGCCTCCCGCATCCCCGTCCCCGTCTCCGTCCCCGTCCCCGTCCCCGTCCCCGTCCCCGTCCCCGTCCAAGTCCCCGTCCCCGTCTGCGTCCACGTCCCCATCACGTCCCCATCCTCCTCCACCTCTGCGTCCGCGTCCCCGTCCCCATCCATGTCCCCGTCCCCGTCCCCGTCCCCGTCCCCGTCCCCATCCCCGTCCCCGTCCCCATACCCGTCCCCACGCCCATCCTCACACCCATCCCCGTCCCTTAGCCCGTCGCCGTTCTCGTGCCAGTGCCCGTGCCCGTCCCCGTCCCAGTCCCCTTCCCCGTCCCCATCCCCATCCCCATCCCCATCCCCATCCCCGTCCCCGTCTCCGTCGTCGTCCCCATCCTCGTACCAGTCCCCGTCCCCGTCCCCGTCACCTTCCCATTCCCCGTCCCCGTCCCCACACCCGTCCCCACACCCGTCCCCGTCCCCTTCCCCGTCCTCGTGCCAGTGCCCGTCCCCGTCCCCGTCCCCGTCCCCGTCCCCTTCCCCGTCCTCGTACCAGTCCCCGTCCCAGTTCCAGTCCCCATACCCGTCCCCACACCCGTCCCCGTCCCCTTCCCCGTCCTCGTGCCCGTCCCCGTCCCCGTCCCCTTCCCCGTCCTCGTACCAGTCCCCGTCCCAGTCCCAGTCCCCTTCCCCGTCCCCGTCCCAGTCCCCGTCCCAGTCCCAGTCCCCATACCCGTCCCCGTTCCCGTCTCCAGACACGTGTCTTTTACTTGATTAAAATCCCCAATATGGAATGGTGCAGATTGATAGTTCCGTAAAGGAATAATGTACGTAGTGTACATTGTACAGTGGAGTACATTGTACAGAGTACAGTGGAGTACAGTAAAACAGAAATTACCAAGTCGGCACTCACACAGGTTAGCGTCCCCGTCCCCGTCCCCGTCCCCATCCTCATCCCCGTCCCCATACCCGTCCCCATCCCCATCCTCATCCCCGTCCCCATACCCGTCCCCATCCCCATGCCATACCCGTCCCCGTCCCCGTCTGCACGCACGTACCTTATACTTTACTAAAAGTCCTCGATATGGAATGGTGCAGATTTATAGTTCCGTAAAGGAATAATGTATTACAGTGTACATTATACAGTGGAGTATATTGTACAGAGTACAGTGGAGTACAGTGTCACAGAAATTACAAAGGCGGCACTTGCACATGTTAGCGAATATTTCAGATATATTTACCCCCTTCAGCATAGTCAGGATTGTCTTCATAGCTAGGCATAGAACTATTTGAGTGTTAGTTAATGGGGTCGCTATATGGTATCTCCTCTACACTGTCTGCAGCCATGCAGCTCTTTACATATGTCTTCATATGACTCTACATCTTTTAACCTGTTCGCTTTGCTACTCTTTTTCTGTTATGTGATTTATCTTCTGCCAGCCACATAAATACTTGACGCAAGGTACACGGCCTGTTTCTGGCTCTCTTTGCATGGTTGGCGCTGACACAACCAGGAAGTTCTTCAACACAGTGCTTGAAGTGCTGGGCCAGCGTGTCATACGTTGGGTGTAAGTCGAAGCGCTAAGACAATCTCCACAGGTGCTCTCTCGAGTTACAGAGGATGGATCTGTCGCCAGCAGGAAATTCACCGGTCGCCGGTATTTACGTGAACGAGTCTGATGAGTCTGATGAGTCTGACTACGTTGATGTGGCCGAAGAGGTTGACGTGTATTCCGAACTGGTGCAGGGCAGACGATTGGCGGCACTGATCTCTGTGTCTATTCTCGCAACACTGGGTCTCTGTGCCACTGGATTCGTCGCCTATTATTTCAGCACTGTGGAAGGTGACTATACACACATTTATTCTCAATATATGTGTTAACAAACTTCGCCGCACTGTGGCGCTTCGCTGTATCAACACCTTGGGGTCTTACATTTGTATATGTACTCAGCCCGGTCAAACATCGTCTGAGGACGCACACAACTGTCACGGTAGGCCCATGATTGGTTGGTAGCATATTCAGGACACTTTAACCCCTTGCGTTCATATCGCGTCAATGGGAGAAGGAAAGGAGAATGGAACCATGTCCCGGGGGTAACCCCCTACTCTTTGCGAAGAAAGACATGGGATCTTTATCCTTTGACGATACAGGCATGGCCACAGCAGGGCTTGAACATCGATCCGCGTGCCGTTAGGCTCTCATGTGGCCAGAGCACTGAATGCAAGCGCTATAGCTCACTAAACTAGTAGTTGTAGTTTGAGTTGTGTTGGTCACTGCCGGATCCGGCAGTTGAGCTCTGCATGAGTTGGTTGCGCCGGCATCGTTTTGTGCCTGCCCGGCGTCTGGCTGCCAAGGGCAAGTATCTGAGGTATCTGATTGTGAGAGTCAACGGTGACGGACGTGGAAAGAAATGAAAACCGGTGTCGACAAGCCGGTTGTGAAATATTTTTGTAGTTATATTCGCTCAAGCCACACACATACTACAACAGGATGGTATTTATCGGCTCAATAGCGGACAAGGCCGGTGAGATACACGTTGATGATGCTGGGATTGTGTAGAACGCGTATGATTTCATTACGTGTGTGATATAGCGATAGTTAAATCATTGCTAACCGCTTGATGGAAATAATACATATTTTCTTGGAATATATGCGTTGCTTACAGCATAAACTCGTTTTATAACGTGTGTGATATATCGATAGTTAATTCAGTGTTTGTTCTTGTGATATATGAGCTGCTTATAACATAACTCTGTTTTTCGTAGAATGCAAC
This sequence comes from Arenicola marina, assembly GCA_964019135.1. NCBI lineage: Eukaryota > Metazoa > Annelida > Polychaeta > Arenicolidae > Arenicola > Arenicola marina. The sequence goes on along the minus strand of OZ025265.1, from coordinate 111,339 downwards.
AGAATGGCAGATTTGACGTTTGTTATTGACGCCAGCGGCAGCATAAATCGACACGATCCGGGTAACTGGCGCAGAATGCTCAACTTTGTAGCAGCCGTTATGCTGGACCCTCGGTTAGTGATCAGTCTGAGCAGCGTTCGAGTGGGTGCCGTCGTCTACAGCGACTTTGCGCGCGTCAAATTCGATTTGAGTTACACCACCAATGCCAATGACATGGCTGGTCGCGTCCGTAACTTTAGTTACTATGATGGTATGAGCAACATCGCCGATGGTCTGCGAAAGGCAAACCGGGAAGTGTTTAATGAGCAGAGAGGCGATCGGCCGGATGCACCTAACATCCTGGTACTTCTCACAGACGGCAATCATAACGGAGAGGAAGACCTCATCCGGTCAGAGGCCGAGATGGCAAGGCAAGCCGGCATTACCATCATCGGTATAGGCGTGACCGATGACGCTGACCTGGGCCTCTTATCTGATATTGCAACGCGGCCCGTGCTCACCGCGGAGCGCTTACTGGATCTCACTACCCTTTTAGCGCAAACGGTCGCGTTGATCTGCGACATAACTCCGACAAGTAAGTAATATTGAACAACCAGTGAATAAATTGCTGCACATACCGGACAGAGAATTAGTCAAATCAAGATCAAATAATCAATTAACGATCTTATGAACCACATGTAGAATACAGCTGGTAGAAAACATTTCCTATTGGTCAACTGAATTAGGACCGATATTTGTGGAATATCATATATTCATAATAATTAGATTGTTCAGTAATTGTGCACAAATAACCATTTATTGTCTTGTCTTGAGTCATTTATATCTTGAGCGCATTTATCCATGTCACCATTATTGATACAACATTTAGTGAATGTCATTGTCTCGCGATGCCCATCAACACCACAAACCTGACATCCTCACGCAGGACACTCACGGTAGCGCCGTGCCAGGGCACACCATTGTTTTAGCGTCACTCACGTATGACTCACGTCTACCAATTACTATAAAAATCCATTCCATGAGCTTCAACATAGCGGATGAGCCGGAGGCGCTTGATGCATTCAATCGCACTTTGATATAAATCCGTGCCATTCCTAAACCGCTGAGCACGAATCATGTGAGGAGATCCAGATATTATTGTGGCCCTGACTATCACAGGTTGACATCGCTTTCATTGGTAAATGATGATGTATCGGAGCCAATCAAGTCAATAATATACCTGGATCAAATAATGACGGATGATTATGTGGATTTTTCTTCCATCAGACTAGGTGTTGTTGGGGGTGCTCGGTGCCTGGACCTCGTGTTAGCTGCCATCCACCGCCCGACACACAGCGCGACACCAAGGACTTCAAGGACTCGCCATCTATCGCAAGTGACTCTATCGCAAGTCTAAATATTCTCCATCTATCGCAAGTGACTCTATCGCAAGTCTAAATATTCTCCATCTATCGCAAGTGACTCTATCGCAAGTCTAAATATTCCCCATCTATCGCAAGTGACTATCGCAAGTCTAAGGATTCCCCATCTATCGCAAGTGACTCTATCGCAAGTCTAAATATTCTCCATCTATCGCAAGTGACTCTATCGCAAGTCTAAATATTCTCCATCTATCGCAAGTGACTCTATCGCAAGTCTAAATATTCTCCATCTATCGCAAGTGACTCTATCGCAAGTCTAAATATTCCCCATCTATCGCAAGTGAATATCGCAAGTCTAAGGATTCCCCATCTATCGCAAGTGACTATCGCAAGTCTAAATATTCCCCATCTATCGCAAGTGACTATCGCAAGTCTAAGGATTCCTCATCTATCGCAAGTGACTCTCTCGCAAGTCTAAATATTCCCCACATATCGCAAGTGACTCAACGGTAGTTGTCGCATATACTTCCACCAGGGATGGGTTATATCAATATTGAATTATATTCTAACCTATAGTAAGCCTTGATACAGTTTGTCACGTCCTGAAAAGCTGGAACCGTATTTGACCACTTGCATTCAATGCATATTTTTAAGTGATCAATAATTTAGCTATGTGGGGACAAATCTATTCCGAACATGTTTGATATCACTGTAAAACGGGTACATATGGTCTGGGCTGCTGCAGACTCGAGTCAATGTTCTAAATCATGCCAAATGGGTCACACAAAGGCTCGACAAGAGTTCGGTAGAAAGAAAACCTAATTTTAGCACAGCAATGTTAGATAAGAAATAGAGACCACTGTTAGACTGTTTCCCTATGCAATAATAAGCGAATAATGTCATGTTTTGGGAGGTTGCATGTTCTCTTCGATTTCTGCTTTGTATGATGTATCAGTGCATTATAGTGGAATAAAAAGAAAAAAAGAATTTAACTCTTTTAATCATAACCACGATATATTGTTTAAAAAAGTAGGCAGATACGGCGTAAGAGGGCTTGCTTTAACGTGGCTAAAAAGTTACCTCAATGCAAGAGGACATTTGTAGTTTACAATAATACATTTTCGAACCGATCTCGAATAGTATGTGGAGTCCCGCAAGGTTCTGTTCTAGGTCCACTTTTATTTCTTTTATACATTAATGACTTAATGAATGTAAGTAAGCAATTGTTTGGAATCTTATTTGCAGATAATTCTAATTTCTTTATATGGGGCAAGGATATAAATAAGACAATTGAAACGCTAAATAGGGAATTAAAGCACATGCAGTCTTGGTTTCAAATTAATAAGATTGCTCTCAATCTCGATAAAACTAAATTCATGGTTTTTAAACCCAAGCAAAAGAAAATTAGTATTCACAGCAGTGTCATCATTTCTGGCGAAATTGTTGTACAAACTACTATCAAGAAATTTTTGGGAGTACAATTAGACTGTGACCTTTTGAGGAAACAACACATAGATTATATTAAAGGTAAAATGGCAAGGATGCTTGGAATAATCACTTTTGCAAGGAAAATGTTAAAATGATCCCAAAAAAGCAGTTCGCATATTGCCCGGAGTTAATAAATGGGCCCACTGAGCGCCGTTATTCGTAATGAATAAGATTCTACCGCTCACATCATTATACGAGTTCAGTGTTTTATCAATTATGTTTAAGCAATACAATGGATTGCAACCTCTTATAATAAAAGATTTGTTTATAAGAAATGCTGACATACATAAGTATAACTAGAAGGTCGCAGCTATTATATGTTCCTAAGCATAAGTGTCAATTGACGAAAATGTCTATGAGATATAATGGGATATATATATTTAATAAATGGTTTGGTAAGGTAAACTTTCAATCATCGCTTCACCTTTTTAAAAGAAATACTAGGGATAGTTTGTTAAATATAATTGATACGAGTAATTAATTTTACCAATGTTCATGTTAATATGATGTTTAATTAGCCATCACAATATAATCATATATGTTAATTGTTAATAGAAAGAAAGAACTATTATAACGCAGCGATTGGGCCAAATCGATACTATCTAGATTGTTGTACTACTGTTCCATGTTCCTGTTGTGTATTATGTTAGGGATAATGTCAAGAGCACATTCTTGAAAAAATAATTCGAAAGGCATTACGAGGCGTCCACATTACCCCCGACCTATGCCGGGTTTACACGGTACGATCATTCCTTCAGCAGTCGTAACAGCGGTCGACGCATCGCTTGGTCAACAGTTCACACCGGCAAACCGCGCACACCAACCGACTCAACAATTATCGCTATCGCCACGTGGCGAACTCATCGTTAGAACACCATTCATAACGTCATGCATACACGCCACGCAAATCTTGAAGTTTATCGAGACATGAAAGCTATATATTCTGATATTTTTTTGTATTTCCAAGCTCTTCTTCACCGAACCATGCTAACCGCGCCATGCTAACCGCGCCATACTAACCGCGCCACGTTAACCGCGCCATGCTAACCGCGCCATGCTAACCGCGCCATGCTAACCGCGCCACGTTAACCGCGCCACGTTAACCGCGCCACGTTAACCGAGCCATGCTAACCACGCCATGCTCACCGCGCCATGTTAACCGCGCCATGCTCACCGCGCCATGTTAACCGCGCCATGCTAACCGCGCCATGTTAACCGCGCCATACTAACCGCGCCACGTTAACCGCGCCACGTTAACCGCGCCACGTTAACCGCGCCATGCTAACCGCGCCATGCTAACCGAGCCACGCTAACCGAGCCACGCTAACCGCGCCATGCTAACAGCGCCACGTTAACCGCGCCACGTTAACCGCGCCACGTTAACCGCGCCACGTTACCCGCGCCACATTAACCGCGCCATGTTAACCGCGCCATGCTAACCGAGCCACGCTAACTGCGCCATGCTAACCGCGCCACGTTAACCGCGCCATGCTAACCGCGCCACGTTAACCGCGCCATGCTAACCGCGCCATACTAACCGCGCCATGCTAACCGCGCCATGCTAACCGCCCCATGCTAACAGCGCCATACTAACCGCGCCACGTTAACCGCGCCATACTCACAGCGCCATACTAACAGCGCCATACTAACCGCGCCGTGCTAACCGCGCCATACTAACCGCGCCATGCTAACAGCGCCATACTAACCGCGCCGTGCTAACCGCGCCATACTAACCGCGCCATGCTAACCGCGCCATGCTAACCGCGCCATGCTAACCGTGCCATGCTAACAGCGCCATACTAACCGCGCCATGCTAACCGCGCCATACTAACCGCGCCATGCTATCCGCGCCATGCTAACCGCGCCACGTTAACCGCGCCATACTAACAGCGCCATACTAACCACGCCATACTAACCGCGCCATACTAACCGCGCCGTGCTAACCACGCTATGCTAACCGAGTCATGCTAACAGCGCCGTGCTAACCGCGCCATGCTAACAGCGCCATACTAACCGCTCCATACTAACCGCCTCATGCTAACCGCGCCATGCTAACCGCGCCATGTTAACCGAGCCACGCTAACCGCGCCATGCTAACCGCGCCATACTAACCGCACCGTGCTAACCGCGCCATGCTAACCGAGCCACGCTAACTGCGGCATACGCGTTTTTGCAGAATATAAAACGTAACATAAACCTTTGTGTGGTTTATGCATGTGGCACCTTAATTACTTTTGAATGTATTATATACATTGTATATTTACTACCTGGCTATAACTGCATAGATGTAGCTATACATATATATGTATCGTCATGGTCGATCAGTGATCCATTTCCAACAGTCAAATGACAGGCGACAAAACTATACTTTATCTCTTGTTGGCCGTCTCCGCCTGTATCTGGCCTGGGTTTGATACACCGAGGCTGTTGTGCAACGTTACATTGCTATGTAAATATGCGGTCGTGTTGGAGCAGTTAAAGCAGCCTACTTACATGCGTCATCTTTGATTTTCTACATTTTTAGAATCAATACTAAAAGTATCTAAATATTGTGATGCATAAGTTTTATATCTCGTTAAGTCTGTAAAACCACAAATTCGACATAAAACTGCGAGGACTAGTTTATTGCGCGCGGACGTTCTAGTGAGTCGCGGTCGACATCACACAGAATACCCAACAGCGAACAGGCGCGCAGGGATATAAAGTGTTCGTGCCACGCCAAAATAACTTCAGCTCATATTAATCTTCTGTGTTTCCACGCTTATATTATCGAGCTGTAACGCCCCAAATAGTAGAAGGAATGGAATGTTGGTGTTTTAGGCCACTTTTGTGCACATACAGGCTAAATTGGGCCAAGGAACCTCCCGAGACGATGAAGGATGAAGGAATGAAACATGCCCCAGATTAGGTGCCCGAGCCCGGATTCGAACCCAGGACCTATTGATCTGCGGTCTAGTGCGCTAACCACTACACCAGGGAGGCCCCCCCAAATAGTAGAAGGGCATACTTTTTCCACTTGTTTTCGCACCTGCCAATTTCACTTCTGCGAGCGAGGAAAGTGACGTCAAAGGAGAATACAAACGTATGTGCTTTATATTGAGACTCATATTCTCTCTGCTCATTGGCTTGTTGAACTCAACGAAACGCACTCAACCATAAAAATAATACACGCCCTCGACCACAGATGTCTACGCGCTGCATCAAAGCTCACCTGTCAATCTTGTGACATCATTGGGGAATTTTCCAATAACGCTCAGATGCAATGCTCCCAGAAATAAACCCGCCGGATCTCACTTTTGCTACTTTGACGAACGCGCTTATAGTGATATCGTGGAATAAAAAATGTAAACTCCCATTAAAACAAATTGTTATTTGTTTATCTTCCCTAAACCAAGTTAATCCTGAGCAAGACAAAATCGTGGCATGAACACTATAAAGCCGGCCATTAACTTCTGCTGCGGTGAACAAATTTGCTTCTCTCCTGAGAGCTCACGGGCTTTCATGATTTAACTTCAGAAGAAGACAGAATATACTTATTTGACATGGAGAAGGCAACTTTAAAGAACATGTTACTTTAAAGGGATGGTGAGCTCCATGGTACACCATAGTAAACCATGGTATACTATGGTAAATCATGATATACCATGGTACAGCATCACAAACCATGATATTAGCATAGTATACCATGGTATAGCATGATAAACCATGGTATACCATGGTAAATGATGGTATCACCATGGTAAATCATGATATACAATGGTGCAGCCAGATAAACCATTATATACCATGGTACAGCCAGATAAACCATGATATACCATGGCACAGCCAGAAAAACCATGATAGTAGTATGGTATACCATGGTATTACCATAGATAATTATGATATACCATGGTACAGCATGATATACCATGGTACAGCATGATATACCATGGTACAGCATGATATGATATCAGTATGGTATACCATGGTATATCATGGTTTACCATCAAATATTATGGTTAACCATGGCATATACCATAGTTTACCATGCTGTACCATAACATATCATGGTAATATCATGGTATTACTTTGGTATATCATGGTATTACTTTGGTATATCATGGTATTATTTTGTATATCATGGTATAACTGGTATATCATGGTATAACTGGTATATATTGATACCATGGTAATACCCTGGCACTATGGTAATATCATGATACCATGGTAATATCTTGGCACCCTGGTAATATCATGATATTACTGTGGTATATTATTATATTATTGTGCAGAAAAGCCCCCTCCCGGATTTTCCACCGCCAAATTCCGCTGGGTCGCGGGAACATGTGCGTTCATAGACCGGGTTTGCCGGGGAAAATAATAAACCGAGCGGGTCCAAGTATTTTGGCGGGGAAGTACGGATGGCTTTACGGCGGACCTCCCCCTCCCCCGAAAACCCAACAATGTACTAAGCCCCCCCCCACCCCTCTTTCTCCCCCCGGGACTGCAGCGTTACAAATAGAACACCAGTGAGAGTTGCAGCGTGCCACAGCCCGCGAAACTGAGTTGTGGGCCACCAGGCGGCAGCCGCCGCCTAGCGGAGATGCGCAGCAGAGATCGCAATTAAGGCGCATGTGCGAAGTTTCAAAAATATTGCGGAAAGGCGAGCAGAGTCCTACGGCATATGTGAACGATTAGCTTATATTCACGAATATTTGCTTATGTATATGAATGAAAGGTATGTATTTATAAATACTATACTGTACAGAACCTGAAGTCACCCAGGTTTCAGTGTGACACCTTAACACAAGGCCAACAGGAGCTTTTATCCTTTGTTGACAGTCTTGTCACACACCCTAGCCTGAAAAACGCCTGAAAGACAGTCTGGACGTACAGTTGTTACAGCTCATCATCAGACTGTCAAACTGTAACGTCTGAACATTCAGGCTGCTATCACCCAAGCCCCAAGTCGCCTAATTCAAGGAATAGGTTACATCACATGGGACTACACTCACCCCTCCCCCCCCCCATCCCTCCCTGCCCTAGTCCCATATGAGACAGTTGTTGCTACACACAACAGTCTCATGTCCTCATGTACAAAATGAGGGTGTAAGATTAGCTTTTGTGGGCGACTAAGTGTTGTTAACCGCACGATCCATCAAACCCTGGTAATGTTGTACTCTGATACCTGAACTTCATATTTACCACAAAACCCACATGCATATGAACTCACAAAGTATCGCATTACTATCAAGTCGGTTGAAATGAGACTTTCTTGTTGTTTACCGCGGCATTTCGTGTTTGGTCATTCTTCACCAGCGGCTTTCGCCAGGTGGCGTTTCGCTTATTGCGTGTCAATGGCTGCGTGTATGAAGCGCCACCAAGCGAATGGTGCGGTTTTAACGACATGCACGCTTGCGCAGTTTCTCCACTGGGTGGGCAAGGCGGCGGACAGAACTGAGTTGTCCGCTGCTTCGAAAAATCAACAGACGATATCGTCGTAATCACGGAGACTTCAACCAAAATAACAAGATAAGTTGTAAGATGCATACTTTTAGAAACTATTGCCATACCCCAAAAAGTTCTCGCCATCAGCACCGCTTCTCGCCACGCGTGTTTGTAAAATGCCGTACAGGATTTGATAGACTGGACATGTGGCGTTGTTTCCCAACAACGTCATATGGGGCTATCCCTGCCCCTGGCCTGTATCAGTTGATTTACGGCGCCTGTGCAGCCACTGAACCCTCTACACTACAGTACAGGAACCCTAAACGCCGGAGGGAGTGGGGGGGCGGCCAGTTTCATGTCTGTTCTTATTTGTATGAACCTTAGTACAAAGATTGTAAATCTTATATCCTGTACGTTTTTTTTTATTATCATCTTATTAACATACTTTGTTGGTTTCTTTGTACATGTGTCTATATGGGTATATTATGACGGAAATGGGTTGTCACAATCAGACCCAGTGCTGATTTTTTTTTCATACAGGCAAATTGTAATCAGTGAGTGATGGCATTAGTGGTAGTGAGTAATACACACGTTGGCTGATTGGGCATCTTCAACATTTTCTTCAATTATTATAATCGGAAACGCATTTATTTTGACCTTGTGAACGTAGCAATGGTTTTATAGGAAACTTATTATTTCACACAATAACCTTCAGATTAGTGTCATGAGCACAGTTGCAGACCTGATCAGAAATATGATGAAGCGCCTGGGTATGAACAGGCTGTGGGGGCTACACAGCCTTAGGGGGCAAAAAGCAACTTCCCTTCCAATCTACCAACGTCTGCAAAGTTACACTTAAAGTTGCTATATCATGATTGCATGATTATTAACTGTATTACAGGTTTCCATTGATGTATTTTTTTTTCAGAAGCCATCAACACCTTATTATTTCAAGTGGGATTTCTTAAGCAATTGGGATTTGAATGACATGTTTTCATGGTGTCAAATCCGGCCCGTGTCACGTATTTCCATTGGGTTTCTCCTATTCTTTGAGACCCGGGCCTTGATATCAAGGGCCGTGTCGGTGTGAGTCTTCGTTATAAACTGTAAGGACGCCGACCCGGGCCTTGATATCAAGGCCCCGGTCGGTGTGAGTCTGCAGGAAAAGCTGTAAACACGCCGCGCAGTCTCCTGTCTGGGGAAAGATGTGGGCTGATAAGTCAAGAAGGATATGTTGTGGGTGGTGGTGCGGGGTAAAAGGGGAGGGGTAGTAGGGCGGTGGGGGTGGTGCTTAACTAATAGGCTGATAACGACCCGCCACCTGCCGAGAGGTATAGTGGCTTGGGCTGGATACATTGTGATTTGTGAATAGAGTAGTCACCGGAACCCTACAACCAGAGATCCATATCAAGGTCTCATAGGTCTGCGGCATAACCAGTGTGGTTATTCACGTGCAGTAATTTTATTTCGTCATTAGATAACGATTGCGCTACATTTCCGTGTTAAGATACGCTTTCTATCGTTTCGATGTTTCATTCTCGCGCGGCGCATAAGTAAAAGATATTGCTGTCGGTTTTCAGTCGACAGTCGTAAGCGTGGAAGGGACGGCATGTTTTTCACAACTAAAAAATGCGATCAACGTAGAAAGCGAATATCATTTAACCGTAAATTGAATACTCAATTGAGTCAGACTCAATACCGTGCACAAGCATCTTTGAATTATCCTCTCCCGATAACAGCAAAATCTGAGACATGCATTCGGAGAAAAAAGAAGATATTAAAGTAATTCTTTGGGCTATGAAACTGACGGCCTAAATGTTAGAAAGGCCACTTATACGCTGTTCTGCAAACATAGATATATATATATGCCTGTTCTGGTGATGTAATGCGCATCGGGTTACGTTTACGGATACGTTCAATCGCCAAAAACGTAGTGCAATAACTCCCTGTCGTCATTTTTATGATACATTCTGTATGTTATTAACATATAACCGGTGCGCTACAGCCTCGGAGGGCGCCGCTGGCTGGTCCGACAGGTCTGGTAAACAAATTAAGTTGTACGTCAAGTGGGATGGAGAAGGCGGGGGTATGAACTGTAGGCTAACCGGCCTCTGCGGTCCAGAAAATTGTATGTAGGTCTGGACAGGCGCTATCAGCTACAACTCCCAAGGGAAGTGCCCAGCGTGCTAGCCAGCCCGTACGCACCTCTGATCGCGGCACCTCCTCCAATCGTCCCATGTCTAAATGTGCATACCTCACCCATTGATGCGTACGCTGGTATACCACAGAAACATCTGGACCCTGCCGATCTCCAGCGATAATGGTACCTAATCGCTGACAACCGCTGGGGTATCACATCGCTCACATATTGTTTAGTCTGTCCTGAACTAAGATGGTTCTTGAAATAATACACCCATTGCGATTTCAAAAGACTGTATTATTACATATCCTGAAATTTATGCCTTACGATGTGATATGACGTCTTTTACAATTGAAGATACAGATAAGCCACCCATATAATCCCGCCTAGTTGCTTATGTTGTTTACACGTGAGTTTACTGCAATATGATTACTTTAACGCAAGCGATCTTTCTCCCTAATAATCCGGGCAGCCTATGCTGAATCAGGGGTCAGCCCCCACAAATTGCAATAGTAATCAAACTTACCTTTTTTCATTACTTAGAACTTGATGGGGAATGTAATTTACAAAATCTACCAACATCTATTCAGTGGAACATATATTTTTACGGCGGTGGTTTATCTACCCCTGTAACCCCTGTAACAGAAAGGGGCAGAGAAGCGTAGCAGTTGAGACTATAATGCACTTATAAATCATACAAAGCAGGAATGAAAGAAAGACATACGCAGTACAAAAAAAACATGACATTATTGGCTTAGTGTTACATAGAGTCTGATAGTGGTCTCCGTTTCTTATAAAACATATCTGTACTAAAGTTCAGCTTCCTTTCTACCGCGCTCTTTTCGAGCCTATAGTAATGCTTTATATAGTTTTTCACAGCCTGAAAAACTGCAACTGTGTTGGACCACTTGCAGTAATATACATATTTTTTAACAATTAAAGTCAAGTGATTAATTAGTTCGCTATGTGGAGACCAAACTACTCCAAACATACTTGATATTAGTGTAAATCGGGTACATATGGTCTGGGCTGATGCGGCCTCGAGCCAACGTTCTAACTCTTGCCAAATGGGTCTCACATATGGGCATTCAAAGAGAAGGTGCTCAATTGTTCCTGACGAAACTGAGCAGAAAACGCACATCTCTGAAGTAACTAATTTACTTATGTGCAAGAAACGATTTGTTATTAATTGCTCTTTGCAAAACTAAAAACTGGAAGCTCCGAGTCCTCTCGTCTACAGTAGCCTTTGATGCTCTAGTATATATATCACACCATTTACTTTTATCAATTTCTATTCCTAACACCTCTGACCACTTACTTTCGTTATTCGTGGTATACTGCAAGGACTCCACCAAAATGTTGTAAACCTTATTACATAAGCGTGTTGACGTAGCTATATAATTTAAAAAGGTTTGTGGCACATCTAGTAACTTATGTCCCTTATTTAAACATTGATCTCGTCATTCTTTTGGTATGGCATGCATTATTCCATTCATAGAAGTCAACAAAGTTAATGCTAATGCTATTTTTATCTGTAAATTCTTTCCAGTCTAGTAGCGACCCTTCATTGTTCACAAGGTCGTTCATGTAAGTTACACCTTTCTCTATAAAATACTTTTTTCTCTTTATTAGGTTCTTATTTCTCATAAAGTAAGTATTCCAAAGGGGTCGTTCTAAGACATTCTCGTTTGAACCATTGTACATGCTATTTTTTAGGTTTAGACACGCTCTGAAAACATCTGCCCAGAAAGGGTTGCATATATTAGCAAAATACCTTAGTGACTTCGTATCTAGCTCCCAAACGAGTGCACGTTCGCTGCAAATCGTGCTGCAAAACAAATCTTGCCAAGCTCCTTCATTCACAATAATTTGACATAATTTGACATTTTGACAGCATTTAAGAAGGATGGAATATGCGGCAGCTTTATACCTCCATTTTTTCCTCTTGGACTAGTCTGTTAAGGGAAACCTTGGGTTTTTTGTTTTTCCAAATAAAAGCCCGTATGGCACGATTCATTCGATCAGTATAGTGTTTCCCTGGATTTGGTAAAACAGTCATGAGACGTATTAGTTTTGGAAGCGCTAAAGTATTAACTACAGTTGCCCTTCCCCTCACTGATATATTTCGTTTTCCGTATAAATTTAGTACACTTTCAAATGCAGCCAATTTGGGTTCATAATTTAAACTTACAATATTCGGAAGCTCGTTGCTAAACCTTATGCCTAGTAATTGAAATTCATTGACCCAAATTAGAGGCAGATCTAAAAACAACCCCTTAGTAATTGGGCTACGTGGTCCCAACCGAATGGCGTTTGTCTTGTCTATATTAATTTTTAATCCCGAACACACGTAAAACAGTTTTAAAACCTTCAAGGCATTTCTAAGGGACACATCTCTCCCATCTAATAGCAAAAAGGTGTCGTCTGCATATTGCCCTATTTTATACTCTTTTCCATCAATCATGAAACCCTTGATTGTACAGTCGTTCTTAATGGCGTTGGCTAACGGGTCAATAGATAATATAAATAGGTATGGCGAGAGGGGGTCTCCCTGTCGACATCCTCGACCGAGGCGAAAGAAACTAGAAAAAACGCCATTGCTTATAACACAACTTTCACAACTGCTATACAGGGTATTGTACCAACGTCTAAATTTGCATCCGAAGCCATATATTTGTAACACATGATTTATATAATTCCAACTAAGGGTGTCGAAAGCTTTTTCAAAGTCAATCAGGAGCAACATACCAGACTGCTTATTTGCAATTGCATAGTGCATGATATCGTAAATTAATCTAGTATTTTCTCCAATGTATCTCTTCTTTAGAAAACCTTTTTGCTCTGGGCCTATCACATGCGGCAGAATTTGTTTCATTCTGTTGGATAACATGCCTGATAAAAGTTTATAATCTGAGTTCAGCAAGGTAATTGGTCGCCAGTTTTTCATGTATTCACGGGGCTTGTCGCCTTTAGGTAAGCAAGTAAGGTTATGACCCCCTGCTTTTGCGTAATTGAAAGAGATCCAGCCTTATAGGCATATTGAAAGCTCCTCATGAGGTAGGTACCAAGTTCCTTCCAGAAACATTTGTATAATTCTACTGGTATACCGTCACTGCCTGGTGACTTGTTATTTTTCATGTTCTTTAATGTAGTCGCCGCTTCGTGGCTATCAATGTCCTTCTCACAGATACCAGTTTGTTCGATGTTGAGTGGCTTAATATGTCTGGCATTCAAAAAGTACGTTAGGTTGGTGGAAGCCGCTGAGTCGTCTCTATTGAGGTACAATGTTTTGTAATAGTTCATCTGCTCTAGGTGCAACTTTAACATGTCAGTAGCGACTGCGACTATGTACATCGACCGAGTTATATGATGCATTAAGCGTCACCGCGCCGTTCGTCGTTTGGCGTATCGAGGCTTCATAATGGGATTGGCCATGTTAAAGACGCTAAATATAGGTACCTATGATCAAGTTTCCCCTTAGCTTAGCATGCGATTACCGATCCACGTGGGTTAATGGACATGGCGAGGGGGCGGGACAAATTGTCATAGGCTGAATACAGCCATGACCAATTGTCCCCTTAGCTTAGCATGGGATTACCGATTCAGGTGGGTTGAGGGACATAACGAGTGGGGTGGGGGAAAACTCGCATATGCCGAATATAGCCATGACCAAGTGTTCCATTAGCTAAGCTTGGAATTACCGATCCACGTGGGTTAAGGAAAAAGGCGAGGGGGGGGGGGAGGCTGAATATAGCTATGACCGAGTGTTCGCTATAAATAAGGGGGTTACCTCGATCCGTGGCTCCGCTGTATGTGTTTTTTCCGCTCAAAATACAAGCTATGTGTCCTCGCACGGACCGGCGCTTATTAGAGATCAGGACACCTGACTGAAGTATTCAATTAAATACTGAAGTTATATCAATATGTTTATATATTTATGTTGATGTATTTATAATATGTATATAACACGGTCGCACGATATCAAACAAAAATAAAGATTAAAGCATGCCTTTAGCCAACACATGTACAGATATATATTTATATAGATACTTATATATTATAACTTATAATTAGTTAGTCTCACTTAAATTTAATGCGGTCATAAGCATCTGTTGGTACGTGTTTGCTGGGGCTTCGTTCGGTACCCCCGCCCCCCACCCCGCCCTACATGTGTATACTACCCTGCGCCATAATGCTGAGTGCTGATAATGAAGGACTGATCATCGACGCATGTTTCATGGTATTCAACTACCATGCATGCACATTAGCGAACCGTTGACCAGTTTCCCGCCCTCTGCACTGGCTGACCTGCGTCCGATGTCCTTCTTATCTGGATAGAAAGGTGGCGGCCGGGGGCAGACGCGCCAGAGAGAGAGTACGCTACATGACACAGGGGCCTCTACTATGCGATTCATGCGTGAAGCACTTTCTTTACTCCCTGCGCGGCGTGGGGGGTGGGTGGGGGGCGGGGGGGGGGCAGCTATTATAGCGTGTGTATGGGTCAGGCGAAGGAGAGATGGGCGAGTTCCGGGTGGGAGGGGCTATTATAAAGGGTTGTATGGAATGGGGCGGGGTTGGGAAGGGCTAAGAGAGCGTCTGGATTATGTTTCCTCTGATCTGGGTGTCAGGCGTGATCAAGCTACTACAGGTGTGAGTGCATCAACCCTAAAAAAAATGTCATAAGCCACACAAGCTGGGCCTCCAAGATCCTGGTGACTTGAGCCCTAGCCAGATTTTAATACACCCCTTGATTTGTATACACTTTGCAGCACACATTGCACACGCATTGCACACAATCAGCTTGCTACTAACTACATCACTACGAATTTTACCTTGACCCGCGACAGAGAACGAACCTTGTGGTACTTAGTTTAAATTTATATAATCTAAATCCCGTAACTTATACTCGAACAATGAAATCCATAATCGTACAAAGCAATGTGACAAAGACATCTATGATGAGATTTACAGTAATAATTGACTTTTACATTAGAATAACGTGAACATGAGTCACCTGTCTATTTTTAGCATGAACGTTAGGGGACTTGCAACTCCGCAAAAAAAAGTTGATGTTCTTAACTGGCTTGTAGAGAAAAATGCCTGCGTGTATTGTCTGCAAGATATCCATTTGGATGAATTGAAACAAACTGCTTTAAAAGAAGAATTCGACGGAACGTGCTATTTTAACTCCAATTCGTCACATGCTAGGGGGGTTGCTATCCTGTTAAGAAATACGTTTGAATACACTGTGCATGGCACGGATACCGATGAAGCTGGAAATCTGTTATTATTAGACGTCACGCTCTGCAGTAAAAGATTGACATTAGTTACTATTTATGGTCCGAATAAAGATTGTCCTGCGTTTTATGAGGAACTGTTAGAGAAAATAGACAAGCTTGAGAATACGAGCATTATCATATGTGGAGATTGGAACTTGGTGCTGGACTATAAATGTGATACGCGGGGTTATGTCAGAGAAAATAACGTTAAAGCGAAGAGAACTGTATTGAATTTAATAGAAGGGTTAGAATTGTTAGATTGCTGGCGTGTGAATCACCCGAACATGAGACGCTTCACTTGGACCAACTCGCAGCGCAAATCGCAACGCGCTAGATTAGATTTTTATTTCGTAACTGCGGATATCCATGCAATGATGAAAGGCGCAGACATAAAGCCGGGATATAGAACAGATCACTCTTTGGTTACAATCGAAATAGATTTTTATTTAGCGGAGAGGGGTAAAGGCTTCTGGAAATGTAATACATCTTTATTGCGAGACGTTGACTGTAAAGCTGGTGAAGACATGTATCGCGAAAACTGTTGATATGTATAGTAGCTCCGGTGACTGTTCAAAACGGGAAATTGTAAACCTTACTATTAATGACCAAATATTTTTCGAAATGTTAAAAATGGAGATACGAGGTAGTACAATCAGCTATTCCAGTTATAAGAAGAAGACTGAATTAAAAGAAGAAAAGTCGCTGGAGCTGAGAATTCAGCAGCTTGAAGAATCTAGTACCGGTGACTATAGTGAGTTGGAAATTCTAAAAGCGAAGCTAGAGAAATTGAGACTGCCAAAAATCAAGGGAATCATTTTGAGGGCAAGGTCACAGTTTTATGAAGAAGGAGAAAAGCCGAGCAACTAATTTTGTAATCTTGAAAAGCGTAACTATGTTAACAAGCTTATAAATAAACTAGTTGTTGACAAAGAATTGATATTGGATCAGGAGAGAATAATGCAAGAACAAAAGGGCTATTACGAGAAGTTATATGCGAACTGTGACCATGCCCAGGCATCGGAACAAATGCCGTTTTTTTTAACGATAAAAATATTAAATGTCTCGATGATACATTAAAGGAGTTATGTGATGTCGATATCGAAAGCAGAGAAATACTTCAAGTAGTTAAAAACATGAAAAATAACAAGTCGCCAGGAAGTGATGGGATCCCTATTGACTTTTATAAATTTTTCTGGACCGATATAGGTGTCTATTTGGTTAGAAGTCTTCGATATGCATATGTAACAGGTTCTCTGTCGATAACTCAACGACAAGGGATTATAACTTGTTTGCCCAAGGGCGATAAGCCGCGAGAATATTTAAAGAATTGGCACCCCATCTCTCTTCTTAACGCTGGTTATAAAATATTATCAGGTATTTTCGCTCACAGATTAAAAAATGTGCTCCCGGAAATAATCAGTTCGGATCAGAAAGGTTTTATTCAAAATAGATTTATAGGAGAAAACACTAGATTGATCTATGATATCATGCACTATTTAATTCAGAATAGAAAATCTGGTATGCTTCTGCTTATAGATTTTGAAAAAGCGTTTGATACGTTAAGTTGGAGTTATATACGTCAAGTATTACGGTCATATGGCTTCGGAGAATCTTTTATGAGGTGGTTCAATATTTTATATGGATGTCCTGAGAGTTGTGTCATTAATAATGGGAATTTTTCACAGTTTTTTGCTCTCGGAAGAGGCTGTAGACAGGGCGACCCATTATCGTCATATTTATTTATATTGTCCATTAAGCCTTTGGCAATGGCTATTAAGCAAGATAATACTATTAAGGGCATAATTGTTGGAAAGAAAGAATATAAGATTGGACAGTACGCGGATGATACGTTTCTTTTATTAGATGGTAGTGAGTCATCCGTTAGAAACGCTTTACGGAAATTGAAGGCCTTCCATTACTGCTCTGGACTGAAAATTAATGTTGACAAAACTAATGCTATATGGCTTGGGAAGTTTGAACAAGAAAAACAGAACATATGTCCAGATTTGCCATTGACTTAGGTAAAGGAGTTTCGCTTGTTAGGAATAAGTTTTCATGTTGACTTAAAGAAGATGGTAATGATAAATTAGGAGTCCAAAATTGTCGAATTTGAAAAGATATTGAATGCATACAGTAAACGAAGGCTTTCGCTCCGTGGTCGGGTCACAGTAGTAAAAACTCTTGCCTTGCCGAAACTGATACATGTGATGTCTGCTCTACCTATGCCGGAAAAGCGTTATCTAGACAAAATTGACGGTGCCATTCGAAATTTTGTTTGGAACAAGAAAAAACCTAAGCTCTCGTTAAATAGAATGGCCCAGTCAATAGAAGAGGGGGGCGTTAACCTTACGCATGCAAAATCTATGTTGCAAGCTTTGAAATTGACTTGGATTCAAAAACTTATCCGGCAAGATGGAGCATGGCAAGATTTGTTCTGTGACACTATTTGTGGTGAAAAAGTACATTGTTGGGAATTAGATTTGCATTCATTAAGAAATTTTATTAAGGTAGAAAACCCATTTTGGGCTGATGTTTTTAATTCCTGGTACTGCTACCGGCAAGTGAACAAGGATATTGAGATTACCCGTAATGTGTTGGAGTATCCTTTGTGGAATACTTATTTTATGACTAATGAAAATGTTATAGGTAGAAAGACCGAATTGATCAAGAAAGGTATAGTTTTTGCTAATGATATTATTAACGAACAAGGGGAGTTCATGGGCTGGAATAAATTTTGCATTAAGTTTGATACCCGCATAAATTTTGCGGATTTCTACGGGCTGATCCATTCTATTCCAAGAGAATGGAAATATGAAATGTTAAGAGGAGGTATAAAGCTAAAATCAGTTGTTTGTAAATTTACGAATCATATAAAGCAGATGAAGCGTGTGTGCAACGAAACTTATAAAACATTAGTCAAATCACTGATATACGGACGGAATAATGAGCGTAAATGGTCAGATACTTTAGGTGTACAAATAGAAGGGGATACATGGAAAACATTATATAAATTACCGGTGAACGCCACTACGGATGAGAGAATGAGAAGTTTTCAGTTCATGATTTTACACAGAACAACCGTAACGAATAGGTTCTTATACATGAGTAAAATAGCTGACTCTGATATGTGTGGCTTTTGCGGTAACGAGTGTGAAACGATAGAACATCTAGTTTATTATTGTCAATCAGTGAAGTCATTATGGTCAGAATTTATAGCTTTGTTTAGTGTCACTGAAGAAGACATTGGCACATTCATTTCGGCTCAGACTGTGATGTTAGGAGTGACAACCTCACCTTTTTCTCGCCTGCTTAACCATATAATTATCATTGGAAAAAAATATATCTATCAGTGTAAATGGGCTCATGTTATCCCTATTCTTTGTGGCTTGATAAATTCTATTAAATATTATTACGATATAGAAAAAATTGGAATAACAGAACAATATCGTAGCGAGACAATATTTCTAAGAAAATGGAAACCGGTCATCCCTCTTCTAGCACGATCCCTATCTTGCACAGTTGTATATTCTTAACAATATAACATATATTCTGTCTGTCTGATGTCACAACTTGCTGTACGTTTATGGAAATAAATAAATAAAAAAAAAAAAAAAAAAAAAAAAAACCTTACTATACGTTTAAACTACGCGGATGTGGGTGTGTGTGTGTGTGGCCAGGTGGAGGCTTAATAATTAGGTGACATCTAAAAATATGTGGATGTTCGGGCTGGCTGGAGCAACTAACAGCGGGGGGCTATGGGGATTACATTCGGGCTGGCAAGACACAGATAAGGGGCTAGGGAGGGTTATCAGGTTCTTTAACTGGATAGTCATTAGCTGCACGTGCTGAACGGGGTTAATTGCTTTTGGCCTTGCGAATGTACCTTTTCTCGATACACATTATTAACCTTTATACTCTGTCCATAACGCCAATCGTTACATTCTAGTATAGGTGGCATATGATATCCCAGATATTACCGTTTTTCATTTACAGTGATTGCTGCAATCAGTTAAGCAAAATATGAAAGAGAATACTTTCTTTAGAGAAGCGTCGTTTTGGCGTCAATTAGGGCGTGGCCGAGAAATTATATCAGCGGCATGGGTTTTATTATACCTACTTATGAAATCATAGTGATGGTAGCTGTTGCCTAAGTAGGTGAAAATAAACCAACTGCACTATTTGCTCCAGTCACGAGAACAATATTAAAACGGAAGTCAACATAACGTATAATAACAGAGCAATAGACTACGCAAAACTGGGATGTCATATATTGCGCCATCAGCCGGAAATACACGCTATGCGCGCTATTTAGGGTTACGATTGTCGTTTTTTGTGCATATTGGACCCCAGGTTCTACATTAGACTGTGACCTCATTTGTTATAGAATAAGGGCCCAAATACATTGGGCGGCCAAAAAGTATTATTAAACATACTGTGAAATTACTTGTTTAACTGGCTTACTTTAGTTACCATAACGCATTTTCCATTAATAAAATTGACTTTCTTTAGACATTTTTTAGCGACAAACTTTGACTCTGACTTTTCATCTTCCTTCGAACCTCATATTTTCCGAACAAAGAGAGTGTTGGACCCAGAACATAAAAAGATAGCTGTATTACCCTCAAAGTTACTAGCCTTTCATTCGGTAATATCAATGACACCCATTTTCAGTCGTTTCGAGCGTCGCACGTCTTAAACTTGGGGAAAATCGAAAAGTTACGTAACGTAGAGTTCACCTATAAATAGCCACGGCGCCCTTAATATTGCTGGTAGAGACTTTATGTTACTTGTACCACTCTTGCCATCTTCTGGCCCATTACAATGTTTATAATACTATTCCTCATTGTCATTTAACACTTATTTAAAGCATGCAATACATATTCGAAGAAAAAGACAACGAAGAAAAGTCGAACAACATCCGGAAAGGCACTACATAGGCAAGAAGGTAATGTCTACTACAATAGACGGCGAAAAAAATTGCAAAGATATCTTTAAAATAGCTATAAATAGCAAAGACGCTACTTTCCCGCCCAAAATCAAGGTTTGGGCGGGAAAATGGAAATTCTGCACATATAATAATCAGACGAGCATTATTCCCTATCGAACGAATTGAAAACATGCTACTGATGTCTGAATTTTGGTATATTTTTCACTTCCTAAGGTCAAATCGTATCCGATTATATTGTTCTGATCGATATTGATTCAATCCACGGAAGTCAATTCGGCATAGATTTCAATCAAACCCTGTACAAGCGAGGCGTTTATAGTGGCGAACTGCAACATATCATAGACCAGGGGGGGTCAAAATTGCTCATAGCATCAATAATTCCCAGCGGGGTATGACCTTCATCTTCAGGTTTGTTATTAACCTTGACCTATTACATGACATACTAGAAGGATGAGCACCAAGGTCAATGGCAAGGGTAAGAAAACATTGTCGTTTTTTGTGCTTATTGAGACCCTATTTTCGACATTTGACTGTTACCGTAATCTCATTTGGTCTAGGATAAGAGAGCCCAAATACACACATTTACCGGTCAGAAAGTATTATTAAACATAATGTGAAAAAGTTTTTTTTCTCACGATAATGGCAAAGTCTCTGCTAGGGCTGATAGGTCCAGACAGATATGTTGTGGAGGGAGGGGGGGGGGGGGAGGGGCGGGGGTGTGGGAGGGGTATATAAGGAGGCGCGGCTGCCAGATGCCTTGACATCGCTTTAACCTGGCCGCCCATTAAGTCGGCCGCGGAGGAGTGTGGCGATGAAGGGAAAGGGAAGGGGGGGGGTCTAGGGATTAGCAGCATTAGCAGGATGCAATTGAAAGGTAATGTGTTGTGTAATCGTGCATCCTGTTACTAGTGTTAGTGTCAGCTTAATAAATAGTTTTCACATCATCTCTTTTTTGTCTTGAAAGTTAAGCCACTTAACACCATCTCTAGCGACGTCAAACGATTTCGCCGGCTGAAGTTTGCCTTCTGAGACAAAGTACTACAAGTCACATGGAATTATTTTTCTCGCGTGATTCACCCAGCCATACGATTATTTCACTCTCGCCTCAAGCACTTTTTTGCAGGCGGAGATATAGCATTAGAATAAGTAACACTGAACTAGCTGTGCCTTGCTTCTTCACCGATTTCTATGTGTATCGGGCGTTGAGAGAGCTTGTTAAAGAAAACAGTTTGTTCCTAAAAATGTCACAAAACCGGCAGAAAAGTTAGCAGGTCTGAATCGTTACAATTTCGTTAATATTTATCGTAGATCACTCAAATTAAGGTCAGCACCAATATTTTTCTCTTGACCAGATCTTTAGCGTATATAGTTTGTGTGATATTTCAAAGAAATAAACAAGGCATATCACCCTGGCGGCTGAGAGCCTAAGGCTCAAATGGACAACTGACGCATGACTGATGCATGGGGGTCATCTCGCTGCACATTATAAATCAAATAGCGCGAAAGCTATCCAGGAGCTGAGTATATAGACACTAATTTCGTGTTTCTAGCTGTAATACTAAGCGAGTTAGATCGGGAAATGTGTTTTGGACGTATGACTTCACCGTGACGTTGACGTTTGACCGATTTCACCTGGCAACGAACTTGACATGAGATTTGACTTCTGGCATCTGTGGGCGAAGTTTGACAACGATAGCTACAAGTGTTCGACAGTTATCGTGCTCACAGACAGACAGACAGACACACACACACAAACAGGACCGACGAAACAGTGGCCCAATGATAAAGTATAGAGATTCTGGATAAGTTAGAAAATTCGTCAAAAATCGGAAAAACAAGCTAGACCTGAGATCTTTGCGGCTAATAACTAGGAAATGAAAACGTAATTTCGTCAATCCATATCTGAAAGGCTGATGCGCATTTTTACCGTCAAAATGTTGCAGTTCCATGCAGACCCCCTTTTCACGGCAAACCCGCTCTTTGAAAGAACGTTCTTCCTCAACCCCCGGCCGCAAGATTTAAAATGTTTCCTCTCTTTCACTACCAATGTCAGCTCTGTCCGGCATCAATTGGCACCTGGTATGGACGGGGCGGCTGGCTGCTCGTGTTCTTCGGGCAGGCAACCCTAATCTGAGACGGCTTGAGGGCGTCGGCCCGCCGAGGATGTGATAAAACATGATACGAGACACAAGATACGTCATACAGACACGTGATACACGATAAGATCATTATGGCGAGACTTGGGAGGGGGATGGGGACAGCCATGACAGAAAAACCTTATGTCCAAATAAGTTGCGTGAGTATGCCTGAAGAATATTTACACCATAGCGACCCTGTAAAGGGGTAATATATATTACTGGTCTTGTCTGGTCTATAATTTATGGCCCCAGCACAAAGGGGTGAAAAGGAATGTTTTTTGGGTGGAGGCAGACCGTGACGGCTTGGGGGCGTCGGCCGGCCGAGCTACGCAAGCTTTATTTATTACGTGTATCGCTCCAGGCGCCTATGTCACTGACTGACATACCTCACCACAAACCGTCGCCCGACGTTTGCCGGCCGCCCCCTATAATTTATGG
Source organism: Arenicola marina (assembly GCA_964019135.1). Lineage (NCBI taxonomy): Eukaryota > Metazoa > Annelida > Polychaeta > Arenicolidae > Arenicola > Arenicola marina. Next base: position 88,120 of record OZ025265.1, on the reverse strand, counting down.
CCCCAGCACAAAGGGGTGAAAAGGAATGATTTTTGCGGGAAGGCAGACCGTGACGGGCTTGGAGGCGTCGGCCGGCCGAGCTACGCAAGCTTTATAAATTACGTGTATCGCTCCAGTGACCTATTTTGCTGAATGACATTGACAAAGAAGGGGTCATAACGAAGAGTGAGCTCCCTGGGTGCAATGCCTGGGTGCAAACAGCATATACATGTGTAGTAATTTTCGCGGCTCAAACGAATAGCACATCTCGATACACTCAAACACCAGGGCCCTTATTCTGCATGCATCTAATGGCCATGATACATCTAAGTTTCGGTTACTTTGGGACTTCAGTTACTTTGTGTCCGAAACAAGGTTCCGACACAAATTCAAACATGTAACCGAAGTCCCAAAAAGTAACCGAAACTTTACGAAAGGTACGAAAAAAAATCAAAAAAATTGGAAAAGTCGGATTCGAACCCCCAGCTTCCAGGCGTCCCAAAAAAGTAACCGCAACTTTAGAGACAGGAAAACATTTCCAAAAAATTGGAAAAGTCGGATTCGAACCCCCAACTTCCAGGCGCTCTGGCACCGTTACGTTGCGCACTCCGGGTTTAAGCTGAGATTGGATTTGGCATAAGCTACGTCACCCCTATCCACCAGAGCAAGTTTAGTGCTCAGATATCTTTTAGTTTTTGAGTTACAACCGAGCACTCGACATTTACAATAGTCAAGGACACGGCCTTGACCCTTGACCCAGGTTGCTGAAATAAAACCAATTTTAAGATACAACCTTAAGTAATGTTTGTGTCAAAGATGAGTTGCGTGGCCTATCGGTTTCCATGTTTTTGGCTCATGGTAAATTTCAAAAATGTCCTATCTTTTACCATTGGGCCATTTTTGCGTTGCTATGGAAATAAAAAGTAACCGTCCGATTGCATTCATCTTGCACATAATTGATAAGGCCGACCCCTAGGTAGCCTTACCAAGTAGCGTGAGGCTATGTGCATTTTAACTGCACCGAACATGGAAAAAACTAAAAAAAATTATCTTTCATAATTGGATTTTCCGTTGCCTTGGAAACGAATACTGCCGATTCGATCGCCGTTATTTTTGGCATAGTCTATCTAGGTGGCGGACCGAAGGTCCCTGCCAAGCGGCGTGGAGATACCTGTATGGCAAGTTGTCAAAATCGGGGGACAAAACTTCCATTGGCTCATAATGGGGACTTTCGTCGCCTTGGAAACGGACACTATTGATGGGATCACTATAATTTTTGACATACGGTACCTGAGTGATATACCTTTAATGTCCATGCAAAGTCTCGTGACAATCGCTTTGAGATTTATAAAAAAATTGTTGTGGAAAATTTTGAAATTTCCAAAGCCTGTAGCGTGAAAACTATTGCTCTTACGTTAAATTTGATGGCAGTAGCGAGAAGAATATTGAGGAGCTGAGTATATAGACACTAATTTTGTGTTTTTAGCTGTAATATTAAGCGACTTAGGCCGGAAAATGTGTTTTGGACGTATGACGTCACTGTGACGTTGACGTTAGATCGATTTCACCCGGCAACAAAGTTGACCTGAGATTAGATATCTGGCATCTGTTGGCGAAGTTTGACAACGATAGCTGTAAGTGTTCGACAGTTATCGTGCTCACAGACAGACACACACACACACACACACACACACACACACACACACACACAAACAGAGCAGTCACATGATGGCGATTTTCGCCATAACAAACAGAACTGACCGACATGATGGCGATTTTCGCCATAACAAACAGGACTGACTCACATGATGGCGATTTTCGCCATAACAAACAGAACTAACCGACATGATGGTGATTTTCGCCATAAAAATGGCCTCCCCGCCATGTCGACCGGCGACCACCGCGATCGAATGTTAAACCGCTTAACTGGAACCACTCAATTAACACCCTGTATCGACTTAATCGCCCAACTGACCAAGGCCCTGCACAAACACCCCTACCCGCCGCCCCCGCCATCCACCCCCCTCCTCCACCGCTCTCCCCCAGCCGCCAACTTAATCGGCGACCAGGTCGCACATACACCGACGGGGAGCGGGGCGAAAGGGCAGTGGTACTTAACTTAATAGGCTGATAACGGCAGGCCACCTGCAGAGAGGTGAAGTGGCTTGGGCTGGATACATTGTGGCTCCGAAACGCATCTCGATCCTCCGACCCGGGCCTTGATATCAAGGCCCGGGTCGGCGTATTTACAGCTTTTCCTGAAGGCCCACACCGAGCCAGGCCTTGATATCAAGGCCCGGGTCTCAAAGAATATGAGAAACCCAATGGAAATAAGTGACACGGGCCAGATTTGAAACATGAAAACATTTCATTCAAATCCCAATTGCTTACGAAATCCCACTTGAAATAATAAGGTGTTTAGCATGAAGTATCATTCCATCGACGAAAAGTGTGCTATGTGCTCATATCTGCTCCTTGGGTGGGCAGGCAAACTTTATCCGAACTTATGGTGATATCTTTCGCGGTCGAGCACAACCATATTTTTTCGCTTCCCAGTCAAGTAAGACACATTCATGTATGTACTGGATAGTTTGTTTGTCTACACGTAAGTTAAGTTGTACTTACAATCTGTCAGGAGAGTTCCAATTAAACCTCATATATTTACCCTGCTTAACGTTCTTGTTCCAGATACCTCCGCCTGATTTAAACAGATTTATTGCATTTAATTCAGCAATAAAGAGCCTTTGCACTGAACTAAATTGTTGTTGCATGAATTTCTTTTTCCTCGCGTGACATAGAATTAATATTACATTCATTTCATTACCGTTATGAAATGCATAAAAACCACTGCAAAATCAAATTTTTATAACGTCCAATGCAAGTTTTATAACGTCCAATAAACGTTTTATAACGTCCAACGTTTTATAACGTCCAATAAACGTTTTATATCGTTTAAAAAACGTTCCTAAAACGTTAAAAAAGGTAATGATAACGTTTTACGAAAACGTTTTAAAAACGTTAGAACACCTCTACAAAATAACGCAATTATAACGTTTTTTGAAAACGTTTCCGAAACCAATTTGTATCGTTACTATGTCGTCAAAATAACGTTTTTGTGTTAGCTGGGCTGGGTTTACTAACAAATGACTTTTTTGTGGGTGGGTGTCGCTGAACTGAACATAACTGATGTTTTAGGCCCCAGTGTGCATGAAGGTGCATGGACATAAGACAGGCCGGGCCATGAGATGGGGCTGAACGGATCACGTTCGATATGTGAGACTGTCCGGTAGATAGGGTAGAGCTTATCGCAAAGTTAACACAAAACAAATATGTTGAACATTAAAAGTTGAAGTCCCTATATTCATCCACGTCCCCGGCCCCTGCCCCGTCCCCGTCCCCGACCCCGTCTCCGTCCGTCTCCGTCCCCGTTACCACAGTCGTCCCCGTCCATCCGCGTCTCCGTCAACGTCCTCGGCCCCTGCCCCGTACCCGTCCATCCCCGTCCCCGTCCCCGTCCCCGACCCCGTCCATCCCGTCATCATCCCGGCCCCCGTCCCGGTCCCCGTCCCCGCCCCCGCCTCGTCCCGTCTGCGTTCCCATTCCCGTCCCCGTCCCCGTGTCCGAGTAACCAACACAGGTGCCTTAAACTTTACTAAAACTCCCCAATATGGAATGGTCAGGATTGATGGTTCCGTAAAGGAATAATGTACGTACAGTGTACAGTGTAACAGAAATTACAAAGTCGGCACTCGCACAGCTTAGCAAATATTTCAGATATATGTGCCCACTTCAGCCAAGTCAGGATTGTCTTCATAGCTAGGCATAGAACTATTTGAGTGTTAGTTAATGGGGTGGCTATATGGTATCTCCTCTACACTGCAGCTTGGCAAACGGCCTTTTGTGGCTCTAGACTTGTTTATACGGGTTTCTAATGAAAACATACGAGGAAAAAAATCTATTTATCCACGGTTTGAACAAAACTAGAGAAACACCGGTCTGCCCCGCCGAAAGTGCAACAACGACTCTCTCAAAACCGAAAACTTACATAACGCTTACCACCCGAACAAGACTGATATTAGGCCCTCTTTGCATGGTTGGCGCTGACACACCCAGGAAGTTTTACACAGTGCTTGAACTGTTGTGCCAGCGTGTCATACGTCGGGTGTAAGTCGAAGCGCTAAGACTGTCTCCACAGGTGCGCTCTCGAGTTGGACAGGATGGCTGTGCGCCAGCAAGAAATTCACCGGTCGCCGGTATTTACATGAACGAGCAGCAGTCTGATGAGGCTGACTACGTTGATGTGGCCGCAGAGGTGCACGTGTATACCGAACTGGACCTCCGCAAACCAGGCACGTCTGCTTCGCGCGTGACGTCATCTGGTCGTCAACTGGTGCAGGGCAGACGATTGGCGGCGCTGACCTCTGTCGCAATTCCCGTCACACTGGGTCTTTGTGCCATTGGATTTGTCCCCGTCCCCGTCCCCGTCCCCGTCCCCGTCCCCGACCCCATTCATCCCGTCATCGTACCGGTCCCCATCCCCGTCCCCGTCCCCGTCCCCGTCCCCGTCCCCGTCCCCGACCCCGTCCATCCCGTCATCGTACCGGTCCCCGTCCCCGTCCCCGTCCCCGTCCCCGTCCCCGTCTCCGTCCCCGTCCCCCGTCCCCGTCCCCGTCCTCCTCCCCGTCCCCGTGCTCGTCCCCGCCCGTCTTGTCCCCATCCCCGTGCCCGTGCCCGTCCCCGTTCCTATCCCCGTCCTCGTCCCCGCCCCGTCCCCGTCCCCGCCCCCGTCCTGTCCTCGTCCCGGTCTCCGTCCCCGTCTCCATCCCCGTCCCCGTCCCCATCCCCATCCCCGTCCCCGTCCCCATCCCCATCCCCATCCCCTTTCCCGTCCGCGTCCCCATCCCCATTTCCATACACGTACCTTATACTTTACTAAAAGTCCCCAATATGGAATGGTGCAAATTGATAGTTCCGTAAAGGAATAATGTATGTACAGTGTACATTGTACAGTGGGGTACATTGTACAGAGTACAGTGGACTACATTGTAAGAGTACAGTGGACTACATTGTACAGAGTACAGTGGAGTACATTGTACAGAGTACAGTGGAGTACATTGTACAGAGTACAGTGGAGTACAGTGTAACAGAAATGACAAAGTCGGCACTTGCACAGTTTAGCGAATATTTCAGATATATTTACCCACTTCAGCCAAGTCAGAATTGGCTTCATAACTGCGCATAGAACTATTTGAGTGTTAGTTAATGGGGTCGCTATAAGATATCTCCTCTACACTGCAGCCATGCAACTCTTTCCATATGTCTTCATATGACTTTACATCTTCTAACCTGTTCGCTTTGCTACTCTTTTTCTGTTGCGTAATTTATCTTCAGCCAGCCACATAAATACTTGGCACACGGCCTGTTTCTGGCCCTCTCTGCATGGTTGACGCTGACACAAGCAGGAAGTTCTTCAACCCAGTGATTGAAGTGCTGGGCCAGCGTGTCATACGTCGGGTGTAAGTCGAAGCGTTAAGACTCTCCACAGGAGCTGTCTCGAATTGGACAGGATGGCTGTGCCGCCAGCAGGAAATTCACCGGTCGCCGGTATTTATATGCACGACCCGCAGTCTGATGAGGCTGACTACGTTAATGTGGCCAAAGCGGTGCACGTGTATACCGAACTGGACCGCCGCAAGCCAGACACGTCTGCTTCACGCGTGACGTCATCTGCTCGTCAACGGTTGCAGGGCAGACGATTGGTGGCGCTGATCTCGATCGCAATTCTCGTCACACTGGGGGTCTGTGCCACTGGATTCGTCGCCTATTATTTCACCGTCGGCCGTGGAGCACAGAGCACTGTGGAAGGTGGTTATAGGCACATTTATTCTCCATATATATGTTAACAAACTTCGCCGCACTGTGGCGCTCCGCACGCTGCACTATTATAATACCGCTGTCGTAGGCCAGAAGAGACACTTCAAGCGTTAGGAGTAATAAATGGCAAGCCATTTATATTCAATTGCAGTGTTCTGCCGAGAAGCGCGGTTGTCTAGAACACTTCCCCAGCGTCTAGGGCTCCGCACCCCAGTCAACATGTACATGATGGTCCCATGTGGGCCCCACGTGGGCTGCGCGATGGGTCCCATCTGGGCTGCCCACCTGGGACCCACCTCATTTTGGCCGCGGGTTTTAAATTGGAACTGGGCTTTAAGTGGGTGCCATGTGGGACCCATTTAAAACCCGCGGCCAAAATGATGGGACCCATCGCGCAGCCCACGTGGGGCCCACATGGGACCATCATGTACATATTGACTAGGACGCTGCTCTTAACATCAGTCACGGCAGGATCCAATTTTACAGTACAGTTAAGCAGACTACACGTCCAGGTAACAAAATAATATTCTCCGAATATTCCGCCAATGTTACGGGAGTATTCGGAAAACATTCCAGGAATGTTTTTTAGGAAAGTTTTCTTAATATTCGGGGAATGTTTTTTGGGGAATATTCGCGGAATATTCGGAAAATATTAGGAGAATGTTTTTTGAATATTACGAGCAAACCTTCCCAGAACATTAAGCGAATATGATGGTGCACTCACAGAAATGAAGCAGAAAACTGTTTAAACACATTTTTAACATCTTTATTAGTATATTACCGCGTGGTTGACAGGTCAATGCGCCAATACAAACTGTATAACAGGTTTAACGCAGTCTTTATAATTGCATTACCGCGTGGTTGACAGGCCATTGCGCCATTACAAACTGTATAACAAGTTTAATGCAGTCATTATAATTACATTACCGCGTGGATTACACGCCATTGCGTCAATACAAACTATATAACAAGTTTAACGCATTCTTTATAATTGCATTACCGCGTGGTTGACAGGCCATTGCGCCAATACAAACTGTATAACAAGTTTAACACAGTCTTTATAATAACATTACCGTGTGGTTGACAGACCATTGCGCGACCACAGCGAAGAACCCTTTCAATTTGAAGGAAGAAGAAGAGTTTTGGGGTAGGGGAGACCCCCTAAATTATGGGAGAGCAGAAACCCAAAGTTAGGGGAGGGGAGACACCATACGTTAGGGGAGGGGAGACACCATAAGTTAGGGGAGGGGAGACACCCCAAGTTAGGCAAGCGGAGACACCCCCAAGTTGGGAGAGGGGAGACACCCCAAGTTAGGGGGTTGAGATTCCCTAAGTTTGGGAGGGGAGAGATCCTAATTTAGGGAGGGAAGACATCAAAGTTAGGGGAGGGGAGACACCCCAAGTTAGGACAGGGAGGGGAGACACCCCAGTCAGGGAAGGAGAGACACCCCAAGTTAGGGGAGGACCGACACCCAAAGTTTGAGCAGGGGATACACTTAAAGTTAGGGGAGGGGAAATACTTAAGTTAGGGGGGGGGACACCTAAGTTAAGGGAGGGGAGACACTCCAAGTGAGGGGAGGGGAGACACCCCAAATTAGGGTTGGGGAAACAACTAAGTTAGGGGAGGGAAAACACCCCAAGTTAGGCAAGCGGAGACACCCAAGCTGAAGGAGGTGAGACACCCGAAGTTGGGGTAGTCCCCAAGTTAAGGGATGGAAAAGACCCTAAGTTTGGGAGGGAATAGACCCTAAGTTAGGGAGGGAAGACATCAAAGTTAGGGGAGGGGAGACACCCAAGTCAGGGAAGGAGAGAGACCCCAAGTTAGAGGAGGAGAGACGCCTAAAGTTTGAGGAGGGGATACACTTAAAGTTGATGGAGGGGAAAGACCTAAGTTAGGGGAGGGGGACACCCCTATAGAGCGGATATTAAAAAACTTGCGACTGGGGGCGGGGGGTTCTCTGAAAATTTGCGTTTATAGAGCGGGTTGCCGCTAAGAACGTAACAGCTCTTGCCATCATCGACTGCGCCGTGAAGTTAATTTAATCAAATTCGGATTGCGCTCAGCATTTAGTGAATCCGAGCACTGTCATCATGGCTCTCCTTGTGGTTGAGATGAGAACGTCGTGCATCGGATTTGCAGTGTAATGTTGTAATACAAACGAGAGGTTGTATGGTATATGTTGTCATGAACGATCATAATATTCGGCATGATTCAGGGTAAATATCATTATTACCATAGCTTGTGTTGTTTCAAATATAAAATATGCAAAACCGATTGGTTCAAACTCTGTGGATAACATTTCATCATAAATTGTTATTGATAGTGATAATTTTGGTCTGTCTGTCTGTATCAGCGTCGTCATATCGGTCTGTCCGGAACTACAGACTATATATACTATACTATATATATCACGGTTATGTGGGCGTTTCGGGAGTGGGGAGAGGAGGGAAGGTGCTGTGTCATTTCACGAAGGTATCATTTTGTTTGTAAACAGACTTGTCGCAGATTTAATTACTCAAGGAAGCAATGTCTGTACAAGTGAGAACCCTGCACACGTAACCACAGCACATGTGGGTGGGTTTTGAGTTCTTTTTGAAGGGGGATGAATTTTTTTGGACCTGTTCATTAACACAACTTATCTCCACGCAAATCTTCTGAATGCTTGGTTGAACATTTCGACGGTTTTCGTGGCAACGCACAGAACACGTAAATAGATGCCATTTTAGGATTATGAACACAACCGATACGACCTGAAAAAGCGTTGACGGAAAGGTACTTTTCGTGCGCAGCTTACGCCATTACAATGAATCCTACCTCATAATTTCCATGATTTGTAGCTGACTAAATATGTAACTTTCTTTGTGCCATATGTGGCAGAGATTGGTACGGACCACAATAATTCCATGACGGCTGAAAACTAAAGATTGGAGCGTGTTTCACGGAAAAGCGGTAAAACAATAAGAGTGGTTTGTTAATAATATTTATGCATGTAGTATGTAAGCGACTCAACAGACAGCGCGCGCTCACATCTAGAAACATCTATTCTGGGTACAACGCTTCGGCGGGTCCCTATACTTTCCTAGGGGTCTCATACCATACGGAAAACCACACGGACTAAATTTTTGGGGGTGTACCTTCATACTCATACTAGTTTTGAATCGAAACACGCGGGTTTTCTAAGCGTTTCACGCCATTACATGCTTTGTATATGGGGCGTGGAAGTGTCATGTACCCAAAACCGAATTCGCTAGAGGTGAGCGCGCGCTGTCTGTGATGTCACTTACAGACCCTATTGATGCCGTTCAATGCCGCATGGTACACTGCGAAACCGATTGGCTGAAACTATGCGGACAAGGTCGCAACATAGACTATCGTGTGTAATTGCTGTCTTTTGGTCTTAGTACAAATTATATAATATATATCTGGAAGCACAAACTCCATCATATTACTTTATCTGGCAGTACAACCTACTATCAGTCTATCTAGAAGCAGGACTGCAAACTACAGCATGTAACGTGTAAAATATGCGGTTACAAACAGTCTATAACGTCCGTGTTTACCTTCAGATGTCAACGAATGTGATGTTAACAACGGTGGTTGTGAAGATCACTGCATTAACACGGTGGGATCCTACTTGTGTGACTGTCTCAATCCCGGACTGAGGCTAGCCAATAACGGACACACATGCACAGGTAAATGCACCACATGTTAGCATTGTAGCTAGGAAGGGGGGTTGTTATATGAAATGAAAATACATCATCCACGAAGCTATTAGCTTTGGTCAAAAGGGTATACTGAAAAGATAAAGATGTATAGGAGGACACACTAGACTCGTATCTGATCTTGTTATTGGTAGACTTAGAAAAGGCGTTTGATACTCTTAGTTGAAAGAATTGAGATGAAGTGTTACTTCGTATAATTTCGGAAATGGTTTATGAGATGCTGCCATTTATATTAGACGACCGTGTATCCAGCCTATTTTAATAACAATAACTTCATGACCGCAAACCGTCAGTTGGAAGAGCTCCATTGTATCATGTATGACGACTGTATATTATTCATTAATAACAGAAAGCATGCCAGAAAATGCAGCTACATAACTTCCGGTGTACGAATATGTTTTTACAATATTTGTAATCTGAAATGGCAAGACGTAGATGGCAGGAGAACAATAGTTAGATCACCATAAGCGGTCAGACTGTAACTATTGCATTGCCATGATATAAGCATCGCAGTACATCAACATCTTGAACTTGAACTTGAAACGGCATACAATTGCACAGCAACCTTTAAAAAGGCACTTTAAAAGTTACGTTGAGGGTGAGAATTTTTCTTGCCCAATTTAGTCTTCATGTGTCTAAATCAGAACATTGCTTTCGACCCGCAGACATCGATGAGTGTGCTGACCACAACGGAGGATGTGGGGATCGCTGTATCAACACCTTGGGGTCTTACATCTGCGAGTGTACTCAGCCCGGTCGAACATTTTCTGAGGACGGACACAACTGTCACGGTAGGCCTATGATTTGTAGATTATTTAGGACGCTTTAATCACTTTTGGTAATATCACCTCAGTGAGAGAAGAAAGGGAGAGTGGAGCCATGTCCCCGGGGGTAACTCCCTACTCGTTGCGAAGAAAGACATGGGATCTTTATCCTGCGACCACACAGACATGGCAACAGCGGGGTTCAAACCATCGATTCACATGCCGTTAAGCTCTCAGGTGGCCAGGGCACTCAATTCGAGCGCTCTAGCCCACTGAACTATCGAGCAGGCTCATGTTGACCCATGAAGTTTATAGTGTAGTCTTCGTAGTTTGAGCTGTGTTGGTCGCTGCCGGGTCCGGCAGTTGATCTCTGCATGATTTGCTTGCGCCGGCATCGTGTTGTGCCTGTTCGGTGTCTGGCTGCCAAGGGCATGTGTCTGATGTGTCTAATTGTGAGAGTTAGCGGTGACGGACGTGGAAAGAAATAAAAAGCGGTGTCGTCAAACCGATCGTGAAATATATTTGTAGTTATATTTGCTCGAGCAACGAAAACTCTACAATAGGGTAGTATTTATCGGATCAATATCGGATAAGGAAGGTGAGATACACACGACGATGCTGTGATGGTGTGGGACGCTTATGATTTTATGACGTGTGTGATGTATCGAAAGATAAATCATTGCTAACCGGTTTATCACAAACAATACGTATTTTCTTGTGATATATGCGTTGCTTACAGCATAAGTTCGTTTTATGACGTGTATGAAATATCGATAGTTACATCGGTGTTTGTTCTTGTGATATATGAGTTGCTTATAACATGACTCGTTTGATTTTTGTAGGATGCATCAGCAAGGCAGATTTGACGTTTGTTATTGACGCCAGCGGCAGCATAAATCAAGACGATCCGGGTAATTGGCGCAGAATGCTCAACTTTGTAGGAGCCGTTATGCAGGACCCTCAGTTAGTGATCAGTCTGAACAGCATTCGATTGGGCGCCGTCGTCTATAGCAAGTTTGCACGCGTCGAATTCTATTTGAGACACACCACCAATGCCGATGACATGGCTGCTCGCGTCCGTAACTTTGGCTACGATCGTGGTGATACCAACATGGCCGATGGTCTGCGCAAGGCACACCGGGAAGTGTTTAATGAGCAGCGCGGCGACCGGCCGGATGCACCTAACATCCTGGTACTTCTCTCAGACGGCATACCTAACCTGGAGAAAAACCTCACCCGGCCAGAGGCCGAGATGGCAAGGCAAGCCGGCATTACCATCATCGGTATAGGCGTGACCGATAAGGTTGACCTGGGTCTCTTATCTGATATTGCAACGCGGCCCGTGCTCACCGCGAAACGCTTCTCGGATCTCACTCCCCTTTTAGCGCAAACGGTCGCGTTGATCTGCGACATAACTCCGACAAGTAAGTAATATTGAACAACCAGTGAATAAATTGCTGCACATACCGGACAGAGAATGAGTCAAATCAAGATCAAATAATCAATTAACGATCTTATGAACCACATGTAGAAAACAGCTGGTAGAAAACAATTCCTATTGGTCAACTGAATTAGGACCGATATTTGTGGAATATCATATCTTCATATTGGCGCAAGTGCCCCCAGGCAAGCCCGCTTCTCTAGGGGCACAACGGTAACAATGTTAAAATCCTTCGACGTTAGTAGGGAATCGACTGTAGCTTTTATTATAATGTGTCCTCGAACAATCATAGTGTTTACGTATTCTATTTACCTTGTTCTATCATCTGAGATCAATAAAGTGTGTCGACATTAGGTTGTTTCGATTATATTTTCGCGAAGAAATGTTGGAGCACACAACTGTTCCCGACCAGCCATCCGCTATATTTGTTTTTGGCGGATGTCGGTCCCTGTGAATGCGAGTTGGTTCCTCCTCTCCGTTAGCATATGACTCTCCGCTAGAGGGCCTTGTCAGTCGCTCACTTTGAACTTAGGGACAACAGCAGCGCCCTCTTTCACAGGTCATTGACTGTTATAAAGTTTGAGACCCAGGCTACATATGGTTCAAATGGTGGCGGGATTCGCCAGGTGGCGCTGCATACACATGGCGGTTGGTAGGGAAAAGTCGCATGCTCCAACATTTGTTCGCGAAAATATGACTGGAACAATCTAGTGTTGACACACTTTCTTGATGTCAGAAGATAGAACAAGGTATATAGAAAACGTAAGCACTATTATTGTACGCGCTCGCATTATAATAAAAGCTACAGTCGATTGCCTACTAACGTCGAAGGATTTTAACATTGTTACCGTTGTGCCCCTAGAGAAGCGGGCTTGCCTGGGGGCACTTGCGCCAAATCTTCATAATAATTAGATTGTTCAGTATCTGTGCACAAATAACCATTTATTGTCTTGTCTTGAGTCATTTATATCTTGAGCGCATTTATCCATGTCACCATTATTGATACAACATTTCGTGAATGTCGGTGTGTCGCGATTCTCCATCAACATGACAAACCTGATACCCTCACCCAGGACACTCATGGTAGTGCCGTGCTAGGGCAAAACCATTGTTTTAGCATCACTCGCGTATGACTCATGCCTATCACTCGCTACATAATAAATCAGTGCAATTCCTAAACCGCTGAGCACGAATCATGTGAGGAGATTCAGATATTATTGTGGCCCTAAATGTCACAGGTCGATATCGCTTTGATTTGTACATGCTGATGTATCGGAGCCAATCAAGTCAATAATATACCTGGATCAAGTAATGACGGATGATTATGTGGATTTTCCTTCTATCAGACTAGGTGTTGTTGGGGGTGCTCGGTGCCTGGACCTCGTGTTAGCTGCCATCAGCTGTTCGATACACAGCGCGACACCAAGGACTCCAAGGACTCGCCATTTATCGCAAGTGACTCAGCGGGAGTTGTCGCATATACTGCCACTAGGGATGGTTTATGGCAATAATCATTCTATTAGTCATAAGCAATATTCTATTTCTATTATATGACAATTGTGTATTATGTCAAGGATAATGTCAAGAGTATATCCTAAAAAACACATTGTATTCGGAAAGCATTAGGAGGCGCAAGCCTAGTATCAGTATCTGTTACGAATTGACAGTGACACGGGTATTCTCTGACCAAGTCTACTGTTCCCGAAACGTGAAGGTATAAGTTGGTCCTTAACATGTACATTGCGTATTATACCTCGCTTTGAGAGGCAATATACTCGCTGAATGAAGCCACGAGGCCGTTGTTTGTGCACACCTGGGGTGAATTGGTCGATGAACCGCCTGGGTCGAACCCATGACCATGATCTGCGATATAGAGAAGACGTTTGTGTATCTGTTCTTTATTATGCATACCGCGTACTAACCGACTCAACGCTTATCGCTATCGCCACCTGGTGAGCTTACCGTTAGAACATCATTCATAACGTAATGCATACAAGCCACGCTTAAGTTTATAACTGTCATGATGCAAACAATATCAACGTGATCATCTCAACGATGATTGGCTAAAATGCTCGACGTAGATTGGTTTAAAGTTGATCGAGATATTAAAGCAATATATTCTGGATCTTTTTTCGTATTACCGACTTCTTCTCCATGTCAAATAAGTATATTCTGTCTTGAAGTTAAATCCCGAAAGCCTTGGGCTATTCGGAGAGAAGCAAGTTGGTCACTGGGGCAGAAGTTGGTGGCCGGCTTTATATCCCTGCGCGCCTGTTCGCTGTTCGGTAGTTGGTGTGTGATGTCGACCGCGGCTCGCTATCACGTCCGCGCGCGATATAAATAAACCGCGCAGTCTTATGTTGAAATTGTTATTTTACAGACTATCAGAGATATAAATCATATATGCATCATCATTTTGAGATACTTTTAGTTTGGATGCTAAAATGTAAAAAATCTAAGACGGCGCATGTCAGTATAGTGCTTTAAAACATGCGCTAACCTTACAAAGCGTGGAAAACCGGCCCTGGAATTGCAGAGGTTGTCCAACAGTTGATTTGTTGCAATAAACTTTACAACCTATTGCATCGTGTTAACAGGGCTTTAGATTGACAATATATTTCACGAGTTCGTTTAAGGTCGCATTCAAAGCCAGTGTAATATGTAGCCGGTACACGAGAACAGTCGATTCGATCAAGGTTCTAATTCATCGTCCATTGTGACAGTGACGTGTTTCAGAGGAGCTCATTTATTGCCCACGGCTGGCATTTAGTGCGATTATAATTTCCGTTTCACTGGATATAAAAAAAAGATAATAATTTAGTCTCCTTCAGTTAATTTCACTCGGGGTTCAAGCATGTGTTGAATTATGTTTTCCGCCTTTCAATGTGATTCATATTTTGTTCAGTTAAGTTATTTCCAGTTTAAGTGGTCAGGGCCGACATTGATACCGACAAAGCGTACTAAGTTGCTGAAATAAAGCATTCCTTGAATAACAGTATTGTCGTGTTTGTTTTTATATATAATACGTCCAAAGGTGGGGGCTCAGCCGCCCTTGGTGCACGCTGAACGCACGTGGTCGAGGCGGGAAAGATGCGGAGTTGGAATTCCAGGCAGCAGGCGTGGAAAAGAACGAATGCCGCCAGCGTTCTCCTTATATAGGCGAGAGATTAAGAAACATTAATACGCCGGTAGCAACGTTCGAGAACAAACATACCGCCCCACAGATGTGTGACAATATAAGGGAACTATACAGGGAATGGGGCGTACAGGCTGGAGCGATAAAACCGGCATGAACTAATACAAAAACAATGGACCAAGGATAACGAAATGGTACTAGTTTGGTGGCGCCAGATAGAGGGCTCCTCGGAATGGCGCGCCGAAAACACAGTTACAGATATATCATTACGCGATAACAGCAAAGAGACGTAATGACCCACAAAGGAATACATTAAACTTTAGTTAGCTCATACCCACTAAAATCGGACAAGAGATAAATTAAATGTAAATTTCAAATAAAATAGAGGAGTTTCACCAATCCGTTCATGCAATATTCAGCCTAAATTAACAATTTACACATGAAGGTTCGCCAATCGGATCATTGCTTGCGCGATCCGCCAGGGGGCGTCATATCGACATGCGGACTACAAATTTTATGTGTTCTACAACATCATGTAATAGCTTTATTATGAAAATCACAATGACGTAGAAAGAAGGCTCAACAGTACAAGTCATATCGACACTCAGCGTCACACAGACAAGGTTGGGATCAGAGTAGGTGGAATGACGCAAGATTAGATTCACAAGACAATTTATACACAAAGATATTTACATATTCCAAGGGCTTAGATTCAGTCAGTCCCTTGAGTCAGCACTATGAGGGTTCTAACAACAAGACGCAGACGAGCAGACGGCTCACAGCAGGACGCAAACCAGTACACAGCAGGATGCAGTCCACCACAATGGGGCGCGGGCCACCAACAGCACTCAGCACACAGCAGGGCGCGGGCCACCAACAGCACAGAACACAGCAGGGCGCGGGCCACCAACAGCACACAGCACGCAGCAGGGCGCGGGCCACCAACAGCACACAGCACACAGCAGGGCGCGGGCCACCAACAGCACACAGCATACAGCAGGGCGCGGGCCACCAACAGCACACAGCAGGGCGCGGGCCACCAACAGCACACAGCACACAACACACAGCAGGGTGCGGGACACCAACAGCACACAGCACACAGCACACAGCAGGGCGCGGGCCACAAACAGCACACAGCATACGGCAGGGCGCGGGCCACCAACAGCATACAGCACACAGCAGGGCGCCGGCCACCAACAGCAAACAGCATACAGCAGGGCGTGGGCCACCAACAGCACACAGCACACAGCAGGGCGCGAGCCACCAACAGCACAGAACACAGCATACAGCAGGGCGCGGGCCACCAACAGCACAGAACACAGCACACAGCAGGGCGCGGGCCACCAACAGCACAAAGCACACAGCAAGGCGCGGGCCACCAACAGCACAGAACACAGCACACAGCAGGGCGCGGGCCACCAACAGCACAAAGCACACAGCAAGGCGCGGGCCACCAACAGCACACCGCACACAGCACACAGCACACAGCAGGGCGCGGGCCACCGACAGCACAGAACACAGCACACAGCAGGGCGCGGGCCACCAACAGCACAAAGCACACAGCAAGGCGCGGGCCACCAACAGCACACCGCACACAGCACACAGCACACAGCAGGGCGCGGGCCACCGACAGCACAGAACACAGCACACAGCAGGGCGCGGGCCACCAACAGAACACAGCACACAGCAGGACCCGGACCACAGCACACAGCACGATGACGTAGGCCTTGCTTCCGGTCACCATCTGTCCTTCTCGCTCACGGCTTCTTCTATTTAAGCCACACAGGGCAAGGGAATGCCAAGTAAAACAGTGATACAGCCAATTTAAATTGGGACCCTCGCGCTCCAAGGTGGGAGAGCAGCACGCTGGGTGAGTTATTCACCCCCAGAGCCCAGAAACAGGGCATGCTAAAGCACTCCGAACGTTGGCCCCGTGACACTCAGCACGGAAACACATGTATTGCCAACAGATGGTAGTTTTATTTAATTCTTATCTTTTTGCAAAGAGGTCAAATGCCAGTGCATCTTCAGGCACATTGCATGATATGTTACGTACTTTACAAGAGGGACAAAATTCTGAACACCGAAAGCAGACAACATTATGGAGGTCCAAACGGAATATGTTGAGCAGGGATGGGAAAGATGTCACATCAAGCTCAACAGTTAATACATTCATTTTAATAAATGTAATAACCGATTGTACTCACGAAGAAAAATACCAAGAATATGACGATGCTGATATATATCCATATGTATCAATAAAATATGTAGACGCACAAAATGTACAAATATATATAATTATATATATATACGATATCTCAGGTTGGTGGGCGAATTATGTCAAGTTCATAAAACTATTTTTATAATGGCATCATCATTGTTTAACCAGTCATTGTATCGGCCACAATCTGATGGAGAACTACATTTCACATATCATCACCAGATCGCTGAATCGCGGATGTGGAACGTTGCCTAGAGGGAAGCGTTTTATTGAATAAAAATTGGTATTTGAAGACTTCGTATTTGAACAATTTTTATTTCCTACTTGTGTGTGTCTACAGAGTTAAATACAAATAATTTAGACTTACTCTTACTTTCATTAGGACTTTTTAGATGTTCACTAGTTAATAATGCGTTTCTTTGTACTGTGGGTCCATTGCCTCGCAAGGACAGAATAAAACTACCGTACTTCACGTACTTTTTGAACGCCGCCGTCTCTAAAACATACGGTCGAAAAAAGGGACGAGTTAGACGCCACAAGAAACAAAATGCTTACTCTTGTCAGCCACCAACTAAGTGACAGCGCCGATCTATATCAAGTAATATATTCCGTATTTTTTTTGTGTTACCAACATCGTCTCCATGTCAAATAAGTAGCTTCTGTCAAACAGAAAAAAAATAATGGTTTTCAGAAATGTTGATGTTGTAATAAAAGTGAAATTGAAGGTAGCCATATTGATTGTGTTTCCATTTACAAGTAGTTGGGATTCATTTTCTCCTCGAGACTTAATTGGACCAAGGGTGTACAGACTCTCGCTGCCCAAGAGTCAAACGCAGCTGGCATGCTAAAGCGAATAATGTATAAATGTAATGGTGTGTCTCCCACCGTAGCTTTTGAACTGTTCGACAAGATGGTGCTTTCAATTCTCACATATGCGTCTGAGTGTGGGATTATGAAATCCAAGATTACATAGAAAGAGTGCACCTCAAATTTTGTAAATACCTTTTAGGCGTACCATCTACAACCACTAACGTAGCAGTATTGGGGGAGTGTGGCAGGTATCCACTGTATATTAATTATAATGTGAAATGTATTAAGTACCGGATAACAATTCTGATGATGGAAGATACTAGACTCCCAAGGGCCGCTTACAATATGTTATATGTTAAAGACCAACATGGTAAAACAAACTGGGTAACTAAAGTCAAAGAGTTGTTGTATAAAATATGGTTTGCGATCGTATTCTTAAGCCAGGAAGTTGGTGATGTAAATATGTTCATAAAAGAATTTGTTCAAAGAATGAAAGACTGTGCCCAACAAGATTGGAACAGCGATGTTAAAGAAAACAGCAGTAAACTTCGGACTTATGCTTTGTTTAAGATACTACTGGAACCAGAACAATATTTACATTGTATAAACCTGAGGAAATTTCGAAGAGCACTTCCAAAATGTAGATATTTGGACCATCGTTTAGCCATCGAAACCGGTAGGAGACTAGATATATCCAGAGACTAAAGGTACTGCCAAAAATTGTAGCCGTAAAAGGATATTTCATAAAGAAGACGAATTTCACTTTGTGTGCGTATGTGATTGTCATGAAGTCGATGCTTTTGACGATGTGCTCAAGTTGTAGCATTGGTTCTCGGATGTGCCGGGAGGTCAATTCCATGGCTGGCAGAGTTCAGCGCTGGGACCTTCCTTGGTGTGTGGTGATAGCTAGTCAGAGTGGTGATAGCTCGTCAGATTACAACCCAGTGGTCAATCGTACCAGGTGTACTATAGACACCAACCCAGTGATCAATCATACCAGGTGTACTAGAGACACCAGCCCAGTGATCAATCATACCAGGTGTACTATAGACACCAACCCAGTGATCAATCATACCAGGTGTACTATAGCCACCAGCCCAGTGATCAATCATACCAGGTGTACTATAGACACCAACCCAGTGATCAATCATACCAGGTGTACTATAGACACCAACCCAGTGATCAATCATACCAGGGGTACTATAGACACCAACCCAGTGATCAATCATACCAGGTGTACTATAGACACCAACCCAGTGATCAATCATACCAGGGGTATTATAGACACCAACCCAGTGATCAATCATACCAGGTGTACTATAGACACCAACCCAGTGATCAATCGTACCAGGTGTACTATTGACACCAACCCAGTGATCAATCATACCAGGTGTACTATAGACAACAAGCCGTCAAGGTCGGTGTCATTGCGCGCACTTCTTTCTCTTTTTCCCGGGTTTACGTTCGAACTATTCCCATTAAGTGTCAGTGCAGAGCCGTAACATACATTCAACTCGCACCGACTAAATAAATATAACTAAATATCTACGGAGGAATCGACGCGCACCCTCATCCTATGGTTCAAACTTAAAATGACACCCACATGCATTAATTGGTTAGGTAAAAGACTTTTTTTCTAATTATGTAAACATATACATGGCTATGGCTAGGTATAGCAATACAAGCTAGAGTGCCTATCTAGGCCCTCTAGGCCTATACACCCATTGATCGCATACCACAAAGACTACCACAATAGACAAATGAAAGAAACTAGTTATTTAGATTACTATACTGAGACATGTCAAGACAGAGATATGCCCGGTTGGTAGGAGGGGTGGAGGACATTGGCTTAACATTTAAAAACAACCTTTTAGGCCAAATGTTCATATCGAGGATATATATATCGCCAATATGAACAACTGCCCGAAAGATATTTTTAATTGGTTAATTGAAGTGTCCAATCATCGCGCACCTTACCTTAATACCGTCTTACCGCCTCCCCCCCCCCCATCCCGCTTCCGGTGAGTCTTAGAATTGTAACACACAATAAATTTGTAACGTATCCACTTTGGCCCGTATCGGTCACATAAACCGTAACGTTTCACATTCGTAGCGTACAAATATAAACTGATGTTATAACCTATATTGGACCTATAAAACCGTCTTTAAATAAAAACAGTCTTGCTGCATGAGTTAACACCGCAATGAATGTATATTCCACCAGTATTTGAAAAGCGTTTTTTTTTAAATCATAATGTTTTCGTTATTTTACTGTGCTATGGGCTAGATGTCTGAAGTAAATAAAGCCATCAACGAGTGAAAGAAATATACTGGACAGACATTTAGGGACGTGGTAATTTGAATACGAAAACACTCACCCCACTCCCTCTCATGCGGTCCGTGTCTTACACAGAGAGGCACCCTGCTGCCCCTCAAAGCGAGACCTCGACCGCCCCCCCCCTCACCCAAAGCTAAGGTTATCCGTTAGGTATATTAGTTAAGGTTACCAGTAACGTTTATTAGTTAGGGTTACCAGTTACCTTTATTCGTTAGTGTCACCAGTTAGGTTTATTAGTTAGGTTTACCAGTTATCTTCATTAGTTAGGATTACCAGTTACCTTTATTAGTTAGTGTCACCAGTTAGGTTTATTAGTTAGGTTTACCAGTTACGTTTATTATTTAGGATAACCAGTAACGTTTATTAGTTAGGATTACCAGTTACCTTTATTAGTTAGTATCACAAGTAACGTTTATTAGTTAGGATTACCAGTTACCTTTATTAGTTAGTGTCACCAGTTAGGTTTATTAGTTAGGTTTACCAGTTATCTTCATTAGTTAGGATTACCAGTTACCTTTATTAGTTAGTGTCACCAGTTAGGTTTCTTAGTTAGGTTTACCAGTTAGGATTACCAGTTACCTCTATTAGTTAGTGTCATCAGTTAGGTTTATTAGTTAGGATAACCAGTTACTTTTATTAGTTAGGATTACCAGTTACCTTTATTAGTTAGTATCACCAGTTAGGTTTATTAGTTAGGGTTACCAGTTAGGATTACCAGTTACCTCTATTAGTTAGTGTCATCAGTTAGGTTTATTAGTTAGGATAACCAGTTACTTTTATTAGTTAGGATAACGAGTTACGTTTATTAGTTAGGATTACCAGTTACGTTTTATAGTTAGGATTACCAGTTACCTTTATTCGTTAGTGTCACCAGTTAGGTTTATTAGTTAGGATAACCAGTTACTTTTATTAGTTAGGATTACCAGTCACGTTTACTAGTTAGGATTACCAGTGACGTTTATTAGTTAGGATTACCAGTTAAGTTTATTAGTTAGGACTACCAGTTACGTTTATTAGTTAGGATATATTATAAAAGACTTATACACCGGAAAGAACGGTAGGTGAATTAAGGGTATATGGATAAATGCATATGAACTTGTATATTCACGGTTAGACCACTATTTTTATATGGGCGTGTAAATAGTCTGGGCGTTAACAGAACATTTCTAGGGGAGGTACAGTTTTTTACTCGAATGATTGCGACGGCTGTCGGAAAAGTAGTGAAAGTAAGTCATTACTGAAGCAAACAATGCAAGAAGGTCAGCACATGTCCTGCTATGGTTTATGATGAACCAAGGGGGTCAGCACGCGTCCTACTATGGTTTATGATAAACCAAGTAGGTCTGCACGCGTCCTACTATGGTTTATGATAAACCAAGTAGGTCTGCACGCGTCCTACTATGGTTTATGATGAATCATGAGGGTCAGCACGCGTCCTGCTATGGTTTATGATGAGTCAAGAGGGTCAGCACGCGTCCTACTATGGTTTATGATAAACCAAGAAGGTCAGCACGCGTCCTACTATGGTTTATGATGAATCATGAGGGTCAGCACGCGTCCTGCTAGCGTGATTAAGATGAGTCAAGAGGGTCAGCACGCGTCCTACTATGGTTTATGATGAGTCAGGAGGGTCAGCACGTGTCCTGCTATGGTTTATGATGAGTCAAGAGGGTCAGCACGCGTCCTACTATGGTTTATGATGAATCAAGAAGGTCAGCACGCGTCCTACTATGGTTTATGATGAATCATGAGGATCAGCACGCGCCCTGCTATGGTTTATGATGAGTCAAGAGGGTCAGCACGCGTCCTACTATGGTTTATGATGAATCAAGAGGGTCAGCACAGCAATTCAGGTCCCATGTAAGTAAATCTATCTTTTGTGAATCAATATTTATTGATTTCGGAGTCCTTGTTGCGGAAAATAAGATATTACGCGATCATCCGCTTAACTTAACTTTTGATTATGTGTTAAATTTCAACTCATGTTCTCACGCAAATGCGACTCTATCTTAATGGAAATTACCGTGTAAGTGTTTCATGGAATAATCGCTTTATTTCTCCCAAGGCAGACCACGCAATCCGCATCGGAGTCTTGCAAAATTAATTAGAGCAACATTTATGTTGTTGCAGATAAATGAAACTGATCGCTATGTATTTTTTGCAGTTTTAAAGAACCCACTTGTCGATGCCTTGTCATAGCGTTCCTTCCAAGGCATGGAAGTTGTACGACTTCCTTACGTGACGCTGCCCAGCGAGGGTTTCGGGCCATGTCAGGTGAATCACCTATGCCTTGCCGATCAACACCATACATTGAGTTACAAATTGGGCAAATTAAAATATCCAGCCATATTTCGGTTGGTTGCTTGGTTGGTTGTATAGTCAGGACGCTTTAACCACTTTTGGTCATGTCGCGTCAATGAGAGAGTGGAAAGTGGAACCATGTCCCCGGGGATAACCCTCTACCCTTTGCGAAGAAGGACATGGGATCTTTATCCTGCGTCTTATCCACATATACATGGCCACAACGGGCCTCGAACCATCGATCCACGTGCCGTTAGGCGCTCAGGTGGCCACGAGTGCTCTAACCCACTGAGTTACCGTGCCGGGCCGGCTGTTAGGCACATGGGACTTCATATTTGAGGTTAAATTTAATATTGAAGATAAACAAATAACAGTGAGTTTTAATAGACAGGTTACGGCATTTATTGCCTTACCCCCCCCCCCCCCCCCAAAAAAAATGAAAAAAACATCCGCGCATCAAATAGCGGGCCAATAAGCTGCCCCGCTCACTCATTTTTGACACATGTACTACCAAACTCGCCCTTCGATTTGTTCAAACCCCAAAGGGAAGCCGATCATTCCACTCGTGACACGATGCCAGGAATCAAACCGTGTCCACTCTTCATCTCTTCCAGCATGAGTGCCAACAAAGGAAGAATATTAATAGTCCCAAGTTTCACACTTAGATAAAGAGTTCTCCCCCAAGAATTCCCGTAGACCATAACCCATAAATCAAAACCTGCACCGTGTGTGTGACTTTGCCCTAGAAAGGCTGGGCGTGTAAATAAACAGGCGGACACCTTTTGCACCGGTGATGGTACTGCGTATTTTCATGACAAATATCTCATACAATAATACGAAGTACGAGCGATCGCTTGTTACGAGATGGGAGAGTAGTGCTAATTCGCCGAAAGGAAACTGACCTATAGCTGAAAAATTATCGCCCAACACCAACAGACTGATTTACTCGTTAACTGCATATATTTGCCTCAATGCATCATTAATTAATGAGCGTCGGTCCCAAATTGGGTCCCTGGTGCGGGAGTCGGTTCCAGGCTAGGTTCCAGGCTGGGCCCCAGGCTGGTTCCTTGGTGTGGGTTGGTCCCAGGTTGGGTCCCTGGCGTAGAACTTGAAAAATATTGACATTTCGTTGACGTACGGTCACAATGTAGGAGTTGAATCAGAGAATATTTAAAGTAACACCCGTAAATTTTCCTGTATGTAGGATAATTCTGATGGTTAAATTTGACGTGGGGCAGAGGGACTATAGCGTATGCGGAGCGCTCTCTGCCGAGAGATCGTCGTCGTCCATTACTCGCCGATTACCATGACGACCATCGTCATCATCAGCCTCATCCCATGACTGGTCATTAAAGGTACTGTTTGTGTCTCTACGGTAGATTTCAGCAAAGTGCACTGAGTACCGACTGAATAAGTTTGCATCTGCGAGTCTTGCAATATATCTAACTACCAACATGTTGTAGTGTTATGTTCTTGTTATCGTCTCATGTCGATGCATGAAATGTGAAAACATGTTCCACTGGTTTCTAGTCATGTGATTGCATTTTCTTGAATTCCGGTTTTAAAGCAAGCATAAAAAACAAATTGACCTTAAAAATTAGTGTGTATTCCATGGGGGGGGGGGGGGGGTTATACGATACCAGCCTATCACTGAACTACAATGAACAATCAAATCAACCTTGTCCCACACTGGTAGTCTTATACGACGAATCAATTAAATGAGCACAATAACATCATTTAGACCATTATATCATTCCATGTGTGTGAGACCGCTGGGTCGAGGCGTGCGATCAGCAATAACATGAATGCAATAGAACCCAAGAGATTTAGCTATAGCCTCTAACAGCAACGCAATGAGTACATACGTGGAAACGTCATTATGAATTGTGACGTCGTATCCCTTGAAGACATGGTACCGTTTGACCAAGGATTATTAACTATTGACTCGTCATTGATATTTTGCTCACATTCTCAGTCACCAGTAATTTTGATAGATGTAGGTCAACATTTATCCTGCAACAATATATGAAACATTGGTTCTAAGTATGTACTGATATATGAACATGAACATATAACTATCTAACGAAACCCGAGAGCACCGCTTCATGATGGGTGCGGGGGTGAGGTATTCGGTAATATTTGTGTGTTGTACATGATTAATAGTTAACTTTTGTCATGCTTTGGGAAAATAGTTGTGGAATTATAAATCATTAGTCACCATGCTTTTGTCCGACATGATTATTTTTTTACATATTTTATAGTTTTCCCCTAGTTTCTATAATGTTCGCACACAATTTAGCGAGCCTTCCTGTGGGAGGGGAGGGGGGGGGGGGCGTGTTCCCAGATCACGAAGAATCAACTCCATTATTCCCAGGTCACGAAGATTTAAATGAAAAACTCCCCGCATACCATGGAAGGGGCGGATACATAATATACATTAGCGATTTCTCAATTCACGGTCATTTAATATTGAAATTCCCAGTTCACGATTAATGAAAATCCTTGATCACGACGGTCGGCTAATGCCCCATTCCCAGTTCACAAAGAAATGTTTACCTCATTCCCAGTTCACGACCATTCTCGAGGAACGGGGAGAGTCTTAGTTTCGGAATGGCGGTGGTGTCGGACGTGTGCTGAAAAGCGGAGAGACCAAGGTGGCTAAAATACATTATTTGAGCAAGCACAATTGGACCACAAATGGATAACTGGTTGTACTATAAAGGGAAGAAAGCACGTAAACGTTTACGAACCAGCAATATCGAGAAAGGGCTGAAAAAACCAAACGTTAATCAGAAAACCTCGCCGTCATTTTGCTCGCTGAGCGATAATACCAGGCCGGCGCCAAACAAGGATACCAAACAAAGGATTATGAAAAAACCGGCATCAGACATGGATGGTGACGATGACACTTCATTCAGTGAAAATCACGAACTTACCGAGAGAGTCACTATTGCAGAGGAACTGACAGGTGAGAACACTAGCAATATCGCCTCACTTGAGCACGAAAACCAAGATCTGAGGAACGAAATTGCTCTGCTTAAGTCTATTGTAATTCCCCAGAGCGAAGAAATCAAACAGCTTAAAGGCGGCTTGCTAGATCTCACAAGCAGATCGATGGCGAATAACGTTCTTTTTCATGGGTTGAAGGAGGCCAGCGATGAAAACTGTGCCGAGCTCGTTAAGAGATTTCTAGTGTCCCATGGCTACGTTAACGACCCTCTCATCGAACGAGCCCACAGACTTGAATCATTTAACAATAAGGCTCATAAATCACAACCGAGACCTATTGTTGCCCGTCTTTCATCACAAAAAAACGGTCATGGAGATTCTCTCCCTAGCCCGAAGCCTACCCAGAGGAAAGGATAAGGAGAAAATAACCCCTCAATATCCACCAGATCTACTTGAATGTCGTAGAAAACATGGGGAGAGAATAGCTGCACTAAAGAAGGCGGCAGGGCCAGAGTCAATCACATAGACGCCAACCCGCCTACGTCCGGGCCAACCTGTCTCACCCAGGGGGCCTTCAATGTCGGCCTTGTCGATATCAGTGAGCAGTGTGGATGACGTTAGACGTGCTTACAAGCAAGCGCTTCTCGATCCTGCCAAGTCCGCCGCATCGCATACCATTGCCGTGTTCCGGCTCTCCGGGGGCTCATCGAACGCGATCCTGGAAGGATGGCAGGATGATGGTGTTCACAGAGCCGGTCGCCACCTGCGCTATTTGCTGGGCAGGAGGCAAGTAGAGAATACTGCCATCTTCGTTTTAGTCACGTCTTACTCACCACAACTTGGTCTCAGCGGTTTCAACGCCCTTGAAGAAGCTCTAAATGACGCTCTCAAAGACTGGTAACACCGCGTCATATCACCCTCAATGGACTAACGAATTGCCTTACACAAGATCGTGTAACATTATCTACTCATCTCTCTGTACTAAGTTATATGAATATATCACAATAGTGAGGTGAAATGACGGCATATTAATTCCTTGTCGCGGCATCGAGGTACCTACATAATAAGCGGCCACATGATGTGTCACGCAAATGGATTAAAGCATGATTATATAGAACATTGCCGACTTGCAATCCTTGTTCCTGTGCAATTCATCATTAACTCTTCTATTGTTTTACTCAACACCGCTCACCCGCAAGGATACTATTTGCCCTTACCGAGGCACGAGCACCAATTTATGTTTATATTTATATCTATACTGAAACCCACTTAACGTGAAGAGTGAGCCAATTTTGATAGACAAGCCGACTCCGTATGAGCTGTTCGTCGGCTGATTGATGGTGTACTTTCCAATGTTTAGTCAACAGACGAGTGTGACCCGTGCCCAATTCAAATGTACCTTGCGAGGCGTTTTTAAGCTTCCTCCTTTGTCTTTAAATTTTCTCTCCAAAGCAAAGTTAGATGATATGTACGAGGTATGTAGAGAGATTTTCTCTGCCCTGTTTCCAAATCCTGGTCCTGCCAATAGAAAATATATAGTACCAACATGACCACCAGGCCCAGTCGCTATCATGACAGTATCCTAGTCATGCAACGTTGTAGTTTTGTTTTGTTGTATGTGTTTCGTTACTTTACGTTTATCTGCTCGAACCTGACCAGTTCCTTAGCCTAGTCGCACGTCTGGCTCCAGGCGATGTGATCATGAGTATTATGTGGTACAGCACACTTATTTTCAATTTTCACTACATAAGTGATATCAAACTTTGAGGTAGTATATCTAAACCAGAGGATTAGAAAATACAAGTGCGGCTATGCGCATTCTGGAATGAAACTTTTGGTATATTTGTATGCGAGGATGACCCTTATTTTAAGTGGTGATGTAGAAAGTAACCCTGGACCATGTGTACCAGAGCGCGATTTAACTTCCTGTGTCGACCCCAGTCTCAGTATGTCATGCTAATGTTAATGGGTTACATGAAGACGAATTATTACATATCAAGTCCAACTTCTGTGGCACATTTGGAATAATAAGCGTATCCGAAACTCACTTACACAAGGAAAGTATGTTAAATCTTAACTTAACTGGTTATCAACGAGTCTATCGCAGAGATAGAGGAGCAAACAGTTGGGGCGGTGTTGCTATCTGGGTTGCAGCCCAATCTGTACGGGACACGCCGGACGGACTTGGAAGCTGAGGGCGTAGAAAGTATATGGCTAGAAATCAGAGCTGATAACAACAAGTTTTTGCCATGCTGTGTATATCGGCCACCAAGTTCCGACATATTGTTCTGGGAAAATTTGCAGATAAGCATAGATAATGCAAAAAGTACAAGCGTTGGTAACATAATAATAACAGGTGACTTAAATGCGGACGAAAACACTAACCCGAACCATCACGCTCATATGCAGGTGTTTGCCAACAATAACCATCTCACCATACATGTAAACGAGCCGACTCGAATAACTGACTAGTGAGTCTATTTTGGACCAGTTTATCAGTAGTACCCCGCGCCTGATTCGAAATGTACATGTGACTACTCCAGGAACTATCAGTGACCACTGTGTAATCACGTGTGACTTGGTCTTTAGTACAGTCAAGAGAAAGGCTTACAAACGTAGAGTCTGGTATTATGACAAAGCAGATTATAAGTCATTTCGAAATCGCTTATCTAAATATAACTGGAACCAATGTTTTTCTTCTTCAAATGCAGATGATGCATGTAATTTATGGTCTAATGAATTCCTGGCAATTTGCAGTGAATGTATACCTAACAACAATGTATGTCATAACAAAAGCTAAAAAATCCAACATTTCAGACGACTGGTCTGTATATCGTAATCTTCGTAACAAATATATTTCTGAAGTACGTAAAGCAAAACAAACATATGAGGAAACTGTAGAAAGTTCGTTGCATCAATCCAGTGCTATTTCCCCAAGAAGTGGTGGTCAATCTCAAAGGCATTATTAGGTTTGCGAGAAGCACATTCGTACCCGGCACTCGCTCACGGCGATATAAGTGAATCCTCGAGTGCTGCCAAAGCCCAACTTTTTAATAATTTCTTTGTCGCTCAATCAACACTCGCGAACGTCTCAACGGACATGCCAGATGCAGATCTTCATGGTAATTATCCAGGCCTCACCGATATCACTGTAGCAGAAAGCGATGTTGACGACTTACTAAAATGTATTGATACAAACAAAGCGTGTGGTTTTGATGGCATCAGTCCCAAGATGCTGAAGGAAGCTGGCTCAAGCATAAGCAAGCCACTTGCCAGGCTGTTCAATCTGTCATTAGCATCTTGTTCAGTGCCCAAACAGTGGAAGAGGTGCAACGTGATCCCTATTCATAAAAAAGGTAGCCGTAATCACGTGGAAAAGTACAGGCCTGTCTCCCTTCTTAGTTGTGTTGGGAAATTGTTTGAGAGAGTAATATTCAAGTATATGTTTAATTATCTCCGGGATCACAGTATCTTATCGCAATTCCAGCCTGGCTTCATTCCTGGAGACAGCACGATAAATCAACTTGTTAACATCTACCACTTACTGTGTGAGGCACTTGATAAGAAGAAAGATGTTCGTATAGTTTTCTGTGACATTTCAAAAGCATTCGACCGTGTATGGCACGCTGGGTTAATTACTAAATTTAAAAATATTGGTATAAGAGACAAGCTCTTATCTTGGTTTAAGGATTACCTGTCTGACAGATACCAGAGAGTAACTATCGACGGGGCCACGTCAGATTGGGGTCAGGTCAACGCTGGGGTACCTCAAGGTTCGGTTCTTGGACCCCTCCTGTTTTTAATCTACATCAACGACATAACGGACGATATCGAGTCCAACATAAGATTGTTCGCGGATGACACAACTTTATTTGTCATCGTAGATAAAATGGAAGATACAACACCCATGTTACAACGCGATCTAGAGAAAATGGAGAACTGGGCTTTCAAATGGTTCGTAAAATTTTATGCGTCTAAGACCAAATCTATGGAAATATCAAACAAAGATTGTCCAACGATGCCTGATCTTACTATGGGCAATGGTAAAATGGAATCCGTTAAGGAATGTAAACGTCTCGGAGTTACCTTGAATTCAAGATTATCCTGGTCGTCTCACATTAGTGAAATGTATCTCAAGGCAAGCAGACGTGTTGATTTACTAGCTCGTTTGAGTCATCGCCTGTCTCGAAAGACTCTAGACATTATGTATAAAGCATTTATTAGACCAACCTTAGAATACGAGAGTGTTATATGGGACGGATGTACTCATTATGAAGGCGACAAACTTGAGTCGGTACAGTTAAGGGCTGGTCGTTTGGTAATCGGCGCTAATAAGTATATGAGCCATATCAAGATCTATAAAGGTCGCTACACACCGCGTCCGACCGACCGATTTTAATGCGACCGTTGATGCGGACGACAAATTTCACTTGCGTGCGATTTTTGCATGCACACAGAGTCAGACCGATATTGAGTTGAGCGTACGACATCATATTGAAGCATTGAGAAGTTAAAGCTGGCACGTGGCAATTGAGGTTTTAATCGTGAACGCGTTTGCTTTATTTGATAATGTCTGATGTTGACGAAGCACAAAATGAAGAAAACCGTCACATGGGTGTCACAAGAAGGCGATCTGTTGGCCTGTGGATGTTGATGATGGCTCGGAGGAGGCAGCAAAGGCGACGTAATATGTGGATCCATCCAAATTGCCAAAGACGATCTGATTTTGTAGAATACCACAGACTAGTACCCCAATTGAGACAGGATCCAGGCAGATTCCAGCAGTATTTCCGGCTGAGTATTCCTCAATACTTCCTCGAGCTGCTAGCCAGACTGACGCCTGACATTGCCAAGCAAGACACCAATTACAGAAGGGGCACTCGACCCGACCACTCTGGATCAAGTGGTAAAAGCTACAATTTTGCTACACAATTACCTCCAGCAGAACAATAATATCTCCGATGAAAATGATCAGCATAGAGCACTGAATGGCCTTCGTGAACAAGGCCAACTGGGAGGTACGCGTCCCACAACAGCGGTAATGCGAGTTCGGGATGCTTTCGCTGACTATTTCTTATCTGAAGAGGGCCAGGTTCCATGGCAAGGTGAAATCATTCATGCCATTAATTTATTCGAACTGTTGTCCGCGACTTCCCCTTGTATTCGAATCAAGTAAATCATTTGACCAGAAAACAAGAAATAAATGCATTCGATGATATCAAATCTTTATTTTCTTATGTATGATATAATGGTTGTTCTTCCGTTACTTTATACTTGGTTAACGTACGTAAGATTACTGGCTTGAGGATATGCTTCGGAGTCATGATAACTGCTCCTGTCATGTGACCATTTTCCTGAGACACTGGAATGATTAGAGTAATGAGCGCGAGACAATTCTTCGCTATAAGCCATCTTGTGCACAATTGTCTGGATTTTAAGTTTGGCCAATGACTGCTTATATGGCGGCAACTCACGCAAAGCGGGTTCTAAACTACGAAAAAAAGTACGTTATGTGATCGTCTTGTTTTAGTTGCTTCGCTGGTGGAGTCTGCATAGGTTCACTTAGTTTTTCCGCGATTTTAAGCATCTTCTCCTCCACCCAATCTTGAGACTTTCTCTTTCTCCTTCCTGCGACAATGGACTCAGTCTTGCTTGCGCTAGTAACGGGTCTGGCTGTCATAGTCATTGCACCAGGTGCGCCATCGAACGTGGCTGGTGCATTGTCTTCATGCCCACCTTGGTCCTGGTCCACGTGGCCATCGCCGTCGTCGGAATTGTTATTTGTCTCTTGACTTAGTTTAAACTCTTTCTCATGGTCACTTGCGACGTCTTCGTGATCCCGCAAGTTTGGGACAGTATTTCTCCCTTTGCATATATCTTTCAAGAACAGCATAGACTTATAATGTTTCCATACTTTAGTTATCAATTTTGTTGCATCCCCATTTTTTTAGCTCACTGTCTTATCATGTCTAGTGAAGGCATCCCGCAAATTGCGCCATTTTGTCTTGCATTCATGCACTAGAAAAGCAAAAGATACAGATCACCACGATGTTTATATAGGCATTTCTGACATATGTTAGACAGGTCACAACAAGTTAACCCCAAAAGTGTTATTGAGGATTATAATCAAAAAACCTTTTGTTGGGTGACTACAGGTTACCTGTTGACCCTGGATGTTTATACTGTCCCGCACTGTATGTGCCTCTTGACACAAGCAAACTTACCAAACCATGAGTATTATATATTGTATGGCGTATGGCATGGCGAGATAAACTACAGAGACGAGCACTCGTGTACGAAACGGTCTTATAGACATGCACTGACCTGGCATGTCGATTGATGATGAGATTGCTACCCAGGCATTTTCCTTCCTTCGATTTTCTCTGTAATGGCAATTAGCAGAGTTTGTACAACAGGTCAAATTTTTGCACCTCGAGTATCACTTTTTCGTCCAGGAGTGTGCTGCGACAAATGACGGTGAACGAGTCCGACGCGATTTTATAGAGCAAATTCTATTCGGCGTGGAATTCGGTCGGTCGCATTAAAATCGGTCGGTCGGCGGCGGTGTGTAGCGACCTTAACGAGTTGGGGTGGGAGTCGCTTGCCAAAAGGAGGGAACGAGCCAAACTGATGTTATTTCACAAAATGTTTTACAACAAGGCCCCGCCCTATCTGTGTAACCTACTACCAACATCTGTTAACACCAGAATTGTGTACCAACTACGAAATTCCCATGCGCTCAATATGACATCGATTCAAACAACGTTAAATGTAATGTATAAATCTTTTCTACCCAGCACAGTAAGACTTTGGAATGAGCTACCTGCCGATACCAGACAAGTAAGCGACATATATGCCTTCAAACGCGCTATAACGCCCCAAAATCAGACAAGGCTGACCAAGCTCTATGCAATGGGTTCGCGCTCTATTAATATAATACATGCTCGCATAAGGATGAATTGCAGCTTGTTAAAATCGCATCTATATGAGTGTTCTTGTGTTCATGTGGAGAGGCTCTGGAAGATTCAGTTCACTATTTTTTCTCTTGTAAGCATTACAGTAACATTCGGGATACCCTCATGCGGCAAATAAGATTATCTGCTCCAGTGTCTATTGGGACTATTTTAAACGGTAATCCTGACTTTCCGTTTGATGTAAACGCTGACATTTTTGCTATCTAATCATATTATATCAAATTAATAACATGGCTGTATATCGGACTGACCCTTTAGTTACTTTTTGTTCACAACTACTGATACCCTGGTTTAGATAACCTAATTTATCGTTCTACGATTTATATGACACGAGTTTTGACATTTCTATATTCTTAACAGTTGTGTGACTACGCACCTCAGCAAGAGGAATTTGTTATAATAGGCTTTGCCTGATTTCCAATTGCTTAATAAAAATATGTTTAAACCAACGGGCAGATCCCTTGAGGCCGCATCCCTGTAGGCTAGTTAACTGAACTGCAGATGAACAGGTCGTGGGTTCGCGCCTACATTTGGGGACATGTTCCATCCCATCTATTTCATTCTCCCAGGAGGTGTATTGGCCCAGCCTTTCAACATATAATTTCCCACATAGTCTCTCCCATTATGGTTCTGCAGACCCGTGTGTTCTACAGCCTGCTGTTGTCATTGAATGACTACAAGACAGCATCGCGACGACAGTAGCCAGGGTTGAATGTGTCGTGTATGGGTGCGTGGCCTCCTCCTCGTCCCTGCCATATAAGGCTATAAGGCGATGTCCCAGCCAGCGTGCGGCAAGCTGGGCGGTAAGCTGTGACGCCAGCGTGTGGCCAGGGGGTGGCGCGCTGGGCGCAAGCTGGGGGTGGACCGCGGGCTAGGCGCTGAACCGTGGGGCTCAGTGGTGATGGTCCCTACCATATAAGGCGCTGTCACCCTAGTCCCCGCCATATAAGGCGTTGCGATGCCAGCGTGTGACCAGGGGGTGGCCCGCTGGCCCGCAAGCTGGGGGTTGGCCGCGGGCTAAGCGCCCCGCGGTAACGATCGAGGGGAGGTTAGGGTCAGGACGGTGGGGTGGCTGGGTGTCCCCCTGGTCTCTGCCTTATAAGGCGTTTTCACAGCTTCTTGGTCACAATGGCGGGGACGTATGACAATGACAATGCCAACCTGTGGAGCCAGACAGCCCCTTGACAGTCTTAAAGACATCTATACGTTTGAAGACCTTGACTGGGAGAGCCATATAAGGCGGTGCTAGAGCTAGACCTGTCGCCAATTTCAAGGGTGTGCTTCAAGTTAGACGACTTCCACTTGGACGACACAGCATTTTGGTACTTCCAGTTGGACAACTTCCAGTTAGACGACAATATATATAAATACGTCAGGTATCGCAAAATAAGCAATTCATATAGATGCATCATGATATGTAAGACTATTTGAGACGTTTGCGGATAAAATTGGGACAGTTTGAAGAATAATACAAGCATTTATTCAGCGTGTCGTCTAAAATTTAGCGTCACTGTGTTGTTGCCGACCGCCATTGCGTTGGGGTCGTGTTATTCTTAGAAAGAGGTGTGAACGACACCTGCACCCTTTGATGTTCAAGATGGAATATTAGCGGCCTTCCCGCTTTCACACCTCTTAAATTCAACACTTGAGACCTCCAGCTTGTAAGTTAATAATGTTTGATGTGGCTTGTGATTAACATAACGGAATACAATTGAGTTCTTATTGCACTTTTTATCCTAAAAGAGTGTATTAGGGGCTGTTTATCAGATGGAAATCATTCTGTCGCCATATGTTTACTATGGAGGACGCAACTGCAACCATTGTGAAGAAGCATCGCGGGGTGAACTTGCTGTACAAAGATTATCGCCCTAAGAAAGATCGTGTTCGTGGAAACAAGCAGCATTGGCGGTGTGTTCTTCGTGGATGCCCTGGTCTATGGAAGCGTGGGCCCGTCAAAAACCCAACAATCTCTAGTGTAGTACATATTTTTAAATCAGAACCTAATTATTTATTGCTCAACGTAATTCGAATTACAACACGACATACCGAATTACGTTGAGTGACATGTGGACAAGCGTGGTGTTGTAAATCCATTTGCAACACGACAACAATCGATTTACAACACATGACTTGGCGTTCGGTGCATATCTAACATGATTTAATTCGAATTACTACAGGACACAAATCAAAGTACTGCGGACCTGACTTGATTTAAATCGAATTGTTGCATGATGTAAATCGTCCCGTTGTGCAAGTGACATGATCTAAATACAGCGAAGACTCGTTCAACACGACATAAAACGAAATACAACGCCACGTATACAGTCTTTAATGCCCAACGCAACTCGAATTACCACTGAGCATCAATTCCATTTACTACTGAGCGTTAATTCCATTTACAACTGAGCGTCAATTCGAATTACAACATGTCGATAAGACACAACTCGAATTACCACTGAGCGTTAATTCGATGTACCACTGAGCATTAATTCGAATTACAACACGTCGATAAGACACAACTCGAATTACCACTGAGCCTTAATTCGATTTACCACTGAGCATTAATTCGAATTACAACACGTCGACAAGACACAACTCGAATTACCACTGAGCCTTAATTCGATTTACCACTGAGCATTAATTCGAATTACAACATGTCGACAAGACACAACTCGAATTACCACTGAGCCTTAATTCGATTTACCATTGAGCATTAATTCGAATTACAACACGTCGATAAGACACAACTCGAATTACCACTGAGCGTTAATTTGAATTACAACATGTCGATAAGACACAATTCGATTTACCACTGAGCGTTAATTCGATTTACTACTTAGCGTCAATTGGAATTACAACATGTCGGTAAGACACAAACAATATAAAAACCCAACACACTTTTTCCCCGCCCTTACCACAACGACCCAGTCATGGAATCCCTTACCATACACGACTTCGCAATTATACGCCATCTTGGAAAAATCGAGACTGGCGCAAAGAGTTATGGGTAATATTTTGGTGTTATCTTTTTTCTACGTTTTCTAGACTTTTTCTATGGAGATAAATACCATATTTCCACGTTATTGGCAAAGCATGTATAAAATTATTGGACATATCTAACTTACATTCAGATTACGAAACTTTTCCGTTACATAGATGACACTATTTCCTGTTAAAATGTCTACAAAATACGTTGCCATGCGATGACGCCATCTTGAGATCTCGCAAAGACCAAAATAATTCCCAGAATGCATTGCACATGCAGTGGTGCCTCACGGTGGTAAAGTTGGAACTACGATTAGCGAAGTGGTCTATTTCCAAGCGTTTTGTTGACATAGCGACGCGGGTCGCGCGGGCAAACAGTAAAGCATTACGTCACACACGACCCATCATGAAATATACTCGCCATAGAGGGGAGGGGGGTGTACTCCGCGTCTGGCACCGAGGAATTCCTGGAGATTCGCGATTGGCTGTTGGGGATCGTTATCCGTTAGAGCAGTCTCTGAATTCCTCAATATTCGTGATATCAACTTTAACATAAGGTGTCCCCGTCCCCTTCGCTCTTGAGAACACTTCAGTTTCCAATTTTTTAATGTAGTCCACAGTTCTTGATGCCCCAGGTGCAATAGTTTCTATGATCGTGGGAACATTTTTCTGTCAAATCGATTAACATTTGTCTACAGCAAATTTTTCTGTCAAATCGATTAACATTTGTCTACAGCACATTTTTCTGTCAAATCGATCAACATTTAACACAGTGCTATTGTCTAGACTATTAATGAATTAATCCCTTCAATAAGCCGCAAGTAAACATCTTTGCCTATGTTATCATGGCAAGCGTCCACAGTAGAAACTGCCTGCTGTAACTGGTGATACTGGGCTGGGGCAAGAACACATGGTACGGTCGGGGGATCAGCGCTTTCACTTTTGTTTGGGCCGGAAGCCTGTGATGGGTGTCTCGCAGCCTCCTCGGCATTGCGGACGGAGGTAGCCATGCGGGCACCTCGTGTTCCCGTTGCAGGGGAGCCGAGGGCCGGTGGGTGGGGACCTGCGGTTCCTGTGGCAGAGGGGCTGATAGCGGGTGTGTGGGGACCTGCGCCGTCGAGTTCTTGAGAGCCGTTCGTGGCAATACTAAGTGCAGTATGGCTTCTCCGAGTTCCAGAAATAAACAACTGGCGAGGAGTCCTGTTGTGCTCGGTTCTCACAGGATAATTGTTGAATTGCAGCGCAAACTTGTCTATGCAATCTTCGATCAATGGCAAAAAATCGACCCCAACGCAGGGCAACGCCCACTGGATCAATCCGCACCATAGATGCGCGAACTTGGTCTTGTCGCAGATTTTGACCTTGTGTTGTCAACGCGTCATGAACAGCGCGATATCCCATGCATCTGTTGGTCGTTACCATTGGACGCACTAAAGCATCGAGCTCGCTTTCAGGCAAATCCGAATAATGTGGCAGGTTAAGGTTATATTCCCTGAAAACAAAAGACATATTCCTTCGCATTCTCTCTCGTAAATACACCTGTATTAAGCATAGGCTACATTTCATTTGTCAAATCAGTGAACTTCAGCAATATATCGAGCCTCTCTACTTTGGATCATCACCTAATAGGACGCCGCCCGGTGACAACATTGATAACATTTGGGTCTACATTGGCTCTTCGTCTGAAGCAGCAGCTTTAAGTCTTAAATTGGTCTATATGCAATATAATTCTTCGAAATCATTACTGATCTTTAAACGATAATACAGATGGAACAAGGGGGCTAATAGCGTAATTCCCTCATCCATATTCTGACTCATTGGCTTCCCTCATAAAAGCGTGAGCGGCAAAGTTACCTCATCCGCCTTTCAATAGTGCTGACCGAAACGTGTAGCATGTCCGCAATATCTACAATACGAAAATTGGCATCAAATAGAAGGCTGAGCTGTTCCTTCTGGATTGTGAATCTAGGAGAGCCTCGCTTCCCTTCACATGGACGTGGAGCTTTGTAACTTTGTGCCAGTGACTGAGCCTCGTTCAGTTTTGCAGCTTCTGTTTCGCACATTTCCTGCAAGTCCTGCGAAAAAAAAAGTTTCTAAGAATTAAAGATAATTCGGCAGTCATAGGGCAACTATGTTTTGGTTGACTCAACATTTGGCCATTCGTCTAACTCTTGGTAAAGCAAAGTTACATGTCGATGAGAAATGATAACAAATGATAACAACATACATCAAAAGGGTTTAAAAAAGTGATTAGGTGGATTTGGTATTTACGACTAGGGTTTACATATCGACCTATAATGAGCATAAGTAAAGTTTGTAAATTTTTTTAAGTAACTTATTTGTTTTTATTAAGTTTACATACCAATTGGTCGCCCCCCATCCCTCAACCACATGCTGGAGGAAATCAGTCACCACATTTAAATAGTTGTGGCAAAGGAAGTCTTATTGTAACTATTGGACTTTAACCTACCAACAAGCAGAGGCTAGGTTTAGTTTCGATTCCGTCTGTACTCAAAGATAGGGCCTACGCAAGGAAAAAGCATATCACTTATACGATGTAATTCGATATACGACAATATTTGAGGTACTGTTTCACGGGCGGATCTAGGGGGGGGGGGCGTTTACCCCCCCCCCCCTCTGGGAATCTGAACATACACTGTTAAAGTCGGCTTCTTCGAGCACCCCCCGCCCTTGGGAATCTGAACATACACTGTTAAAGTTGGCTTTTCTGAGCACCGCCCCCCTGCCCCCAGGTCGCAAGTTTTTCATAGAGCAAGCCCCCCCCCCCCACTCCACTCCCCGGTTGCAAGTTTTTCAGAGAGAAACTCCCCTCCCCCTTGGCAGAAAATTCCTAGATCCGCCCCTGTGTTTTACACTGAATTATTAAGATTACAATTTTAAAAGATTTAAAAATAATTGTTTAATATGAAAACGTACGATTTTTGTCGTAAATGGTCAAGTTACACTGTCATTTACATAAGTAATTGTAAGTGCCTTACAAAACTATATCAGAGAATATAACAATAGCGCGAGTTTCCGGAGCATTAGGGAATTTTATTGGCCCAACATCAAGCTGTAGTAGCCCCCCGGGGAGGACACTCCTTTTAGTACCGTGGTGGGGGTGTGCCGCCTAGGCCGTAGAGGGCATATGGAGTGCGAGAGAACAGTGCCAGATTTTGTGGTCATTGAGAGAAATTTTTAATCAAAAAAGGCCTCCAACATAGACACTGACAGTCATTGATATGTATATATGGAGGTTAATTATTTTAACACCTTTAATATCAACTGGAATTTATAGTCAAGAGCTGAAATGTTAATAAAACTTTAGTCAGATTGGCACATTGAAAGAAATTGCAGGTAAAAGGGGTTAAAAGGGGCACATATGCATACACCTAACTATATATAGTGCCCCCCCCCCCCCTACGCCGCGCCCTGGCCCGCGGACGGATAATGGAAATGAATGGTTGAGCACTAAAAATTGATGAAGAGCCAATAAAATGCCTAACGCCATGCAAAACTCGCGATATTTCTATCATTATGAATTGAATCAAAATGTAAGTTTACATCACATACTTACTATTATGTGGGTATATTATGTTATTTTCACGAGTTAATATGCCCAGCAGCTGGCTTTAAAATCTGTAGCAGTTGCTACTTTGATCATGCAAAATGAACGGTTCCTACAGATTGATGAAGAGCCAATAAAATGCCGTCCGGCCAAGCAAATCTCGCCCTATTACTATTATTACGAGTTGTGAATTTATCTCACATATGTGCTGGGCGTTAACATAGGGGGGGTGGGGGGGGGGGGGGGGGGGGCAAGGGGGGTCGTGTTACCTGATCACGAGGAATAAATTTCTTTATTCCTATGTCACGATCAGTTAAAAAACTTCCCGCATACAAAGGAAGGACGGATACATGGTACGAAATTGACGATTCCCAGATTCACGGTTATTTAATATTAAAATTCCCAGTTCACGATTAATGAAAATCATTGGTCACAGCGGTCCGCCAATTCCAAGTTCACGGTGAAATGGAAAGCCCATTCCCGAGGAACGGAAATACCCCTTGCCACCCCCCCCCCCCCCGCCCCCCATAACACATAACATCCTTTGGATGAACTTCTGCATACAACGTTCAAGAGTCCAAACCCCCCTTTTTGAGGAAGAAAGCCGTTTTTCAATGCAAAATGTAAGCTGTCTGAGGCGTGGACAGCTCCCCCCCCCACCCCCCCCCCCCCCCGGCTTATTGAAGGGGCCACAGGGCGGTTTGTGTCAGATTACACCATTTTTGCGCCTTCCACCGTTAGGGCCTACTGGTGTGGGGCGTTACCTTGATTGCTGATATCAGAGTTTGGTAGTGTGTGGCATCTAAGCTGATCCGCACCCTCTCCAGCTGCTGCACATGACTCTCAAGTTGCCGTTTCAGTTGAAAAAATAACGGAGGGTCTGCCAAATTATCTTCTTTTAACATTTCGATCAACTGTGCTGTAATAGAGGTCAATCGAGCCAGAAAAGATTCAACTTGTCCGGCAGCCATTTTTCTTAAACTATACAAATATCACTAGCTTACCGAAAGCATGTATCACCATGGACACAACGGGGCAATCGCGTGTTGCCATCGTGATCATTGGGAAACATATTGACATGGTTCAGGACCAATTTGCCGCCATTTCTTGTCTACATGTTGTAAATCGAATTGACGCTCAGTGGTAATTCGTGTTGTGTCTTATCGACATGTTGTGATTCGAATTGACGCTCAGTGGTAAATCGAATTAACGCCCAGTCAAGACGTGAGCTCACGATGAAGTCACAGTGACGCAACATCAGCCTCACAGACGTGATCTCATGTTGGTGAGATCATAGTTAGCTTG
The DNA here is from genome assembly GCA_964019135.1 of Arenicola marina. NCBI lineage: Eukaryota > Metazoa > Annelida > Polychaeta > Arenicolidae > Arenicola > Arenicola marina. The sequence goes on along the minus strand of OZ025265.1, from coordinate 47,752 downwards.
CACAGATATCAGCAATTATGACATCACAAGTATGAAGTCATCATGATGTCACTGTGACCTCTGACATAAATAATCTCACATCAATGAGATCATGGTGGTGTCTCCGACAACTCACACATGTACTCATCATTACACAACTCATCAGGATGACGTCAGTGTGTTCTCATCATGCCCTCATACTAATGAGCTCACAGGCATGAGGTCATAGTGACTTAACAATAATCTCACGCCGGCGAGCTCACAAGTCTGAAGGCACTGTGCTCTCATTGTGCCCTCATACTAGTTAGCTCACAGGCATGAGGTCACAGTGACTTAACTATAATCTCACACCAGCGAGCTCACAAGTCTCAGGGCTCTGTGCTCTCATCATGCCCTCATACTAGTGAGCTCACAGGCATGAGGTCATAGTGACTTAACAATAATCTCACACCAGCGAGCTCACAAGTCTGAGGGCACTGTGCTCTCATCATGCTCACATACTAGTGAGCTCACAGGCATGAGGTCACAGTGACTTAACAATAATCTCACACCAGCGAGCTCACAAGTCTGAAGGCACTGTGCTCTCATCATGCCCTCATACTGGTGAGCTCACAGGCATTAGGTCACAGTGACTTAACAATAATTTCACGCCAGCGAGCTTACAAGTCTGAGGGCACTGTGCTCTCATCATGCACTCATACTAGTGAGCTCACAGGCATGAGGTAACAGTGACTTAACAATATGCTCAAACCAGCGAGCTCACAAGTCTGAGGGCACTGTGCTCTCATCATGCCCTCATACTGGTGAGCTCACAGGCATAAGGTCGCAGTGACTTAACAATAATTTCACGCCAGCGAGCTTACAAGTCTGAGGGCACTGTGCTCTCATCATGCCCTCATACTAGTGAGCTCACGAGCCTGATTGCTTAGTGACCTTGGCAATGATTTTGCTCAGAATGAGCGTTTTATAGCCCAAATCCGCTCGGTTGAGGTATTTGTTTACGTTGACCCGCTCTATGTCGCAGTTCCATGCAGACCCGCTAGGTTTATTCTTTTTCGCGGCAAACCCGCCCCACCACGGGTGCAAGTTTAAAAAATATCCGCTCAAAGGGGCCCCAGGAACCGCCCACCCGCACCAGATTTGCATAATAGTGCCTCCCCGAGGGAAATTGATGGCATTGCGATCTTAAATTATGTTCATAAAACATAAATAAATACTATACTCTAATAAGGTGAACAATTTAGTAAATTCGATCACATTGGTTTACACGAAAGTATAGTACACCAATTAATGAGCTGCTGCTGCAGGAAATGTTTACGCAGTTCGGCGGTTTAACATACGCCTGGTTGCGTAATTTGGCGAATGTGGGGGGGGGGATCCGTATATGCACCTGCCAGTCATTTCCTATTGCAGAAAAAGCAACACGTTGGCTCATTTTCCTTTAATTGTTCTAAATGTGTAATTAGAAAAGGACATGTCTTCCTATTTCCTTTTACCCATATCAAATGAGTGATGGGTTAAAGGTGCATCTTACACCCATTTCCCATTGCAAAACGCAAATACAAAAGGGAAAAACAAACTCATTTCCTATTTCTCATCTGAATGTGGCGACTATCGCACGTACCGAGAGAGGGCTCTGGCTTTGGGCTCAGGGCTATGGCTTCGGGCTCAAGGTTATGGCTTCGGGCTCTGGGCTGTGGCTTTTCCTGCAATGGCTATGGCTACGGCTCCGGGCGCAGGCTATGGTTTCGCGTGCTGAACTATGGTCCAGGCTTCGAGCGCGGGCTATGGATTTGGGTTATGGTTCCGGGCGCGGTCTATGGCTCCGGTCGCTAGACTTTGGCTCCGATCTCTGGGCTGTGACTTCTTGCGCTAGACTGTCTCCCTGCGCTGCGCTGAAATCGAGAGGTCGGGAAGCCAGAACGCGAGTGCGAGAACGCGAGATTGGGAGAATGCGAGATCGTGAGTTCGCGAGATCGCAAAAACACGTAAGCGAAAACCGAGATCGGGAGATCCCGAGAACGCCAGAGCGAGATAATCTCGCCTTCTCGCCTTCGCGTTCTCGCCCCTTCATTTTCGCGTTCTTGTCCTCACGTTCTCGCATTCTTCCCATCTCGCGTTTTCGCGACCTCGCAGACCTGAGCCACAGCACACGCCCGGAGCCATTCATAGCCCGCGCCCAGAGCCATAGTTTAGCGCATTCAACCATAATCCAGCGAATGGAAGCATAACCCTCGCCCGGAGTAATAGCTCGACGCCCAAACCCATAGCCCGGAGCCCAGAGCCATGGCCCACGCCAGGATCCATAACCGGTGCCCGGAGGCATAACCATAGTTAAGAGCACGGAGCCATAGTTCCGCACGCGGAACCAGAGCCCGCACACGGAGCCATAGCCTTCACCCGGAGCCAAAGCCCAGAAACCGGATCCATAACCCATAGCCCGAAGCTACAGCCCAGCGACTAGAGCCATAGCCCATGCAGAGACCAGAGCCATAGCCCATGCAGTGAACGGAGCCATAGCCCAGAGAGCGGAGCCATAGCCCAGAGACCGGAGCCATAGCCCAGAGACCGAAGCCAACCAGAGCCCAAAGCTACAGCCTAGAGACCGGAGCCATAGCCCGCGCCCGGAGCCATAGCCCGCACCCGAAGCCATAGCCCGCACCCGAAGCCATAGCCCGCACCCGGAGCCATGGCCCGCGCATGGAGCCATAGCCCGTGCAATGAGCCATAGCCCGGAGCCCGAAGCCACAGCCCGCTCTCGGTACGTGCGTTAGTCACCACATACAAATTAGAAATAGAAAATGGGTTTGTTTTTCCATTTTCTCATTTGCGTTATGCAATGGCAAATGGGTAAAGAAAGATGTACCCTTAACCCATTACCCATTTGATTAACAGTGGCGGATCTAGGGGGGGTGGGGTAAGGGGCAACCCCCCCCCTTTGGGAGCCAGAACATACAACATACATGTTAATATACTAATATACATAATAATATAAAGTCCAAAGTCTTTAGAATTAAGCAACCCCCCCCCCCGGTCGCAAGTTTTCAGAGAGCAACAGCCCCGTTGGGAACTTGAACATACACATTTTCCGAGCACGCCCCCCCCCCCCCCCAACCGGCCCCCGGTCGTAAGTATTTTAGGGCGAACACTCCCGGGGGGGGGCACTATATTGTAACAGTGGTGGGGGTGTGCCGCCCGGGTCATGTATGGCACATGAAGAGTAAGAGAAAAGGGTGGATTTTTCGGTCATCGAGAGAGAGTATTTTGGTGAAAAAATGGCATCCACATTAGGCGCCGAAAGATATGCAACGTATATGGAGGTTTATTATTACGGCATACACAGTAGTGTACGTATGGATAAGGTTTTAAAAACATTGTAAGCATTTCTGGTCAGTTGTATGTTTGTTATACAAGCCATTTCATATGAATCATTTCTTTTCTTTGGGGATGGAGAGAAATTTTGAGTCTCAGATAGGCGCATTGAGAGAAAAAGCCCGTTTCTGTTCCGAGGAAAGAGATAAAACAAGCAAAAAAAGGGGTCATTTGGGCGGCACATATGTGTATAGCCAACTACATGTAGTGCCCCCCCCCCCCCCCGGGCGCACACTCCTCGGTCGGAAGTTTCAGAGAGCACGCCCGCCCCCTCCCCCCCCCTCCCCCAACCCCCCTTGGCAAATTCCTAGATCCGCCCCTGATATAGGTGAAAGGAAATAGGAAGCCAATGCCTTTTCCCATTACCCATTTTTTTCTATTTCCCATTTGCAATAGAAAATGAATGGCAGTTACATACACGGACCCGGGCTGCGGGCGGACTGCGGGCTGAGTGACGTCGCAAAGTTTTATCAAAAAGTTGCGACCGGATGGATATGGAGTGAGCCCTCAGGGAGGGGGGTTCTGCATGCAGTATTGTCAGTCACAGTCACGGGGCGGCGCAGGGGTGGCACCAATAAGCACCGGAATATGCACGGCTACGGCTAGATCATCGTTATTCATATGCTAATGTAATATCTTCCCACGCGAAAATGTTTTTTACGTATTTGCCGATTCAAGTATGTTAGGCGGGAGTGCTATTCATAAATATACTCTATCCTTGAGTATCAATATCATAGTATGTCAAAATGTGTTATCGGTTATGACTACAATATATTTTACTAAATATAAATACCCCCGCGTCCATTGTAACACGCGGTTTATCAATTTACTGAGCGAGTGTGCGAGGAGACTGGCTGGGACACGGCTGGGAACAGGCCTGGAGCTGCTCACAGCCTCTAAGACTAAGGTAACCTGGCGGAGTGAGATGAAGGTAGAGAGTGGTAAGTGACTTTCCGGTCATGCGCAGAGAAAAGAACAAAACTGTAAGCGCGGGATTTCGAAGTTGTTTCATATTTTTGGTACTTTTATGTACTTTTTGTGTACTTCACGTATAAATGGAAGTATGGGGAGACAATATTTTCACTCATTTAACATGTCTAGATAAGATGACTGCATAAATCAACATTTTAACCGTAAAATGACCAATTTCGTTTCACGCTCGATTGACCAGTGAGTTGACTGCCGCTGCGTTGTGAGTCGACGCCACAGCCTGGTGTGTCCACAGCCCGCCACTGGCGCCAGGGCCCAGGCACAGTAAATCGACTATAATATATATTATAGGCAAGTTTATTTGTAGGCCAGGGGGGGGGGTCCGCACGGCCTACTAATCATTAAGTTTATTATTACCCCCCTGTGTCAGTTGATTTACTGTGTCTGTACTGTAGATGAGGCCCAGACCCCAGCCCCTGTTGTTAGCAGTGGTTAGGGTAGCCTGAATGTTCAGACGTTCCAGTTTGACTGTCAAACTGGAATGAACATGAACTGTATGAACATTCAGGCTATGGTTAGGGTTGAGATCGTGAGGGCCTAACCTAGCCCTGGTACATGCCTCTCTTACCATGCCATAAACGGAGCAAGGGTGAGAAAGCCATGCAGCTCACCAGGCCTAAAATTAAAAATCATAGACTGGTAGCTCAAGTTAAACTCTTAAGTTAAATGTCTTAACAGAATAAATATGCAGTGCCTACCCGTCAAGTTGCTCCATAGCCATAGGCATTAGATTCCTGAACATGCTGAAGCTTTTATGACTTTCATCGGACAGTAATTTCTTTAGTCAGTAATGTATTTTTTTGTAATTCGGGCGATTTGTGTCCTCTCTCATTTTATTTTTAATGCTCAGCAGCTCGCCAGAAGTAAACAAACTTAGTGTGAGCACTTGCTGCCCGGCAGCGTTTATTGACATTTGGCAAATGTTAGAGTATTGAAAAGAAAGCGAGAGGTGATATTCGGGCATGAACATGGCTCATGTTGAAGGTCATAACAGAATAAACTTGCAGTGCCTAACTGTCAACATCTATTACTTTGGTCGGTGGTATATTTTTTTTGTAATCTGAGCAATTTTTGTCGCCTGTTGCTTCATTTTCAATGCTGCACCATTAGCCAGAAGTAAACAAACTAGATTACTCGCTGCTAGGGTTTGCTGACTTTTGGCGGAGCATTGAAAACCAAGCAAGAAGTGACAAATACTACTGGCAATAGATGCCTACTTGACACAGTAAATCAGCAGTGGAGGGAGGTGGGGAGGAGAGAAGTAATTAAATTCATCCAACACATACGTCGCATACATGTAGTGCACCTCTATGTGTTGGATAAATTTAGTTAGGGTTAAGTCAGAGGCTCTAAATTCTGCGTCCCTTATATTTATACCTGATATCAAAATACATTACCTGTGATACAGTAATTCTAATAGGTATGCCAGTTTATGAGTCACAGTGTCCCAGAGCTCCATGAAGTTATGAAACATCCGGGAAATGATGGGATATTAATTTAAATGATATATTGCATAGTCTGCTCACTATATATTTACAATACATCACCATGTCTCTTCACAGTTCAATAAAATGTGTCATTTGAATTTTTTGTGCAACAAACTCGCTGGTGATAGATGAGAGCTGTCATTTAGTCTTGTGTCGAAGAGTCTTTAACTTTCAGTCTCAATTGCTCATCCATTTGTGATAGTTAACAATAAGAAAAGACATGTACACATTCTTTACTTTATTATTGCAGGGTGAAAGAATTGCGATCTACCAGAATAACAGATCTACAAGAATAGAAGATTCATGATGGATTTAAATCGTAAAAGGTAAATCTGTTTTATAAGTTAAATTCTGTTGTTAATTATAAATGGGTTTAAGAGTTTCTGTTGGCATATCATTTTCCAAAATTGATACAGGACTATTTAGTTTTTCTTGTTATTATTTTGTTAAATTATGTTATATGCATTGTTTTTATTCATTAATTCTGTCTTTCTTTTTCTTACAAATTACTCACTCAAATTACATATTTCAGTTTTTTCGAAATTGCAGCTCCCAACTTGTTTGCATAATTAAATTTAGTGTCCTTCCATATTTCATTGCAAGTTTAATAATTGCGAGTTTTATGGACATGTATTGTTTTTTTTATAGGAAAAGGATGCAGCAAGAGATACGTAGAATAGCTCAACAGGTCTTTGACAATGTAAAATCAGATGCAATAACTGGTGCTGAAGTGACTGGTAGTAGCGTTGCTGAAGAAAATAATTGCATAGAACATGATGTTTGTCATACAAGGTTCAATGAACCATTTTTGGAAGCTATGCACAATGAATCATTTTTGGATGCTATGCACAATGGTGCAGTTCTGAAATCTGATATATGTGATACAACAATTTGGAATCATATAGATGAGTCAACAGTAAATTTCCCGTCTAGTGATGAGAATGATAGTGAAGATGAGAACTCTGTTGCAGCAGAGTTCAAGCAACATTTAGCAAAATGGGCAGTAGACTGCAATGTACCACATACCACTTTGACAAAACTTTTGGCACTCTTAAGGGAAGCCAAATTTGATGTGCCATCACAAGCATCTACTCTGCTAAAAACACCTAGAAAGGTACAGGTCATGAAAAAGTCTGGTGGTGACTATACATACCTAGGCTTAGCGAAAGGTATACAGAATGTGTTGTCAGAGAAGTCCTTATCTGGGATTGATTTTTTGGAAATTGTGGTAAATATTGATGGTTTACCCATCTTTAAATCCACTGGTACAAGTCTGTGGCCTATTCAGTGCACAGTGGAAAATGTTTGTCCAACCAAACCATTTGTTGTGGCACTTTATTGCTCGAATAAAAAACCAGACAATACTGAATTCTTGCAGGATTTCATTACAGAAATAAATAATTTGTGCACAAATGGACTAATTCTTGAAGATGGCATTAGAATATCTATAAAGTTAAAATGTTTTATATGTGATGCTCCAGCAAAAGCTCTTGTCAAGAGAATTGTTCAGTTTAATGGAAGATATGGTTGTGATTACTGTGATGTTCAAGGACACTTTGATGGGAGGATGTTGTTTCTGTACAAGGGAAATCAAAGGACGGACAGGTCTTTTAGAGAACAAAGTAACCCAGAACACCACAAAGACGTCAGTCCCGTGTTACAGCTTGATATTGACATGATCAAACAATTTCCTATAGACCCGATGCATTGTGTAGATCTTGGCGTGATGAAGAAACTGATCTTACTATGGAAAGAGGGTCCATTGCCTAGTCGTCTTTCAGCTACACAGTTCAAGGTCATCAGTACATTTAATTTGTCACTCAAGAATTGTATGCCATCAGCTTTTAATAGAAAACCAAGACTGGAGTATGTTCACATGTGGAAAGCCACAGAATTTCGTACTTTTTTAATGTATACCGGACCAGTGTTGTTGAAGTACATCTTGAATAAGGAAATGTACAAGCATTTCATGAGTCTAAACGTTGCATATTGCATATTACTCAATACCGAACTTACTGAAAGGTATAGACAGTATGCCAGTGACCTACTCACCTATTTCATTGAAGAAGGAAGGAGACTATACAGTGACAAGTTTGTCAGCTACAATGTACACTGCTTGACTCATCTTGCTGATATGGCTTCATATTATGGATCTCTGAAAGATATAACTGCCTACCCATTTGAGAACAATATGGCTAGCATAAAGCGTAAAGTGCGTGGCACTGGAGAGCCCATTGTTCAGACTGCGCGACGCCTGGCTGAAATAGAAGAACAGGTATTCTCACCTTCAACAGTAAATCATGAAAAGGAACAGCCAAGAAAAGGGTTCTGTTACAAAATGCAGGATGGGAAATTTTGTATTGTTCATGAATTCAAAGCAGAAAGTGGTCGTGTTGTATGTGAAGTGCACAAAAGTCTAGGAGCTTTATACACCTCACCGTGTGATTCAAGAATGTTATTTATCCACAAGGTCTCCATTGTCCCTGCAAAAACCGAAGTGAAGATCTGTGGCATTTCTGAATTAGTCAGTCTCGCAATATTCATTCCTCTGTCCCTCTTTGATCAACGAGAGTCAACTACTGCAGCAGTATTACCATTGATGCACACATTATGAGTAAGTATATAAGTAAGCAAGATATCTTTACATCTGCTCTGGAACATGTCTAGCATAGATTTGTGTTTTTACTTAAACATGAATGTAATCAGAAGTAGGTAGTAGTCTTAGATGTGATTTAGAATAAAACTGTCTTGTTAATGTACATAAAAATATATTTTGGTCGATTTAATATATACGGATGAAGAATTGCTATCAATATTCTGCTAGGTAAGTTAGATTACTAATATTGCCGTAATTAAAGTTTATTCTTCACCCATGGCTTCTTGTGCTTCCAAGAACAAGTAAATTTGTCTTGTTGATAGGGTTTATTTCCGTAATATATATCACTATGCATCAGTGAATATTCCTATGTAAGTAAAACTATTCCATTTCATTTTAGATCACATTTCTATGTGTGCAAGTTTGAGGATGACACGAAGGGTGTTGTACCAAGTACGTAGATGTACAGAAAAGATGGTCAAGTAATGTGCAAGTGGACAAGTTCAGTTACCCAAGCAAAGGATGCTTCACTGCCAAATCCTAACTGGAAATCGTATGCAGTAACTGTCGTCGCGAAGAGAGGTAAGTAAAATTTATTTTGCCTACAATCATTAGTCTGCATTGTCATGAGAAGAAGTGACTTGAGGGGAAGGGGGAGTCCTGGAATTAGTTCCCCCCACCCCATCCCCTCAGGTGTTCACAAGTCATTGTTGCCAAAGTTACGTTTTGAGCTGTAGCAAGGAATTTATCATTCGTCTAAAGATATTTTGTAACAGGATTTGTTAGCGAAAACTTATCTCGGGTCAAATAATTGAATTCTTTTCTTTCTTGTTATCTAAGCTGTTAACCTGATGTGGGATTTGCGAACTATGAGAGTGATCTCTATGAAATTGACTTTCAGATATCTATGAGGCAGCAGATGAAGTAGTATCAGATGTTACAAGTGACCAATGCCAAGACTGTGGCGACACTTTTCAAGAGGATGATCTTGTGCAACATCCGGAGTTGCCCAAGAAAAGGATCGTCAAAGAGCGGCAATATGAATCAGATGACGAGTCATGTTCTGGCCTAAATGAAGGTACTTGGCAGGCCTAATTGTCCATTATGTACTAGTTAAAAACAGAGCTGGAGTGCATTAGACCAAAGTAAAGCACGAGACTCGATAGCGTCAAGTTGTTTATTTGGGGAATGCATTAAATTTGCTCATGATTTGGGTGGTTAATTCTCCATGTTTGGACACAGGAAATTAATCGTTGTAACAATTGCACCATTAAACAGGTATATGACATGTGCAGTAGCAATGACATGACAATGTCAGACGGTTCCCCCATTTATAGACGGCATGAGAAATATATGCGATCGGTAACTGTCGAATTTCCATATATTTTGAGCTTTCTGATCTAACCCCCCGCCCCCTTGGAGCTTAACATCGACTTGTGTGACTTGTGCATTCCATTGTATGTCTTGAAATTGAAACGTTCTTACAACATCTAATAGGTCGCCTCCGCTCGGCTGTATGCACCGTGACACTTAGCAGAATCAATATTAACAACTGTTCATTATCAAAATAATGCTCGGTTTTTCCGTTCATTATTAAAATAATGCACTGTTTTGTCGTTCTTTATTTAAATAAGGCACACTTGCGTTAATAAAACGGATAATGAGCACCAACTGTGGCGTCACACAATTTTTTAAGGGGTTATACATCTACATTATACGGCGTATCTAGTGGTAAATATGCAATGCTATAATGATTGATTATACCAAACTGATGAGATTGCTTCTATACTATACTGTACCTTGCTGCGTAATAAGTGGAATTTCATGTATAATTATATTTCTTGTCTGTTATACAGGGAGTATGAACCACACGGTGAAGGTCAACAACCCCATTATGCCAAAGTTACCAGCACTGCCGTCAGCTCCTAATTTTCGACATTCTAAAGCAGGTATGTTTATTTGATGTAAATTTTTCCAACTTATCAAATTATTCAATCGGTAGCACGACACATCGTCTTAAAGCAATATATTCTGTAATTTTTTGTATTACCAACCTCTTCTCTATATCAAATCAGTATATTATATCTTGATTTAAATCCTGAAATCCTCTGGGCTATCCAGAGAGAAGCAAATTTGTTCACCGGAGCAGAATTTGGTGGCCGGCTTTATATCTCTGTGTGTGATGTCTACCGCGGCTTGCTATTACGACCGCGCGCGATATAAATAAACGGCGCAGTGTTAGGTTGAACTTGTTGTTTTACAGACTCAAAGAGATATTAAAAATATGCATCGTAACTTCGAGATTCTTTCAGTACTTGTTCTTAAATGTAAAAAATATAAGTAGGCTGCTTTAATATGGTCGGTTGATTTGACATTAATTTGTGCAACTGATCATTATCCTAATTTTATCGGGATACTGTTTTCTTAGCTCGCCCAGCAGAATTAAAACAACTGGAAGACCGGAGCGATGGCAACTGCTACTTTGATGAAGAACCAGTCGAAGGCTAGTGTTTCCTTTATTTGTCTGAAGTAATTTAACGGACCATGTCCACACATCAGAATTCATCTTAAGACAAACTCACCATATCTTTGTCCAGCTCCGCCAGGGAGCTACCTAAAAAATATACTGTTACTGGCAAGTAGCTTAGTAATTCATTCGGTGGGCGGCGCTACAAAATGCCCCATTGACGACATGACATTAAATGTCAATAAGGCAGCATGATACCAAATAGTGTCAGGATTTGTAAATTTCAAGTATGCTTTTGGAGCGGTGTTTGCGGAGCCTGAGTAGTAACTGCTTGATTTTAAATCGACAAAGGGTATTTTTAGGAGATTCCCCCTTAAACAGCTGTGACGAGAATGATTACGACGACACTGAAAATGTGCGAGCGACCACGTCTGCATTATGCGATGGTAAGTTTTAAATGTGCATATACATCCATATTTCCGTTTACATTCAGTCCTAATGTAAATTATGTAGGAAATTAAGAAGCTGTGATTTAAACATTCTAAAATGTAGCAATTGCCGAATAGACTCTTGAATTGCTAATTACATGTGCTTTACATTTGGACAGATTCTTTGCATGAAAATCATATCAAACCACAGACCACCAGCACCCCAAGTTTGAGCCGACATATCAGACAAGGTATTGCCGATTTGAATTTACTATATCCTGTTTTATTTCTGGTGAAATTAAAGCTCCTTTTCTCTTTCCTGGGAAAAGATTTCACGATATGTGGCATGTTTTCAGGTGAAGATTTGGAATCCCAGGACCAGATGCAAAAGCTGTTACGACAAGTTCAGAAGCTAATTGGTAAGATATTGTAATTTTTCCAGGGCAACATGTGAATTGTTCATTATCTCTTTGCGACTTTAAGTATAGTTTAAGTTGCAGCAGCAAAATATACCTAAGATACATACACAAGCAATTCAGCAAAGATTATAAAACAAAATAATTGCAGATATCGACCGAGAAAATTTCCGGATCATCAGGGAGGCTCGGGAGGAAATTCGCCATCTGCAAGAAGATGTGTCAAAAATCAAAGCTGCCCTTATTAGCCATCTACCTGAGGAGCAGGGCAGCGAAGTCTTCGAGCTGGAGCAGCACGACACTGTTGATGCCTTTGACGCTTTCGCTAAGCGATTGGAAGACAAAGTATTCCGAACATTAGTGGTAAGTGTGCTAAAAACACACCATAATTGTGACTTATTGCTGTTATTTACTTGCATAGTTTTCATAATCCTCGTAGGTGTACAATGATTTCTTGTATTCGTAGCAATTTATGATGAGTGTATTTTAGATAATGCATAAACCTTAATACATTATGTTTCCATGTACAAGTCTTTCATGGCATGGAACAATTCGCAATTTTATCACAAACCGTTTAAATAAGTTATTATAATAGGTATTATAATGAAATATTTCAGACTACTATGGGCAACGAGACGTGGGAGAAGTGGTGCGTAAAGTTCTCAAGGCCACCATGAGCGACCAATTGCAGCAGAAATATAACAGAACAGGGACCAGACCAAAGTTGCAGTTGCCTTCTCTGCTGGAGAAATGCATTCATAGTAAGTTAATACATCAAAGATTAATTTGGTGGGGATCGGAGGCGTGTCTTTTATGTTATCGAGTTTTGACGTATAAGTATCGATAACTTTTCTTTCAACTTCTCTTTCATACGTTGTTACCCTGTCATCAAATGTGACTACGCAACTTTTAGCTTGATATTTTTGTGTATATATTGCAGACACACTGCGCGCATTCTTCAAAGACGAAGAAACCATCACTGTGAGGAGAGGGAAGGAGGAAGTGACAACAACTGTGAAACAAAAGATGGGTAAGCAGATTGAAGTCTATATCTCGAACGCCAAGACCCGGTTGCAGAGGAAGAAATAACAGTTCCTGTAGTGCACATCATTCAGTTTTAAGGATTATATTTGGTTAAGCTAGTCATTATTGGCATATAACTACCGTAATTTTGTGCATTTTGCATTTGGCATGAATACTCCATGACGGATAGGGAAGGTAGTCTTGATATTGAAGGATCTTTCATAAGAGGTATTTGATTATTCTTTTTTTCAACAATTTAGCACAAAATCAATATTTCGCAGTACCCAAGTTTGTCTTTATATTTTGACCAATATTTAGTATTCCCATTACTTGCTTTTGACATTTAACTTGGCGTTAGTTCATGGAGATGTTCTTCATTTTGTCACTTTGTACCTTCCGTTATAGTTATGCATTGCCATGTGTAAAATCAACTGTAGTTAATAAACCTTGAAAACCGAATATTTGGCTTTTGGGTATCTTTCGCCAGTGATGATTCTCACTTCACAATGACGTCACCGTGACTTCACAAGATGCGGTCACACTGTGATCTTATGATGAGCTCATCTGATGAGATCACAGTGATCTCAAATAGTAACTTCACCATGACGTCGCCGTGACTTCACAAGATGAGGTCACACTGTGATCTCATGATGAGCTCATCTGATGAGATCACAGTGATCTCAAATTGTAACTTCACAATGACGTCGCCGTGACTTCACAAGATGAGGTCACACTGTGATCTCATGATGAGCTCATCTGATTAGATCACAGTGATCTCAAATAATAACTTCACAATGACGTCGCCGTGACTTCACAAGATGAGGTCACACTGTGATCTCATGATGAGCTCATCTGATGAGATCAGCGATCTCAAATTGTAACTTCACGATGACGTCACCGTGACTTCACAATATGAGGTCACACTGTGATCTCGTGAAGAGCTCTTGGTGAACTCGTGCTGTGACATAACACACTGAGGTCATGGAGAGTTCAACGTGAGATTACAGGGTGAGATCATTGTGACCTCACATCCATATCACGTTATGAGTTCCTGTGAGGTCACTATGAGCTCACTCCGAGATCACGTTCCTGACTGGGCGCTCAATGGTAATTCGAGTGGTGTCTTATCGACATGTTGTAATTCGAATTGACGCTCAGTAGTAAATGGAATTGATGCTCAGTGGTAATTCGAGTTGCGTTGGACATTAAAGACAGTATACGTGGCGTTGTATTTCGTTTTATGTCGTGTTGAACGAGTCTTCACTGTATTTAAATCATGTCACTTGCACAACGGAACGATTTACATCATGCAACAATTCGATTTGAATCAGGTCAGGTCCGCAATACTTTGATTTGTGTCCTGTAGTAATTCGAATTAAATCATGTTAGATATGCACCGAACACCAAGTCATGTGTTGTAAATCGATTGTTGTCGTGTTGTAAATGGATATACAACACGACGCTTGTCGACATGTCAGTCGACGTGATTCGGTATGTCGTGTTGTAATTCGAATTACGTTGAGCAATAAATAATTAGGTGCTGATTTAAAAATATTTACTACACTACAGCTTGTTGGGCTTTTGACGGGCCCACGCTTCCATACTGGTCGAGTGCTAACTACTGGCGAAGGCAGTAGTGTTAATGTCCTTTCCGCGAAGGATCATAGCCATATTCCAGATGAAGAAATATTGCCGTCCACGACCGTCCTCAAGAAGGAACAATCAATCACCAATCTGACAAGTCCCGACGCCTGAAGTATAAACAGATTGATGACCGCCTGGACCGGCTCAACGTCAGATTCACATCTGGTGACCTCAACAGCGAGGATTATCTTCGTCACGTGCGGCACATTGTGCACAATTACTAAGAACATAGTATTGAAGAGTGTATAATTATGTCACATGTGGATATATCACTGATGTTCAAAACTGTAAAGAGTATATAGTTGTGTCATTTTTGGATATATCCCAGTTATTTATTCTACATAAGCTTTTGCAACTGAAATATATGTTTATCAGTGGTCTTTGTCCAATAACAAGTGTAATAAGTGTAAGTGTAACTTAATTGTATTCCGTTATGTTAATCACAAGCTACATCAAACATTATTAACTTACAAGCTGGAGGTCTCAAGTGTTGAATTCAAGAGGTGTGAAAGCGGGAAGGCCGCTAATATTCCATCTTGAACATCAAAGGGTGCAGGTGTCGTTCACACATCTTTCTAAGAATAACACGACGTCAACGCAATGGCTGTCGGCAACAACAGACTGACGCTAAATCTTAGACGACACACCGAAAACAGGCTTTTACTATTCTTCAAACTGTCCCAATTTTATCTGCAAACCTCTCAAATAGTCTTACATATCATGATGCATCTACATGAATTGCTTATTTTGCGATACCTAAGGCATTTACAAATAGTCTTACATATCATGATGCATCTACATGAATTGCTTATTTTGCGATACCTAAGGCATTTATCGACAGATATTGTCGTCTAACTGGAAGTCGTCCAACTGGAAGTACCAAAATGGGGTGTCGTCCAAGTGGAAGTCGTCCAACTGGAAGTAATCCGTTTCAAGGGCTGGGGGCGCGGAGTAACAGTTTGCGACTGGGAATGGACGTTGACATGTCGCGACGTTGTCTTCCCTGCTCATTGAAGCGTTGTGTTTCTCGTGTCACACACCCAGCTGTAACATGAGACATTTGACATTTGACATGCGACAGATATCGCCATAATGCGGCCCAATCGCTCATGTGCGGTGTGCAGAAAAGAGAGCCACATAGTGTTACACACGCCCATTCAAGTTTCTTTTAATGTATTACATAAACAATAAGATAACACGCCAAGCGCTAATTCTAGGAGCCCAATTCTAGATCCACTAACTGTCATAACAACGATTGCTAGTAGTGAGAGCTGAGGGATTAGCTACCCCCTAATCCCCCCCCCGTCCCCCCCCTCCCCCCCCCCGTGGTCGTGCTATAGCGCGACCGAAAATTTTGAAATATCGGTTTGAAAATGCCCGCTCACGAGTTAATGAGGTCATTAATTTTTGTCAAAAGTCTTTGTTTCCGTGCTATAGTACGGGGTATAATTAGCATAAATTAGTATATCAATAGGTATATTCAACAAGGTTATTATTCATTGTGTGTCTTATGTTCTCGTGCTATAGTACGAGTGAATGAAGAAAACATAGGTGGCGGAAGAGGCAATGAAGGTGTTAACCATTTCATTAATCATTGTTTGAAGACCTCAATCTGCGATCAAGTACTATTATGAATTGGTAATAGATGAACAAGTCCTTTTGCTTTGATGAAACAGTAAATCATTTAATCGCTATAGATATCGCCATGTAAACTGTATATTCTCGCGTTACAGTACGATTAATCGTCAATGACACGTGTATATATAATCAATGTAATCAGGCCATGTGAGATCCTATAAGCTGTGTAATTTGTTTGTTTGTTTGTAAAAACCTAAGGATATGTATCGAGTAAACCATATTAACGCAAATACAATCATCCATTTTGCAAAGTTTTTATTCCTATATCACTACAATACATGAACACCATTACCCGCTACAACATCTATCATGGTCAAAAACTGAGTATCACAAAAATATACACCTTGATATCATATTATTATACATGACAATTTAGTCAATGGGTAAAGAGGTCTTGCACGCGGTTTGCATAAAACGCGGGGACTGCCGGCGAGTGATACGCGGAAAGTGAACAGATCGGAAATTATGAATATAGTTGTCATTGCACATGGTGTTTGGAGACCAATACTCTCGATAGATTCGTGACATGGAGTAATTTCGACATTTGAAATATAAGTAAAATAGACAGTATTCTCCGCATACATCTGTGCCAAGTGACTGCCACACCGCTCTCATGGGTTGTTGAATAACATATTCCAAGTGTTTAAGGTTCACATAGGCACGAATTGGTTTTCCTAGTGAGTCAAACATCTCAATTTTCCCCGATGACACTAAACATTAAATGTCACACGTACGTATACTAATCACCAATTATATATATATATATATTCATCTACACCAGTGTAACTTTCACCATAATTCAGGATTGGTCATCTATAAATACATCAAATGTAACTTAGTGGATACATAAACATTTAGGATAGATGTATCTTATCCAAACCTTTCGGGTAACATTCAACACAGTCAAAGTACCCCTCCTGATTTTGGTGAGATGACATACAATCAACCAACTCGGTGAGTTCCGGAACACACTTATCATGGATCGTGTTGAGATGGAACTTAAGTAAATTCCACTGCTTTAAATCGAGAGTAATTGCTTTTCGGGTCGGCACGGGCGTATCTTGTGTATCCGGCAACCAGTATTTTCGAATATCTAGAAACTGGCCACGGGGCAGGACCTCGGCCATCACCAAACCTCCGAGATGATATTTCCGTGGATTGGTGGTCTGTTGCAATTCTCGATCTATGGTGTTTGTCAATGTCTGCAACATCTTCCAGCGGGTTGTGATGAGATTGACACCCACTTTTGTAGGGTAATCACGGCCGTTGTCTTGACATACCCACTTTCTAATATCAAAGCGTAAAACGTCTTTGAAATACTGAACAGTTAAATAGACATCCTCTCCGATGCACTCTTGACAGCGTATATCGTGAGTTTGCTCGGAAGTACACTGCGTATTCTCCCATTTTCTTTTCTTGGCCAGCGGGATAAGTGGTAGCCGATTGGAGGGAGCGAAGCCCGCTGTTGTCTTGTGGGAAGTCATGTCGTTGTGGTGAAAAGATGGAGACCGCCCGTACATTACATTCACAAAGTCCCTCTCCACCTCCTCGTCATCCACCCACTTGGGACGTGTCTGAACATGCTTTGGCGAGGTGTAAAAATAGCATCACGACTGACGTCATACATCGGCGTGGCTTTGTCATCTGTTTAAAGATAGACAGAGAGGGGCGTGGCCAACGGGCTTTGTACGCACGGGTAATCGCTGTAAATGAGCGATCAATCACTTTTTTAATCCCAACAACTCAAGCCCGCGTTATAATAAGACTGAGTCGCTTCACTACGTTTTATAATAATTGGTTCATGCACTACTGTGTGTGAATTGTGTGATTGATGTTAAAGGTCACAGAAAAGGGCCGTGGATGTTTTAAAACTCATCAAAATGCTACCTTTGTGAAAGAGCGGTGACTTTAAGGACTTGTCTGCGAGCGACAGATGTTTCGTGGTCTTTGTCTTGATGTGTAGAGTTGCAGCGACAATTATTTATTTTCGGTCGGTTATTTTTTTAAATGCGCGTTTGAAT
Source organism: Arenicola marina (assembly GCA_964019135.1). NCBI lineage: Eukaryota > Metazoa > Annelida > Polychaeta > Arenicolidae > Arenicola > Arenicola marina. Next base: position 29,691 of record OZ025265.1, on the reverse strand, counting down.
TCACCGGTGGGAGGGCAGTGAGTCGAGCCCGAGGGCGCGCGAGCGCGCTGGACGGTGGGGGCGGGGCTTCGACCGAGACAAATATCGATTTTTTTTTCCAAGCCCCTCAACACAGCACCCGCTGGCCGTCACGACCTAGTGATTTTCAAAAGTTCGGGCGAGCCAGCGAGCTCGTTTGGGAGTGTCGCTGTGATATGAACTTTGTGAAATATCGGAAGAAATAATCACCTTAATTTTAGTTTCGGTTGTAACATTATTCAACTGTCGCCGATGTAATAAGGATGCATCTATAAACGTTCGAACAAACAAGTCAAACACGCCCGGTTGGCGTCCTTTTGTCGCGAGGGAGAAGAGTTATGACAGTTGTTTGATGAGTCAGTCTATTATTTCGATAGTAATAAGCGGGCTTTATGCTCTTCACCTATTAGTATTATTTATCTGCAAGCCATTAATACGTCGGCCGGAAAGGTCAATGGGTTAACCTCTTTAACAACCACCCGTGGGTATTTCATTATACCTTCCCCTCCTAGATAACTAGGCGTGGCAGCTGGTTACTATGTGGTGGCAGTAAAATTCACTGTTGTATATGATACGAGGCGTCATTGTGTACTGATGGAAACATAAGAAGCTTGTGTTATAGGTCCACCCTTCCCCCTGCCCCCCTTTCTCTCCCCCATCTATTCACTGACGATTCTGAACACGTGACTCTCATGCTACACCTGCCCTCTTCGTCAACGATGCAGTTTTAAAATCATAATGGAGTGAATGGTGACGTCATTGACATTTAGTCATCTGTTTGTTCAGGAGTTAATTGGTTGTTTCTTTATGTTGGCAACCCCTTGGCCTCTGTAGCCGACGTTCTGTTTGCTTGCATATGCATCCAAAAGAAGGTAGGGAGGGTGAAGGATATAACATCAATCGCCTATGTCATTGCTATACACGTTCTTGGGGAGTGTCTGTGGGTTTTTTATTGCATTGGAGTTACCAATGTTACGAGCACCCCACATCCGACGGCACGTTTAAACGAGTTTGGGGAAAGAGCGACTGGCTCCCTCCATCTCCATGCACCATACACTCACAATATTCCTATTAGGTTATTTTGCTGTTACTCCGTCAAGTGAAAACTATTATGGTGCATTACCGCTGTTTTAGTTCATTAAAAGAAGCAGTTGCATTTGCTTGTGACATCTGCAACCAACGTCGCATTCATATAACTCATACACCGTTAAAGGAATTATTCTGTAAGTTTGAACATTGTTACTCGTTAAGTCAGTGTAAAGTAACATATATGTTAAAAATGTATTGTATTGAACTTTATTTGTTTTTATTGCACTTTTAAAAGCAGCTAAAGTAAAAACACATACTAACATAAATTTAACAAACAATAACCGTATCCCTCCATGTCAAGGAATGTAGTCAACAATCAACTTTAGCGTAATTTAAATAACTCACAAGTTTCAGATGTCACCACTTCACAACTCATTTGTAGGTTTCAACAAGACTTAAAACCATTTGCAAAAATGATTATAAAAGTGAATGCATCAACTTTAAAAATGATATTTGTCGTATTGTATGTATGAAGTATTCGTTTTCCGTCACGTGTTTATATATTTTTTAAACTATCAAGTGTTACAGTAACACAATAAGTTATGCATGTATCATATATTTGTGAAACATCCATTTACCTTATTGCAATACGTCTCGGTTTACACATACACTTACAACTATGCAACTAGTCTTGTAGAATGTCATGTTTCATAAAGTTAACAAGTTATTGAATCAACAGATTGACGCGTGTTACACGTGCGTGTATCGCGAATGTGAACTGAATTAAAAGTCGTCATCACGTTAACGAATTAGGAAGTGAGTATAAACACTGCCATGTAATTTTTAGTGAGTAGCATTTGCGGTAAAAGAACTTCGCTATTAAAATAGCGTTAGCAACAGGCAAGTACTAATTCTACACAATCATGACAAGTTCTTAAATTTTATTTAGTGAACATTGCAGTTCCGAAAACAACGATATTTGTGGTGACAACATATCTGCAATGAAGTAAGAGAGAAGTAATTAGACATAAAAAATAGCGAAGCCAACGTGATGTATGTGCGAATTTAATGAATTGAATTCACCGGTATAATCAGATACATTCTAAACTACGGTGCGTAGAGAAGTATTGAATAGACTCATGACTGCCGGGAGTTTATCAAATGAATAACATTTGGAACATAACACAATATATGGATAATATAAACCTAATACTTTTGATTACAATAAAACTCACGAGTATTCTGAGAGAACATGCTGTAAACGGAATAAATCATCAGTTTGTAACCATACAAAGAGATGAATGAAACATATCATTTACTTTATCTCGTAACATACATTCTAAACTTAGAAAGAGGATCGTATTAAGTAGTTGTCATAGCAAACACTAACATAAACATAACGAATGAGTTATCTGTCTTTTTTGGTATATCTTGGTGCAATGTATGACGTATCTAACTCGTGTTTTCTCTCTGCGTAGAAGGTATGTCAAAACTGGGAGTATGTATCCTTTTTTTTTTATACATCAAGAAGTTAAACAGATAGAATAGAATTCTCATGAGTTGTGATGTCAAGGACAATGAATCAGTATTCAGTTTGGTTTTGATTACACATATCCCAAAACAGTTTTCTTACTCTTACTCAACCAGATTATGTAGGAATGTATGGTAATGTAATTTTTAGAACCCTTAACTTCCTACATGAATTGATACTTCTAGTATCTAATTAATCTTACCTTAAGCTATCCTGAAAGAAATTTCAGGGTCCACTCGTCTCCTGCGAGAATGTAACAATATGTTTAGTTGATTTATAACATTTAGGTTTTATCTACATGAAACGAATGCTTATTTTTTATTTTTAAACTATTAACATTTGTACTGAGTTTAACTCATTATACTTACCACTCTCTTTCCTCTGGCGACATGGTAGTCATCTCAATCTCTCTGTAATAAAGAAATAAATGTATTATTCAGTATATCAATAACCAGTGGATCTTGCTAATATTATGTAATATATATATTTATATATTGAAAGATTTGATTATGAAACATCACACTTACTCCACAAGCCTTCGCTGTTGCCGGCATCTCACGGCAAGACCAACCGACATCCCCAGGACCGCAACCACACCCACAGCAATCAACCAGACCCACCAGTTGTGAGTCCAGTCGAAGGCTGGGGTGGGCACTGCTGGATTAATCGTCCAGGTGGGCACTGCTGGATTATCACTGCAATATATATATATATAGTCTCTCATAAAAAGAAACTTTAAATGTACATCTACGAGATATGTATCAAACATTATTATTTTCCCTCTATGAATCTGCGATAAGAAATACCCACTACATTCAATAAATAACTATTAAACAAGTTAGACTTTATATTTTCGCTCTCTTCTATCTGTCTTCTTATGTCATTCGGTAACCCATTCCACAATAATAAATAAATGTAACGTCTAAAGGTATTAGTTAACCCTATATCATCATCTTCCGTCGTGTTTGTCTTTCTTTTCCCCTAAATAATTTATACTAAGTTCTTACCAGACAAGAGATGTGAACATCTCTGGGGGGTTCTGCACACACCCCCACAACGTCCTACCCTCACCCAAGAGGTTGGCATCTTCTTTGGTGGGTGGGGGTAAACGGGACACACCCGCACCACATACCGCGCCAAGGTCCAAAAAACACACGCACAGCGCACACAGAGACATGTCGAATGAATGTTAAATGAATTATTACTGTTACCATTTCAAACATCACGAGCTCCATGTAGCAAACATTCCCTGATTTCTACATCAGTAACATGATACCCACCTGAACATCTCACCACCGTGTGTGAATGCTATGTCACCGTGTGTGAATTATATGTCGCCGCCTCCCATCGTCCACCACTCATCGATGGGAACACACTGCACTCTATGACATATAGAGTCACATGAAAAGAACTCGTTTTGCGCTAATTTGACTGTTTTTAAGTTCTTCCATACGCTATTACTGCATAATTCTTCCCACGACACCAACAAGGTATGAACCAGAGTTATAGTTTCCACTTTATCCAGTTGTTGAGAGGAAATGAATGGCAATGTTTTTTATTCCGAAGCATTGCATGTGTCTGCCGTCGATAGTATTGCAGTATTCTATTCCACTTGAACCCAGCGTTAGATATAGCATCAATATATTCCTGAAAATGGTTACATACACGTTGATTCGCGACTCGTTCCCACGATTTGGAATTCAGTTTGACTGCTCCGTAGGTCTCCACCACCTCTCGAAGCCCATGTGTTCCTTCTCTTTGAAATAACTGTTGATACCAAATCAGTTGAAAGTTCTCACGACTGAGATCAACATCCCCCTGTAGCAATGTGTCTCCAAAAAATGTTTACGCTATAAACCTGTCAAATGGCTACCGCTCGCATGTTCTTATATAAATACTCCACAAACCTATACATCCCTCTACTCACTCCATTCGGCCCCCCCCCCCCCCCTTCATACATTAAATCATTGACCACAACACCCACAACGACTATTAACTTAGTGCCCTCTTCGCACATCCTCTCACCCATCCCTCCTTGTACTCTGTATTGTACTGCCTTCCTCTCCACATTCACGAGATTGAGAGAACGGTAAGCCAGATTCCTTTGTTAGATTCCTGTAGACGCATGCAAGAGTTTTGAGAGAGCTGGTGAGTTGTTTCATGAGGAGCGCGTGGCCGGCCAGATCAGGGGGTCAGAGCTCTCGCCTGCAGACCTTTGGTTTATCTATCGGTTCGAGCCTTGCGCTATATCCATGTCTGTGTGGTCGCAGACTCTGTGTGCCCCCCCTCCCCCTTCACCATTTGCCTGTACCTCTCAGTGAGCTTGGGTTAGGGTACAATTGGGAAAAGAGTCGTTATATAGTTTCGGTGTATGTTAACATACTTGAACACAAGAAAACGGTAACAAAAGTTAATGAATGATTGAATGCGTCAACAGCTACGTGACTGTTTAGTTTAAAGACAAACACACAATGTGATGTGTTTTCAGTTATCGCTCACATTACGTACTAGGTCTGTTTTATGTAATGATGATAGATCTAGTTGTAGTAAAATATTAAAATTTATGTATAATGTTTGTTGATTTCTGTGAAGTTAAACATCAAATGAACAATCCAATAACTCACTATTGATGGTGTTGTAGTAATCTATATGTAGAACCTTGCTAAACAGGTGATGTAAAGTATATTTAACAAACTATAGTGATTCAACATATAAAAGGTATTGTAAATTATAATCTGATGAGTGCGAAAAGTATCGTTGGGCGGATCGCACCGTATGGATCTACACAAATTCTGAAATCATGTTTAGTGATATTTATTTAGTGTGTCTGTTGAACCTGGGTGATTTCTCGGTTAAACTGTAAATTCATTCCCCGGCGGCCAACACCCTCTATCGAAACGCCTGAAAAGTGTCAGTGGACGGTCGTGGACGGGCGGCAACCGTAAATTTGAGTTGGGATGTAGGCGGCCCCCCGTTAGGCTTCGGTGACGCCAAGGTCACCGCATCTCACGCCTACTCCACGCCCCCTATCACGTCCATCGTGAACCACCTGCCCTCTCACCCCCTCCCCTTCCCACATACTCACTATATCTTCACCCCCCCCCCCTTTTGTCATCTGCCCCGTAGGTGGAGATAATCACTGTAAATGAGCCTGCGACCAATTACTCTATTAACCCCGACAACCCTCAAGCTCGTGTTATAATGCGACTGAGTCGCTTCACTGCCTTTTATAATAACTTGTTCGCGGATTCATGCAATACAGTGCAATACAAGCTCGAGCAGCTGTAGAGATGATGACCAGATGGCTGCAATTATCTTTAAGTTATGGATCAACGTGCGGTGAACTATGAAATAGAGTAATACAGTTGTCTGCATTGCAAATGAACATTTGGCATAAGATGTTATTGACCAGAAAGTGCATTGGTTAACCTCTTTAACATAAACAACCTCTCCCGCTAGATTGCCCTGAACAATGCAGAAGGTTGGTAAAGTCAAAAACGGTCGTTCAACATTGTTATTATTAAGTCGGACAGGGAGGTGGATTGGTTAACCTCTTCAACATAAAAAACTGCCCGTCTGTCGTCCCCGCTCACCCTCTCCCGGCAGAACGCCCTGCACAAGACCGGGGGAGGTGAGACAAAGCCATTACTGCGTGTGCTCTTCCAGGGGGGCGTAGGTGGTTGTGGGTGTACATAAGGGCCCCCGGATTTTGGAGTCAGGACAACTTGACAATTTGTCTGATGATACCGGTAGTTACACGAAACGCACGAAGAACGAAAATAAGAAGATATGACAGACAGTACCGCCGCTGTTCGACAATATCTACCCCCACCACCGGAAGAGCTGCCATCCAGCTGGTTCTGTATCAAGTGCCACGGTTTGAAAACAAACGTCATCGATCCAGGTGAGCCGTATTTTTATTGTCGATGGTGTAACGCTATTGTCAGAAACACGCCGGCCAGACAGTCTGGTCATCTATTTCGGTGCTCGAAAAAACCATATATTAGTGCCTCTCAATGGGCGCTCTGGCATTGTAAGTGTTCAGTTCTAGAGCGAGAAAGAGCGTTGACCCAGGGTAAAAAACAGTGGTGGGAACAGAACCACTACTATCGTACCTGTGGTCAGTGCGATTTTTAGCTCTGTGCGGCACTTCACGTCATATTGGTTAAATAGCACAACGTAAATAGTTCGTGTTCGCTGTCAAGAAGTGCCACCAATCAACAATTGGTTCACCGGGTCCGGTATGTTTAGCTACAATAACGGTGCATACACAGGCATGGGTGACCAAGACGGTCAATATCACCAGCCGTGTCCACTCGAACAATTCCCCGGAATCGGTTTGTCAACTGGGCAACCACAGCAAATTGCACAAATCCAGCCGCCCTTCCTCATCCTGCGGCCAAAGCAGTTCACGGCAGCCATCCGTCTGGCCTACGAGGGAGGTCGCCGCCTCCCCATCGAAAGTAGCATACCCTCGCCGACGCCAGCTCCAGACCAGTTCCCGGCAGCCATCCGTCTGGCCTACGAGGGAGGTCGCCGCCTCCCCATCGAAAGTAGCATACCCTCGCCGACGCCAGCTCCAGACCAGTTCCCGGCAGCCATCCGTCTTGCCTACGAGGGAGGTCGCCGCCTCCCTATTGAAAGTAGGATGCCCTCGCCGACGCCATCTCCAACTTTATTGCGGCGAGGCGAAAACACACAACTGGAGATACCGATCGGGCGAGTCCTGCGCCGACAAGAAGTAATCACTATTTCGTCGGATGAAGAGGACGAACCACAACGGATCTTTATAAGAAATCGCCCAGGTGCACCCGGAACTGCGGCGCCTAGATCGCCGTCCCCATATCCTCCACTGTGCTCTGAAGACGATATTTTAATGCAACTTATGCAATTGGATACTCCGCTGGATCCATATATATAATCATTTTATGTGTGTGTGTGTATATATATATATATATATGTTTAAACTACATATTCTTGATGTTAATAAACGGTATTTAATCTGAAATCCATCGTATTTCTTCAACCCCCCCCCCCCCCTTAACGTAACGCAGTAATATCGTAACACCTATATTTATTTACGCATTCTCTGCTCGAATGCAGCAGTCAACCAACAGAAATCTTGTGAGGGTGTAAGTTCTTCGCAGGTTTATCAAATTCAGTGCTCTGTCGAGGGCTGCCGCATTGTCCGATACAGCTCACCACGCTTCAGAAGTTAACCTACAAACATATCGTTTTCCTGAAAGTTTGTCATCCACCCTTTTCTGGTGTGATTTTTTACAGTCCACGTTGTTTACCGACTGACTGATGCGATATACATATACAAATGTAAACACATTGATAACCATATAATCAAAACTGCTGACTGTGCTTACGTGAACTCGATTTAATATAAAAACACTGCTTCAAAACATTAATCGTGACTAATGTCGCATTGGAGATGTATAGAGATCTTTGGTATTACCATTACATTTATAAAACAAGTTTTCACATGCACACTTTGTCCTTTGTCCTCAAACAGTTGGCGAGATTATGGTTATGGTGGTTCCCGTGGTTGTTGTTGTTAGTCAGTAGCATTAATGTTAACTAATTCATCCAAAACATATCAAAGAAAATATTCGCATTCAATCATTCATTAACTTTTGTTACCGTTTTCTTGTGTTCAAGTATGTTAACATACAGCGAAACTATATAACGCTTCCTTTCCCAAACATATTACTTCATTAAATATATATATTGTATTACGCACTCGGTTACTTTCTTAACAGTCTGCAAACCCGATTTACTTCACTTGAAAAAGACCGATATTTGTTCTATCAAACGATCATGTCAATTGTGACACATGTGTAGTACGGATCACATCTATATTATTTACAAGTCATTTAATTTTCTCGTACACCGTTCGTTCAACGGAGGTGTATGTTTTTATATATCTAGCATGAACACGTTATTCATCGTTGTGTCATCTACAATAAGTAAAATCGTATGCAAATGATTACTATCCACAGACATATGTTACAGTGAATACACACACAATACTTACAGCTTTTTACTTTTGCGGTTGACTATTGAGTACATAGATGTGACATGATATTTATTTCACACATGTTACATTAAGTATAAACTTGATGTTATGTTGAATGCAAAAAGTGACATCTTTCTTCTTCGTTGTCTTTCAAATTACACGAATGTAACAAACTCGATGACGGCATGTAACTTACAGAATTCTACCTTTTGGTTTCACATGTGTCCACCCAACCAGTTAACATATCATACGTGATGGCACTTGCGGATCAAACGTTTCATGTTCGCGATATACACATGCGTAACACGCGTCAATCTGTTGATTCAATAACTTGTTAACTTTATTAATACTTCCATTTGTAACTAGTCATAAGTGTAAGTGTATAACGGTTTACTGTGCGCCAGAAGAAAGAGAGTGGTAAGTAAAATGAGTTAAACTCAGTACAAATGTTAATAGTTTAAAAATAAAAAATAAGTATTCGTTTCATGTAGATAAAACCTAAATGTTATAAATCAACTAAACATATTGTTACATTCTCGCAGGAGACGAGTGGACCCTGAAATTTCTTTCAGGATAGCTTAAGGTAAGATTAATTAGATACTAGAAGTATCAATTCATGTAGGAAGTTAAGGGTTCTAAAAATTACATTACCATACATTCCTACATAATCTGGTTGAGTAAGAGTAAGAAAACTGTTTTTGGATATGTGTAATAAAACCAAACTGAATACTGATTCATTGTCCTTGACATCACAACTCATGAGAATTCTATTCTATCTGTTTAACTTCTTGATGTATAAAAAAAAAAGAGGATACATACTCCCAGTGTTGACATACCTTCTACGCAGAGAGAAAACACGAGTTAGATACGTCATACATTGCACCAAGATATACCAAAAAAGACAGATAACTCATTCGTTATGTTTATGTTAGTGTTTGCTATGACAACTACTTAATACGATCCTCTTTCTAAGTTTAGAATGTATGTTACGAGATAAAGTAAATGATATGTTTCATTCATCTCTTTGTATGGTTACAAACTGATGATTTATTCCGTTTACAACATGTTCTCTCAGAATACTCGCGTGAGTTTTATTGTAATCAAAAGTATTAGGGTTATTCATTTGATAAACTCTTGGCAGTCATGAGTCTATTCAATACTTCTCTACGCACCGTAGTTTAGAATGTATCTGATTATACCGGTGAATTCAATTCATTAAATTCGCACATACATCACGTTGGCTTCGCTATTTTTTATGTCTAATTACTTCTCTCTTACTTCATTGCAGATATGTTGTCACCACAAATATCGTTGTTTTCGGAATTGCAATGTTCACTAAATAAAATTTAAGAACTTGTCATGATTGTGTAGAATTAGTACTTGCCTGTTGCTAACGCTATTTTAATAGCGAAGTTCTTTTACCGCAAATGCTAGTTTTGTCCGATTGATGGTTAGAGATAGGCCGCGCATGTACCTTAATTGGCACCCACGCTGGGAGAAAAATACCGGGGGCATCACCCTCCTATCCCTAACGATTATTATATTACAAGATTTTAATACTGTTTTGTAACTTGATATATATGTAACCTGGATGTGTACGGTTGTCTTTTGGCCAATATTTTCCCGCGCAACGAGCTGCGGACTCGTAGAACTAAAGCGTTGGCTGCTCAAAGAACCATTCATAACTGTAGTCTTATTTTGCAGCTGCAACCAGACAAACCTGTAGTCTTCCCAGATTTCATGGACGATGAAACTGTAAAAGAAATGAAACGATGCGTTCGCCTTTAGGTGGGCAAACCGTTGAAACCGGTTTCGAAAATAGTTTCGGTTTCCCGTCGGTTACAGGTAAATCGAACACGACCCAGGGGCTCTTTGGATAGTTTCACGGTTTCGAGAAACCCGGGTTCGGTTCTTCTCCTGTCGAACAGTCGGTTCGGCACAACGGTTTTGGTTTCATGTAAATCGAACACGCCCAAAGAGTTTGTCCAAAGATAAAACTGTTTTACACTTGTTAAGTTTGTGAAAATATATTAAATTTCCCCTTTGCTTAATTTGGCCAGCTATGGGTTATATGAAATATATTACTTTCTTAACTTTCTTGCAGATGATGTCAGATATATAAATGACAGCCAAGGGCCTTCATATTCTCAAAGATGAATGGATAGCAGATATTATAAGAAGTGGAGAAGGTGTCGAGCTAAAGTATTGGCGTTAACATCTTCCAGTGGCAGTGACGAAGAACGTGTGTGCAATTTGCCTGCCACACAAGATCATACTGAGGACAATGACAGCTGTTCATACATATCAAATGCCTCATTTCATGCACTGCCAGATACATCTGTAGACACCGAAGATTTATCTTCCTCTGGGGATATCAACATATCACAGGATGTGGTCAGTGGCTTGAGCTATTTATCTTCCAGTGAAACTGATGTGGAAGAAATTGTTGAATATACAGACGTTGAACAAGGAATCCCTGACATAGAAGATCTTGCTGATATAGCAGTGAAACATCAATGAACCAGGGCAGTGTAAACGGTATTTTGGAAGCCTTGCGAAAGCATGGGCATAGACTATCAAAGGATGCCAGGACTTTACTGAAAACTCCAAAGACAGCAAACGTCTTAACAAATGTGGTGGACGATATTTGTATTTAGGAATTGAAAGTGGCTTGCTCAGTATTATTGCAAGCCATAACAGAAAATTGTATACTTTGGATACCGTTTATCTTCAAGTGAATATAGATGGGCTGCCATTATTCAAGTCTAGCAATCAGCAGTTATGGCAAATTATAATTCGATTTGGCAACTTTAAACCTGTTGTTGCAGCATTATACTATGGCACTGCAAAACCAAACCCCATCGAAGATTTTTTAGCTGAGTTTCTTCAGGAGCTGGGAAATTTGACAAAAGATGGAATACTGTTGTTCATGGAAGAGTAACACCTGTGATTTGGCAATGTTTTGTGTGTGATGCCCCGTCAAGGGCTACAATTCGTGCGAGAGATGCACAGCCAAAGGGGCCAGTTTTGAGGGCCGAATTGTTTTCTCTGGATCAGAAGTTGCCCCGGGAAGAACTGATGCGCTTTTTAATAGTCGTGCATATCAGGCTCACTAGCGAGTGAAATCTCCCCTGATAGACTGACATCAGATGTGTTTCTGGCTTTGTCCTTGGCTACATGCACTTAGTGTGCCTAGGGGTAGTGAAAAGGATTTTGTCATTTCTGAAAAGAGGATCTAGACTGTGTAAACTGTCACAGCAACAGTGGCATACTATATCTGAGCATTTAGTGACATTTCATGGACTCTTGCCCGCTGAATTCGCAAGGCAGCCAAGGTCTCTTGAATACATGACACGTTGGAAGGCAACGGAACATAGACAGTTCCTCCCGTACACTGGTCCACTTGTATTGAAAGGCCATGTTTCAGACAAACTGTACAAACCCTTTCTGACCCTATCAGTTGCTGTTTCAATACTGCTGGAGAGGAATTCCTATATTGTCATGTATTTTACATGTATAAAATTAGTTATGACTTTACGGCCTATCTCATGACCAATGACCAATAACCAACACAACTAGACAGCATGGGTTTCACATGAAGAAGTGACATCAACTCTACTGGTATACCGTGTCTAGCGAAGATTGACTTCATGTGCAAAATTACATCTTTTGACCGACATGATTGTAACATTGCAATTTCCACAAACTTTGAATAATAATCCACAACTAACAGATACGACTTTCCGTTGTATTCAAACAAATCGGTAGCCACCTTTTGCCAAGGACGTTCTGGGACATCATGAACCATTAACGGCTGCTTTGCATTCTGACTTCGGAATTTGCAACATGTGGGACATTTTAATACAATCTCTTCAATTTCAGACGACATGCCTGGCCAAAACAAAACATCACGTGCGCGCTGCTTACATTTGACAACTCCCAGATGAGACTCGTGAATCTTTGCTAACATTTGTTTTCTTTGACGATCGGGTACAACTAGTTTGTTTCCTTTAAAGATCAAGTCTTCAACACAGGTTATGTCATCTCTGAAGTCCCAGTATGGCTTTAGATTGAGTGGAACCATCGACTTTACCTCTGGCCACCCTCCAATAACCATGTGTTTTAGATCTTGCAACGTGCTGTAGAAACGTCTCAGTAGAAACAGGAAGTATTTGATTACATTGATTTGAGGCAATTCAACTTTATACACTTCTGGAAGATATGACCGACTCAATAGATCAGCCACAAACATTTCTTTACCACACCTGTATGACACAGTCATATCGTATGGCAGCAACTTCAACAGCATTCTCTGCAATCTCAAGGGAGCATTTGTCAATGGCTTTCTGCAAATGGACTCTAATGGCTTGTGGTCAGATTCAACAACAAATTTCCTTCCATATAGATATTGATGGAATCTCTCGCAACCAAACACTATAGCCAAGAGCTCCTTCTCTATCTGTGCATATTGACTTTGTGCTGCAGATAACGCTTGTGAGGCATAGGCAATTGGTCTGCCATCCTGCATGATTACTGCACCTACACCCTTAGATAAGATAAGATAAGATAAAGTTTTATTTAACGTCGGTATGTAAAAGTCAACAATAAACATTAGCACACGTGCTATTGACCGACAATGATAAAATGACATGAGCGGATGAGATATATATACATATGACAATGAAAATATAACAATCTTTGCATCTCATAAAACCTTACCCATTAGCTATGTTACATAATGTGCACGAATTACAGTGACACAAGAACACATCCGAGGTTGACAGCGTTGTTTTAAATTGCTTGGCAGATTTGGCTAACTTCGTTTCCTTGTTGAGCATGTTCCATAGCTTGCTACCTTGATACTTCAATGAATTATGGCCATAAGCTGTTGTCTTAACGCGTGGCATACATAAATTTGGCCCATTTTTTAAAATGTAATTGTTTTCCTTCACGTTATACATGTCCTGAAGATAACTAGGCCCAATCTTGTTGATACTCTTGTAAACTTCTAATCATATGCAGCGCAATCGTTCAACATATAGCAATGGTCTACCCGCTCTCTTCCTCAACTCTGCGTATTCTGATCTAAAGTCATTAAACACATACCTCAATGCCCGCTCCTGTATCTTTTCAATCTTACGCATACGGTTGCTTACGGTTGCCGAAAGTTAACCTAGCGTCCAGTTGAATACCTAGTAATGTTACTTCCTGTTGTGCTGCCAGTTCTGTTCCAGAAATCGAAAACGATCTGTGCTGACTTAATTCGTTTCTCTTTTCAAACACGATTGCCTGGTACTTACTTGGGTTCGCTTTCATGTAATTGTCGACGAACCACGTTGTTATCTCCGATAACGCCTTCTCTAGAGTTACTTTAACCTTGTTAAACTCCTTACCTTGAGCCGCCACAGTATTATCATCAGCATAATTATACTTATCGGTTCCCCGTGCGGTGGATACAAGCAGGTCATTCGTAAATACATTATACAGATGTGGACCAAAAACAGATCCCTGTGGTGCTCCTTTCTTGAGGGTAAGCCACTCGCTCCGATTATGTCCTAGTTTTACCCTCTGTTCGCGGTTCGTAAGATAGCTTGCAACTAGCGTACATGATTGTTTACTTATGCCATAAGCGTTCATCTTGGTAATCAATAATCTATGTGGAAGACAATCGAATGCTTTTGAGAGATCCATTAGTATAGCTCCCATAACTTGATTATTATCTAATGCATTTTTGGAGTCTTCAACTAAGCGCATCGGTAGACTTTGACAACTGTGTCCCTTTCTAAACCCAGATAGTCTGGGTGATAACCTGGGTTCCATAAAGGACATAAGCTGGTCACACAATATTTTTTCATATATCTTGGAGATACAGGGGAGAACACTTACTGGCCTGTAGTTTTCCTTATTTAAGTTGTCCTTCTTCTTGAAAATTGGTGTGACTTCAGCGTATTTTAGTTCTTTTGGAAACGTATTACAATTAATCGTCATATTTAACACATACCTTAATGGCTCACACAGGATGGCAGCTCCCAGCTTGATAAGCTTCGGAGGTATCTTGTCGTAGCCACTAGCCTTCGACACGTCAATGCCTTTAAGTGCATTGTATATTTCGTGGCTACTTACTGCCCGAAAGTTAAAAGTTTCCGTTATACCTTGGTTACCTTCCTTTATAGCCATAACGGATTTATGGTCTTTGTGATAAAGAAGGGTTTCGTCTATTGGTTGATCATCTGGTATGTCATCTTGTTGGCCTATGTCTTTGGCAACGTCTATGAAATATTGATTAAATATGTCACTTACCTTTGATGGATCTGATATTATTTCGTCTCGCTCTTTCAGTAACACGTTTCCGCTGCTTGCGTTTTTTCTTGATATCAGTGGTTTTACAACTTTCCAGAATTCCTTCCCGTTAGTCGTAGCTTCGCTACATTTCCCCTTTATGTACTTTTGCATGCTTAATTTCCGAAGACGTCCTATGAGATTCCTTTGCTTTCTGTATTTTTCCCAATTCTCTTGGCTACTCAATTGCTCGTACTTCCGTCTCAGCATATTTTTTACATTTATGGCTTTGCGAAGATGGCTATTCATATAGGGCACACAGTTATTCTTAACTACCCGTTGCTTGGTTGGTGCATGTCTATCAACGACCTCTTTGATCAATGTGCTACAAAACCAATATGAATCATCAACATCTTCAAAGACTTCACCTACATGAAAAGGTACCGATGCTAGATCGTCTTTGTATTTAATCTCATCAAAATGTTTAAAGCTTCGATAATAGACACGTTTCTGCTGCCTAATGGGAACTTCTATTTTCGTTGCTACGCAAATCATATGGTGAAAATCGCTGAGGCCCGTATCTATACATGATACATCTCGTAAGCGCTTCGACACATTTGTAATCACAACATCAATTAAGGTCGGTATTTTACCTTTGAAACAAGTTGGTGACTTAACGATATTTTTAGTACCATAGACCTCTAATACGTCATTCAGACAATTTTTATGGTTTAACATGTTTACATTTAAATCTCCCAACAGTACAAGATTAACCTGTTCAGCAGCGATTGCATTCAGAAGGCTATCGATCTTTGTCACAAGTAATGCGTTTTTTACCTTCGGCTGCTTGTATACACTGAGAAAGAGCCACTTTTCAGCATTCAGCGTCACTTCTATTGCCAGGGATTCGATACGCCCCTTCTCGTCTTCATTAATTTCTATATCCTTGCGCCGCCGGTGTGGTATATCGTCTCTTACCTGCACCATTATGCCTCCAGAGCTGTCTGTATTATCATTTCGGTGGACCTTGTACCCATTTAAAGTAAATTGGCCTGCCGGAATACTATCGTCCAACTTAGTCTCTTGAATGAACAAGACATCTAATACGCCTTTTCCCAGTGCTTGGCTAAGCGGTCCAAACTTATGTCGTACGCTGTTTATGTTAATGTGGGCTATCTTGAGATTTTTTACATTTCTCTGATGAAATGGCGCGAGCCCAAATAACTCTTCATCTTCGTTGGTTTCGATCGCTGCCACTAAATTCTCCTGTCGTTCACTTACCTTTTCATGATTGCGGCAGTCCTGGACAGATGTGGGGTCGTACCTTACCTCATTATTCTTGGGTATAGCTATTATGTCGCTAGGGGCACATGTATGATCCTTATTCATCATAAAAGGCTGATCAGGCCGGTATCTTACACTATCTGCAGCACGGCTTAAAATATCTTTTGACTCTTTTACCTTGCATGGTATCGTTAAAACATCACGTGACATGTCATCTTCCATAAAACAAAGCTCATCATTACAATGTACAACATCTGTGTCGGTTAGATCGCTTAAAATATGGGCTTTACTGTCTAGTTGCCCAGTAAAATCACATTGACAGCTCCCCTCATTCATAAAATGTAAATCAGACTTGCTACATAATATTAAATCGTCAGTGGAGCCATCACTTAACATATCGGCCCTTCCTCCGTTGCCGAATACCTATTTACAAAACTTGGCCTTGTGGCCCGAGCGACCACAAGTGTAACAAGTGACGTAGTGTCCATGTCGGCAGTTGTCAGTAACATGTCCTTCCTCCGCGCAGTAGTAACACCTAGGCTGGTCGTTCGTCTTCTCTGTCGCGCGGGATCTGTCTGTCACCTCTCGTCGGGCTCGGTGCCGTCGCTCTACATGTGTCCACTCGCCTCCGTCACGGTGCCGTCCCTCTACCTGCGTCCTCTCGCCTCCGTCACAGTGCCGTCGCTGTCCCCGCGTCCACTCGCCTCCGTCACGGTGCCGTCGCTGAACCTGGGTCCAGTCGTCTCCGTCACGGTCCCGTTCTCCGCGGTCGGCGATGCGATACGCAGGTCTCCTGTCTACTGTCGCGTTATGTCGTCGTCCTGGTCCCGTCGCCGGTCCGTCCTGATCCGTCCGGCTGCGTCCACGTCCATCGTGATCCTTGGGGGTCTTACGGGGTCGGGTACAGACGTCTTTGTCCTTGTCCGCATCGTCTGTTGGTGTCAACTTGAGCAGTTGGCAGAGTCTGCTCTGGCCCTTGCACGTCAGATGTGTCGCGTCATTCGTCATGTATCCGTCGTTGAAGGATCCGTCATTAAGCTTAAACAGGGGGGAGTTGTCGGTAAAGTCGCATTCCATGTCGTCGCATAGTCCTTGCAGGCCGGAGTTAACCATGTCGATGCGTTCCCTCATGTCCGTGCCAAGTCGTGGACAGATGGCAGACACCATCACGGAGGCAGCTTTGTCCTTGGCAGCCCGGATGAGCTTACTGAAGCGCTCCACGATGGTGTCCAGGGAAGCGCCGCGATTGGAGCAGTCGTTGCCCCCTCCCACGATGACAATGCGCTTGAACGTCTTGGGGATGGCCTTCAGTCGGTCCGTCAGGGTCGGAAGTGTCGCTCCAGAGACACTGATGACGCTCGTGTCCTTCAGCTTCCTCTCGTCAACGTCCCTGATGAGGCTTGTCCCGATGAGGAGCGTCTTGTCTGGCTGTCCGGCCCGTAGTGTTGTCCATGTCGTCTTCTGGATGTTGGCAGTCAGCTTGGCGTTTTCCCGTCTCACGTCTGAAACCTCCTTCGTCAGCTTGTCGCAGCGGTCGGTCTTGTCCTTTACGCCCTTCTGCAAGCCGCTGTTTCGGTCCTCCAGTCTGGTCAGTCGCTTGTTGACTGCCGTCAGGGTGGTCGTCAGTGTTGTCACCATGGCGTGGAGGCTCATGACAACACTGGGTACCGTCCGACATGTGGGGCAAGTCCACAGGCCCGCCGCCTCTGCCTCCGTGGCCCCGACGCACAGCTGGTGGAACCACACCAGGCCGAGAAAGCACCGTATGGTGTCCAACTTGGAGTCCGTCTTCCGGCAGGCATCCACACAGAGGCCGGGGTTCGGCTGGGAGGGGGGTGGGGCTCCCCCGCAGGCTGGGAAGCGAACGTCGCGGCAATGGGCGCACAGCGTCAAGTCGCCCTGTGTGAGCTCTACGCCGAGCCCGTCACGGCTGAAAGGACACGAGCCGGTGGGCAGTCCTTCGCACTTCATACCTGCTGTTAGGGGATTAGCACCTAGGCTTAACTCGTAACAGGCAGCAGGTGCGAGAATAAATATGTCGCCTTGCCTGTTCAATAGTCCTTAGGTATAAAGTTTATATGGTTCACAGTCACCACAAATGCAGAATTTCCGTCGTTTTGAGTATAGAAATATCTTCCTGGAGTATTCCTATAACTTATGTAGCCAAATATTTTTGAAGACTCGTTCAATTCGTAGCGAAAATCGGTTGTAAATCGAGAGCTTGTTTGCTAAGCGTGCGTGCGATCGGTTGCGGAAAGTTTAAGGCTACTAGCTTGCTACTAGCATCGACTGAGAGAACAACTGGTTTGTTGACATCATAATACTTGAGTACTGGAGCTTGTGTAACTAATTTGACAATTTCTTGAAAGCTCCGTTTGTGGGTCTCTTCCCAGCACCATTGTACCTCTTGTTTGAGCAGTTCTCTGATAGGAGCACTAATCGCAGATAAGTTTGGTAGAAACTTGGCGAGGTAGTTTACAAAACCAATGAATGTACGGACTTCATCTTTGCTGATAGGCTCTTTCATTTCAGACACCGCTTTGATTTTCTTTTGATCTGGTTTCAAACCATCAGCTGTCAAAGTATGTCCTACATAGTCATACTGAGACATTGAGAATTTACATTTCTTCAAGTTAAATTTCACATTTGCCTCTCTGGCTCTCTTTAATACCTCTTGCAGTCTCACATCATGTTGCTCATTATTCTCGCCCCAAATTAGGATGTCGTCTACAATGCATTCTACCCCTTCACACCTGTCAAATAATTGGGACATTTTCTTTTGAAACACTTCACTCGCTGAGGAAATTCCAAATGGCAATCGCTTAAAAGAATATCTGCCGAAAGGAGTGTTGAACGTGCAAAGTTTTGTGCTTTCCTCATCTAACTGGATCATCCAGTACACTGAGCTGGCATCCAATTTTGAAAAGACTTTTGCTCTTGGAATGCGCGATACAACATCTTCAATTGTAGGCATTGGATGATGTTCCCGTCTTATAGCTTCATTCAAATTTCTTGGATCTAAGCATAACCTTACGCTCCCATTTTCCTTTTCCACAACAACAAGACTGCTTACCCAGTCAGTGGGTTCATCTTGTATTTCATGATTTTCTCCTTTTCCATTCGTTCCAATTCAGATCTAACCTTGTCTCTTAGTGCAAGTGGCACCTTTCTTGGTGGATGCACCACAGGAGTGACAGTTTTATCAATTTGAATATGGTGTTTGCCCTCTAAACATCCTATACCAGCGAACAAGTCCTGGTTATTCTCTACTACACTGTTCTGTTCTACTTTATAGAGCCTTTGCACTAATCCCACTTTTTCGCTTGAGTTGCTACCTAAAACATTTGGTACCTGTTCTTCCACCACTTGGAACACAGTATCAAAGACTCTGTCTTTATGTTTTAGTGGTAGCACAACTTCAGCACATGGGGTAGCATGCTGACCAAAATACCCAGTTAGCTTGGCTTTGGTTTCTCTGATTTTACAGTTTTCATTTCCTAATTTGTCCAACATGCTTTTGGATATCACATTGCATTGTGCACCAGTGTCAATCTCAAATGCACTGCTCACACTACCTATCTCTAGTTGCACCGACCATGTGTTTCCATTTTTCCCTTCATTGAGAGCACCAATGAACACGGTTTCTCCATTTTCACTTACACATGCACTGTTTTGCATGTAGTGAACCTTGTGCCTACTTGGTACCTTGTCTGAGACACTTGCATGTGACTTTAACCTGCACATTTTGACAAAGTGACCCATTTTATGACAATTTATACACTTCTTGTTATACGCTGGACACCTACCATACACATGTTTTGTGCCACACCTTGTACAGTCAAATGGGACCCTGGTATCATGGTGGTTACCTTTAGAAGGTTTAGACTTTCTAACCATGTGTACTTCATTAGGCACGTCTGTCAAGTCTTTTAATTGTTGCCGTGAGGTTTCATTAGCACGACAAATGTCCATTGCTCGCTTGAGATTCAAATCACTATCTCGCAATAATCGCTCTCGCAGAGAATTATCAGACACACCACACACTATTTGGTCCTTTATCAGAGACTCAGAAAGTCCCCCAAATTCACATGACTTGGACTTTGTCTTCAAATCTCTTAGGAACTGGTCGAAAGGTTCTCCATTACTCTGCTTCCTTGTGAAGAATTTGTGACGCTCATAAGTTACATTCTTCTTTGGAATGCAAAATTCCTCAAATTTGTCCTTTAAGTTCTGCAGAACTTTTCTATCATCTTCTGTTGCGAAGTCAAAATTGTTATACACTTCTAATGCCTCTTCTCCAATTACGTGAAGAAAGGTTGCACATTGCAGAGCTGCTGACTTATTGTCCTTTTCTGTAGCACTGAGATAAAGTTCAAATCTCTGCTTCCAACGTCTCCAATTTTCAGCAATGTTACCTTCTAGAGACAATGCTGGTGGTGGTACTAAGGCTTCCATCCTTTACCTTCTTCTTTCTTGCTTCTTTCTTCCTTGTCCAGTCTTCTGACACCATGTCATGTATTTTACATGTATAAAATTAGTTATGACTTTACGGCCTATCTCATGACCAATGACCAATAACCAACACAACTAGACAGCATGGGTTTCACATGAAGTGACCTTTATTGCAAGTCACACCCTCTTATATAGGCAGTACACCTGGTGGCCAGTGAAGGCATACAATACAAAATCCACCTGGTGTATTACTATTAAAACACATTAATCATAACGTCCAAACCCTATACTCTAGTCATAATGACCAGTATATTACATATATAGGCTATGCACGCGATCTCTTGAGTTACTTTGTAAGGAATGTGATAACATATATGGCAAAACTTTCACTGTGTATAATGTGCATAACCTTCTCCATATAACTGATGATGTAGTAAAGTTTCAATGCTCCCGAAATGACATATTGTAGCGACCCTTTCACTGTGTATAATGTGCATAACCTTCTCCATGTAACTGAGGATGTAGTAAAGTATCAATGCTCCCTAAATGACATATTGTAACGACCCTGGGCCTATTGGGACTATCTAGGCCCGAGGATGACACGAAATTGCCAGTGGTTAGTTGGATAAACAGGCAAATTAACCTGTGTAGGGAGTTATTAGATATTCGTCGGTTTTAGATTATACGAAAGATTACCGAAATATCTCAGGCTGTTGTAATCAACGGCATAGAGATATTGCAACCGGATGGAAGCAAATATGCGCGTTCTCGTTGTGTCTTCTTATTGAGTCGAGATCTGGATAATGTACGGCTTATGCATAGTACAGGGCAAGCGCCGACGGTGATATAATACGCAACGAAGTGTTCTATTTAATACCACAGCTAACCAGCGTAATTTTATTGGCACAATTGCATGGCCATATCCATAAATATATATACAGGTCGGAACTTGAAATCCCCAGGTAGCAACCTTATAAATGACTATGGTACAAGGGCGACTCGCTAGGGGACGACTGACCCTATGAAACGCTGGACGACAAGACCTAAATGTAGGCCGTTATGATGCTTAAACGTGGGCGTGTCAGCCTAGCGTTTATAAACATGACCCATAGAAGTACTAATTATAAATCTACCGCTGAGAAGGGTGACGACCGAAGGGACGACTCAGGGGGACGACTGGGATAGAGCGAGGGAACGCTCGCAGTCCTCCCGCTTTAGGCCTAGAGCCCGACCGAGTCAAGGGAGAGAGTAACTTTCTCAACTGCTTATCCCATAGTTACTGGTTGGAAATAAGCCATTAAGTATAATAAGGGAACTGCCTAATATAAATACCGGTGTATATAAGTCAACGAATTTGACACTTACGGTCAAGATTCCGTACAAGACTCCGTAGGCAGAGTGTCTCGTTTGACAGCTCTCTATTTATACTAAACTATATCACCTAGCAACAACACGCGTCACTAACATCACTCCGTAAAACTAGCGAATCAGGTCGCGACATTCGCTCACATGACTACCCTTCAAATCTACTTGCTCTCTGGCTATCTTTGAGTGGACAAAGTTAGCCAGACCGGGGGAAAGCAGACAAAACCTGTGTTTGCATTACCACTAAACAGCTAAAGGTTTGTCAAGTTAATTTCTAATGTTTAAGCTTTTAAGCATTTGCATTTATAAAAAGTTGTAAACAATCCTTTATTGTTACCTGTCAGATGCCAGAGATGGGTCTTGAATTCAAGACGAAAAGATTTCCTGAATAAGTCTAGTGTCCAACTTTATAATTCCTGTGTCCTATGTCAGGATCATTTTGGGGACATAGCGTTCATGAATATATCAAAGAACTGTTTGGCTTGGGATGCAGTACCTACCATTTTTGATATTCCGAATCCTCCCAAAAGCATAACACCAAAGCGAAGAATGCCCCAGAGATGTACTGTGACAACACACATAGCAGTTAAGTCTTACATGCATGACTTCCTGCTTAAGAAATTATAATTAGTTATTACTTACGCATAACTTAAGATGTTTTAATATATGTTAAGGTATTTTCATGAACACAATTATGTATTAAAGCTGTTTTCTATATGTTGTTGATTTCTATAAGTTTTATTGCAGTGTAAAGTCTGAAAGTAACTAACAGTTTATTCTTTGAAATAACATTATGTCCTTTGCATCATTTATCTTATTAAATGTTGTTTATTTGGCACTTTGCTGCACTCATTATCAGATATAGTGAGAAAATTGTAGTTTTGTGTTGTAGTTAAATGTTGTATTTGTTTCATGTTTTAGTCAAGAGAATCTCCATCAGATGACATACTTTATGCGTGACTCTTCACTTGCCTTTATCTTATTGTAGCCACCTGAACTTTGGAACCCATGATAACTTTACCATCGTTGATTGAATCATAGATTGTATACATGTGTATGTATATTTTACTATATTACTGTACTATGATTTTTTTTATTAACACAATAAGGCAATACTTAAAAACATAATGATGTATATCATCTGTAGCAAGTAGTTACCATCAGATATACTGATATATATATATATGGTAAATTTCGACTCATTTGTTTAACCACAGGACACATTCTTAACATGAAATTATGTCTTCCTTTCCAGGCCAGTCAGGTGGAACTGTCTATACTCAGTCATCTGAAACTTGTCTATCTTCACTCAAACAGTCAAAAAGGAGCAACTGCACCTCTCACCCCAAAGAAGAAAAAAAATAAAGTCTTCAGTGAATAGGCTCAGAGTCCAGGTTTCAAAACTACAAAAGAAAACGTTGTTACATTCAAGCCCAAGGACCTGTCGTTTGCTTGAGAAGATATTCCGCCTCCCTTCAGTGATGGGACTGATAACAAGTATGGCAAAAGTCCAGATATATCCGGGATTTAGTAAGCAACTTTTTCACTTATTCAAAATTAAAATGCAAGGCTTGTCAGATCAATCTAAAATATGTGCATTAATTTTTGATGAGATGGCTCTCAAAGCAAATGTTTCATATATATGAAATATATAATATAATTCTTCAAAATTTAAATAACTCGGCAGTCAATACTAAAACCCTGAAAATTAATACATGTGATATTGAAGATAAAACAATTGCAAAAATGATAAAAGGTCAAGTAAATATGAATAAAACCATAAATTCAGTCAATGTGGAAATTGGTCAAAAGGCCACATTATATACCTTCTAATCTCGTAATATTTTGTTTAATATATGCATTGGTCAGTATGCCAACAATAGGTGATACTCATCATATACATATGTAACGTTTTCCCCTATTGTTACACGCGCCAGATTCTCAATTATTATCGTGTGTCGATATGTATATCTATGGTAATTTCCATACGAAAACGTCCATTTCTGCCTGTATAGATTCTTTCGACGATTCTGACGAGGACTTAGAAGGCGGTAAATATACCTGTGCATTCCAAATTTATGCGGCCAAATCGTATTCCTTCTGCCAGTTTTATGTAACACAAATTCAGTTTAATTCTGGATAGTTGGCAACTGCTTTTCATTCATTTGCTCCCGTCTACAGAGGTGGTACCTGCATGAGTGCAAAATGGGGTATTTTCCCATTGTTCTTGCAGTTGTTTTTGTATAAGTCCTAGCTTGACACATGGTACTATAACAATTGAGTTATATATGATGCTAAATTGTGATTAGTAGGGCACGCGTTGCGCATGCTTACGGAAGAATCACAATAAGACATAGATATGCACAAAATATTGTGTAGACGAAATCAACTATATTAAATGAGGGTACGGTGGTTGGGATGTTTGTATTTTATGTGTCGAATACGCCCCATTCTTTGAATCAACTTCACACAGTAAATACAGACACAAGTCTTCACGGCGTGTTTTATGTGTTCTTGTCTTAAATTTTGTCCTTCATTACATAGGCCTACTTGGAATTACAGGCTGCAGTGCATCGCCGGAAGCTCCTACCAAATATTCTGCATCCGCAATCGAGGTAAGCAATTATACCATATGGCCATAACATAATTAGGTACAGGCCGGTTTGCTTCATCAGATTTTCTCGTTGCTCGGTTTCTCGTAATGTAATGATACAATGGTCCCTGCGTTATAAGATTTCTCATCTGTCAGCCCGAAAAGACCGTATAACGGGGGGAGTCGCATAATAGAGGGATACCCCGAGCACTCAAATGGCACGAAAGATCCGTACTCTAATCCGGCATGCTACAGACACGACTATAACAGTATAAGCGGCGGGGAGCGATAAGATAGCGTTACAAGAAACCTGCGCGTGCCAGAATTTCTCCAAATTGGAACGGTGTATAATACGTTTGAACCCGATTCGCTCTTGTGATGCTCACGAAGTGTTCTGTGACATCCTAAGAGGTTAAAGTAAAACACTTGAGATATATTTAATATATAATAAATTTAATATTTTAAAATTATTTGAAAGCACAATCTATGTTTTGATGTCGACAGAGGCAACAGGAGTCAGCCACCGAATTCTGCCGGATCCGAAACTGACAGTGACTCACCCGGGTCACATTGCGGTCACATCACACTGCAATGGTGCGGTGCCATCTGCCATGGAAAGGTATGGCTGCATAAAACACTTCTACTGCCTCTTGGAACAATTTGGCCCTGTCATCTATTTACGATTTGGGGTTTGTGTGTTGTAAAACATAACTGGCCAGTGTTTTTATAATTGAAATCTGCATGAACATCGGCCCGCACTATTTCCCGGTACCGTATGCGAGCATGGCGGCTATGCACAAATCCAAATCTCAATGGCTATTAAGGTCCGTTAATTTGTGTAGCGCCAAATAGTTTAGTGCTTAGCAACTGACACTCATAGTTCCATATTAAAATAATTGTGTTCAAACCATGTATGTTGGATGTCGATAGAGCGCAGCGGATTTTGTCACCGATACCATCAGAGACTGATAGCGGCTTTTTCGGGTCACCTTCCGGGTCACCTTCAGTATTAACGTACGGAAGCGGTTCGACGTCAGCTGCGAGGGAAAGGTATGGTCGCAAATGTTCTCTACATGCAACATAGCATTCACATATGTGTTCAACTTGTTTGATATTTATATTTACTGCGCGCCCTCGTTAAACCCATTCGCCCCGCAGTATTGAGCTACGTTTGTTGTCGAGAGAATGACTAGTCAGGTTTGGGTTAAAAAATGTTTTTATTGCGGGCCCATACAGATGGTACAGACTGAGGTATAAAGAATGGATGGGGCAGGCGGGTGGGGGGGGGGGAGGTGGGGGGCAGGGGTATTTCTGTTCCCCGTGAAGGGACTTTTTATTTCCCCGTAAACTGGGAATGAGGAAAATAATTCTCCGTGAAATGGGAATGGTATATTAGTTGACCGTCGATTTTGATTAACGTAAACTGGGAATTTTAATATTAAATGAGTGAGTGCTGGCGCGCGCTGGAGTCTGCCAGTTACAAATTACCAGTCATGGTCTGCCACTTATGGAGAGAGCCGCGGCGTATGCCAGTTACTGTCTGTCTGCCACTTATGCCGGAGAGCGAGGGGGGCAGGGGGGGGGGGGGCTATAGGGCTATTATGCATGATCGTCCAATCTACCGAGTCCCAAGCTACCACTTACTAGGGAGATGGTTTCCCATCATATACATTGCCTAATTTCCCCCTGGGCCCCAAAGAGTCCTATTTGCGTAAGTGGCAGATTGGGAGTCGGCCAGTGCTGGGGCAAAGGGTTGCTTGTGAATTGGGATAGAAAGGCCCCATATTGAGAGAAAATGCATCTTCGATCACTAAGGAAGTGGTTTCCCATCATATACATTGCCTAATTTCCACCCGGGCCCCAAAAAGTCCAATTTGCGTAAGTGGCAGATTGGGAGTCGGCCATTGCTAGGGAATAGGGTTGCTTATATAATGGGATAGAAAGGCCCCAAATTTAGAGCAAATGCATCTCTGGTGGGTAGGGAGGCGGTTTCCCACCATATACATTGCCCAATTTTGCCCTGTGCCCCAAAGAGTCCTATTTGCGTAAGTAACAGATTGGGAGTCGGCCCGTGCTTGGGAATAGGGTTTCTTGTGGAATGGGATAGAAAAGCCCCATATTGAGAGAAAATGCATGTTCTATCACTAAGGAAGTGGTTTCCCATCATATACATTGCCTAATTTCCACCTGGGCCCCAAAAAGTCCAATTTGCGTAAGTGGCAGATTGGGAGTCGGCCAGTGCTAGGGAATAGAGTTGCTTATATAATAGGATAGAAAGGCCCCATATTTAGAGCAAATACATCTCTGGTGGGTAGGGAGGCGGTTTCCCACCATATGCATTGCCCAATTTTGCCCTGTGCCCCAAAGAGTCCAATTTTCGTAAGTGGCAGATTGGGAGTCGGCCAGTGCTGGGGAATAGGGTTGCTTTTGAAATGGGACAGAAAGGCCCTATATTGAAAGATTTTTTTTTACTTAATTTATTGATTGTCATGCTTGAGGGCATATGACTACTATTCTTTCTGAATTGAAGATCGCGGGACAGAGTCGAGCCTTCAAGAACAGACAAGAGTTCACGATAATTCTTCAGGCCACGTTCGCCGAAAAGGTATGTAAACAGATATGCACTATTCTTAGATCTTCCTGCTAAAGCTATAAACTTCAGTTATTAGATTGTTGTTTGCAGTTATGGTATATTTACTCATGTGTGTCGTAATAATGAAAATTACGGTATTCATTTATTAATAAATGTAAAGAATACGAAAGAAAATTATTACGGTATGCATTTATTAATAAATGTATAGAATACGTTTTTCAAAGTGTCTTATAGTCTGTCACTTTTCATTGTGCATGGATGAGCTGTTAAACACATGACAGTATACATAATAATGACCGCTCGTTTTCTTAACCGAAGGTTGCTGGTCAGATATTATGGTGACGAGCCGGAGGGTTCGCAAGCTGGCGATACTCCAGCCGTGGAGAAGAGGTATGTAAATGCCGGTTTGTCCTGCTGCTATTACTTGTCACATGTTCGTTTGCAACAGTACAGTACGTGAAGACTTTGTCTGCATATTGGCGACGAAAGCGATACTTATCGTATTCCTTGTCGACACATGCTATGTTGTTATGTAGCAAGTAGCCCCAATTTGCAGGTGTAATCTCCATTGAAAAACTTATAATGCTGAATGTGGTAATACCTCCATGTCGGCAGATTGCCGTTTGTTTCTATTCGGACAGCCCTAAAGCATTAGAGAATGTCATACGGAACCGTCTTGATCACAAGATCAGGACTAATTTTGATTTGGATAACCTTGTGTTAGAACATTAACATAACGAAATGTCGTTTTTTATTTTTGTTGTCTAGCGCTGTCAACAGGGACACATTCCCAATGACAGATGCAAGTAAGGCACTTTCCGTCTGGTGAACCTACCTTAAGAGTTATGGACGTTATGTGGGTTCTTTGTTGTCGTGTTTTTCATTGCATTAACTGACAGAAAATGTCAATGAAAGTGGGTACTTAATTACTGGCATTGTGAATTCAAGTTCAAGCCCATAAAGAATCAACGTGATCAATAAGGAACCTCCTATGTGTTGAACATATACGACCTCTGTTGCGCACTTGCAATGCTTGTTAGCATTTCTACTCTCCCATTACACATTAAAGATATACCTTCTCGAGTTCGGTATCCTATCTTACAGAATTCCAGAGGAGGATATTCCATCTTCTAGCGGAATTAAAGGAGGACGTCAGACAACTCAAGGAGAGGGGAATGCCGGCGGACGAGGAACTGCCCCCCAAAATGACAAATGTGGATCAGTTTGATTCGTTCGAGGAGCTGCTTATGGAGGAGGAGTCCTACAATAAAGTGGTACGTATTTCCAAGTGATTACGGTCTACAGGCGAGGGGTGACCTGACAGACCCTCCCCTCTTCCCTCATGACATCGGACTTGTGTCTATGTAAAGTAATACATGAGACAATTGCGCGTTAAAAAGATAACGCCTAATGTTTGTCCGATTTTTGTCACGAGAGTCGGAAGTATTAATACTTCTACATTTTGTAACATCGTGTATCATAAAGCGTGACTAAACCAACTTGTTGCAGGCAGGCATCTGTGATACAACGAGATAAATGTTTAATGGCATCCACATACAATTAATTATGTGATGAATTAATTGTGCCTTTCAGATTGTCATGTGTCAACGCGTCGGGGGGCTGACAGTCAAGGACATGGTCGGAAATGTCATGAAAAGTATAGATCTCGCTTTACTTGTCGTTAACAAGCGTTATTGTTCCGCATAATGTCCTGCAAATAATATTACCACCAAAGTGAATTTGGTGTTACAGACGAAATGCATTAAATTGGTGTGTTATTATTCAATATAGTTACTTATGCTTGGCAGCAACAAACATCATTTATGCTTAGTAGCAACAAACATCATTTATGCTTAGTAGCAACAAACATCATTTATGTTTAGTAGCTACAAACATCTGCATCTACTGAATTGCTTTTCTTGAACAGAGTGATGTCAAACGCCCTCATGGCGCAGTTTAATATGAAGGGGCAGCGCGGCAAGCACCCCTTCATAAATGCGCACCTCTGCCGTGTGCTGGAAGGTATTTAGTTTTTCTTGCTTTTACTACACTAGCCGCCCCGCTCGAGTATGTATGACTCTTAAGGCACGGGTAATTGCGGCATTTGGCTTTCGGGCAGGTTGTTGTACTTCATATTCTGGGTTGATCCATACCTCGTATTAGAATTAACTATGACAAGTATACAACTTAACATGTATACTTTTAGGATGTAACGATCCATGGATACTAATAGTAAGCTCACAGAAATCAGCGGACTAGCCGGGGGCTACCTTAAGTATGCCCCTCACCGCGACGGAGGAGCAGAATAATTTACCAAAATAATTGGAAATATTTGTTTCCTTCGGCTCTTCAATTAGTTTACTTTTTTTACATTTTATTTGGTTTTCTTCTTTTAATTGCTTTTCAGATTTTAAAGAATAAATGCTACCTAGCTATTTGATACTGTCCCGTTGTTTCGAATAATTCCGTGTTTAGAGCGGGGAATAATCACGTGTGTAAGACCTGGATAAATCACTTCTATA